>CM053602.1:10854208-10886881 GCA_028646575.1 Pseudocheirus occidentalis | reverse complement strand
GCCCCGGGGGCAGAATGGACAAACTGCTTCACCCCCCAAATTAATTTTCAAAGTTTCACTTTCACTAACTGTGTCTGAAGATTTAAAGATCCCCTTAGGCCGGTGCTTTAGATTTTCTTTGAAGTAGACTCAAACTGCTGTTTGGGAAGCTCTACTGCTCCTCCTGGCCACCCTGAGGTCTTGCCTGGGCCCGGCTGCGGTTTTGGGCTGACTGGGTCTCCGCTCTGCTGTGATGCGAGCTGCCCATCTCCCTTCCTGCTCCTCAGGCCTTGGCAGATGTGGGGGTGCTGGACACTGTAGAACCTCTGCAGGCTGGCTGCAGGGCTCAGCTCAGCTCCTTCCCACCGCCTGGGCCTGGCCGCCGTCTAGGCTTCTGGCTGTTCCAGCCTCCGATCTGGCTGCCACGATGAGTCCCTGCTGCCGAGCTGCCTTCAGTGAGAGCTGTGTTCTCTGTATTTTTGTCCTAGACTTTCCTAGACTTTGTCTGGGATCATATTTTCTGGGTGTTTAGGATGGTGGTGTGGGAGCTGCGGGGCCTTGCTGCTTCTACGCCGCCATCTTGGCTCCTGTACTCTGTGTTTTTAAGTCCAAATCTACCTGAAACAAGTTTAATTAGTTGAATATCAGTCTACACCTATCCTTACCTTGGAGAATCACATGTCTGAACTGGCAGGCCTCCCATGCCTTCTGACACGACTGCACCAAGATCATTTGAAGTGATATTCACTGGAAACTTGGACAAGTAAAAGATCACAATATGCCAAAGTACAGTTTGAGTTAACATTGAGAATTGTTTATAATCAAGTTCCCATTTCATTCCCATTCATACCCCACCCCTAAGGGTTGGAGTTAAAGGGACCCACTCCCTTCTATCTATGTTTTAATCCTTTTTCAATGAGGAGGCTGCTTTATGGAGCCAACCATTACTGGTGGGCAGTGAGGCAAGGACCAGAAGGATACAAAGGCTTAATCTATTTTCCTAAGAAAAGTCTTTTTGCCTTAGAACTATTATTCACCTTTCAATGGGACTTTTCCAAAGACTTTGGAAAGAGCTTTAAAGGAAATATTATTTCTTAATATTTTCAGTTTTACTATAAATGAGGTTTTAAATATACTTCCACATAAGTCTCATAGCTTAGTAGTTACAGAAAGCATCTTTTCTAGATTTATGGAAGGAATATTTACTGGTTCAAATCCATGGCTCAGCTCACCAATTAGGGGCCTTAGTTAAAGAGGTTAGTTAAAGAGAACAAGGTTTGACCCTTTGTGAACCCATTCGTTTAATTTTATTACTTGTCACAGAACAATTGAATTATATTGTAGATTAAGCCTAATTCTACTCAGCCATCTTAAAAAATATTTTTTCCCCTTCATACCACCTTCTTAGTCTCTTCAGTCATCCACATCCCCTCAAAGAGTGAGGCTGATGACTTTTCTTTTAAGGTTCACTTAAATCCAATTCACCCTGGTGGGACTGGTATAAGCACAGGTGTCAGTTTAAAGATCTGTCTTGGGTTTTCTCTTCTCTCTTTACTTTCTTTGTGACCTTCTAAGCTCCCATAGGTTCACTGACCATCTCTATGCTGATGTTTCCCAGACTTGCTCATAGAGCTACCATGTTAGTTCAGCCCTCCACTACCCCTACAATGATCTAGGCAGATGACTGCAATTATTACAATGATAGTGGCCTTCTAAGAGACCGTTCATTCTCTCCTCATTGCAGTCTATCCTCCATACTACTGCCAAAGTGAGTTTTCTTCAGTGCACATCCAACCATGCCACTCCCTTAGCCAATCACCTGCAGGGGCTTCTAACACCTTTAGGATAAAATATACACTAGTTAGCATTTAAAGCCCTATATCACCTGGTCCCAAATTCTCTTTCCAGCCTTATTACTTCCAGTTCCACACTATGCAATCCAGCTAAACTGTCCTCTGTCCTTCACAAATAACACTACTTTCTGTCCCTGTGCCTTTGTATTGACTATCTTCCATGCCTGAAACTTACTCCCTCCTGACCTTTGCGTCATAGAATCTTTCATCCTTCAAGACACAGCTTAAGCACTTCTTTCTACAGGAAACCTTTCCTGATCCTCCTTGCCCACTCCCTAACAATTGCCAGGGTCTTCCCTCTCAAACCACTTGGAATTTATTTTTATTTGTTCTCTGTATGTGTGTATATTTGTGTATAATATTAATTAATTAATTTAAATTGAATTAGTTAATTAAATATTTGTTGATTTATATATGTGTATAGATATCCAGCTTTCATCTCTCTCTTGAATTCTAGGCCTTTATTGGCAATTATTGGTCAGATATCATTAAAAAGATGTCTCACAATGGTTTCAAACTCAAGATATCCTAAAATGGACGCATCTTCCTCTCTAAAAACCTCCTTGTTCTATACTTTTTTATTTCCATTGAGATTACCATCAATCTTCCAGATCCACATTGAATACTCAACTCTTCCTTCTCCCTTACTCTCCATCTTCAACCTGTTTCCAAGACCTGTTGATCTCTGCAATATCCCTAGCATTTGCTCTATTTTTTCCACTCACAGAGCCGATACCTTAGTTCAGGTCTTCATCACTTCTTGTTTAGACCTGGCTTAGACTGTAGTAGCCTCTAAATGAGTCCCTGACCTCTAGAATCTCTTCTATCCAATCCATCCTTCACTTACCAAAATAATCTTCTTAAAGCACCCCTCTGCATATGTCCCTGCCCTGCAAAACCATCTGTTGACAAAAACCCTGGAGTCCCTAGGATAAAATACAAACTCCTAGGTCTGGCATTTAAAGTCCTTCATAACCTGGCTCAAGGTTACCTACCCAGGCTTATTTAATCAATCACCCTGCATTTGCTAAGTGATGAATATGTACTTGGAACTGTACTAGGTGCTAGGGATGAACACATTTCACAAAGACATTGAAACAATCTCTAACATGTAATGTGTGCACACACATGAAAGCCATTTCAATTGTTCCTTCCTCACCACAGTTTTAGGGTGATTCCAAAAGCACTTCCAAGGAATTTTGTTAAGAACATCATTTAGCTGTCTGGTCGAGAAGAAATGCATATTTCAGACCTTAACAGCTGAATTACTGAGAACTCCAAAAGTAACAACAGAAGGGAGGAATTGAGGAATGTGTCTTTGAAACTTCAGTTGCTCAAAAAGGGCTCCTTGTACGGTCTCCTTTCAGGCTGGACCACCATTAATTAACATACTAGCACAGAAGCGGCAGCATGGAGAACATACTTCTTTTGTTTCCTCCAATGTTCATTTTAAGACAACAGCCACCTACAACGATTGGTTTTTGTGTACAACACATAAACCTAATGCTAATTCCTGATAAATTAGAATCTTGCTATCAAATGTTAAAGGGAAATCATGGTTCTGCATGTTACAAATAGCATCCCTGAAAACTGGGTCAGGATCTTAACAAGTACCGGGATTTCTCCACAGGGTGGCACTGCAGGCTTTTGAAATCTATGCACTTTATAAAAAAAAATAGTTAAAATTTTCCATTCTCATTACTCATCCCAATCACTTGTGTTCTAACAGAGAGAATTGATATCAATAAATGGAAGCTTATTTGCACCACCCTCTCGTAATCACATATAAGAAAACGAGTCTTTAATGAAATAACTAGGAAATATATATTTGTAAACTATGACAGCATTACAATAACAAGGTGAACAGTGGTGCAGAGAATTTGAAAATCATCTCTGTTGACCTGGGGATGGCATTATCTGTTTTCAATTTTTTTTAATTGCTTCAGCAGATTTCCTGATCAGCTGTATTTGGTTTTAGTTAATATTAAGGTGAGCTTTATTCTCTGCATAATGGATCAAATGTTAGACTTGGCATCAGCAAGACTCATATTCTCCAATCTTGGCTTAAATATTTACCAGCTGTGTCATTTTGGGTAGAGTCTCTTAAACACTCTGAACCTCAGTTTACTCCTCCATAAAACAGAGATGATAATGACATCTACCTCCTGGGATTGTAGTCAGAATCAAATGAGAAGATGTAGGGGAAGAGCTACTGAAGGGGAGAGGTGACACCGAGGCAGTATGCTGGTCTTTGGAGTCAAACCGTCTGGGTTGGCATCCTGGCACAGACACTGGCTAGAGAGCCTCGGGCAAGTTACTTCACCTCTCCCAGTTTCTTTTTGCATTTGTAAATTGGGCTGAATAGGACTTGGATTATGTACCTACCTCTCAGGGTTGTAAGTAAAATGTTTGTAAATCTGCAATATAGAAATATGAGCTAGTATTTTAGCTAGAGGGAAGAGGATAGGCAGCCTAGAATTTTGAAATACGGAGTGGACATTTCAAAAGACTGACTTATAAACAGTATATTTAAATGCTTAAAGCATTAGGTGCTGTGGGTAATTGCTCCACTATCAAATTCTTCTATAAATTCTTTGAGAATTGGGGTGGTTGAAAAAAAGCATTCCTGCGGCCCACCTGGCAAGGAGCCTTTCCAAATTTAGCTACATTGAGTCTCGGACCACAGATATTATCAGATTTCTACTCGGAGTCTTTCCAATTGGATTGGACCTGCCAGACTTCACATTCTCTCTTTAGGAACCTCGGTGCACCTCCACATCACAACGAGGCATCAAAGTAGGACATTAGTGAAGGTAAAAATAGCATGGCTATCCAAAGTCCTGGGCAGAGGAAAGTGGCAGGTGTTGAATCGAGTGAAGACAGCTTTCTCTTCTTCGAATCGGTCCATATATCTAATCAGCCCCATCAGTCTCATTCACTGACCTCTACCAAACGATGAATCTGAGAATTAGAGAATTTGAAAAGTGAAAGAGACTTCCTTGTATACAACATTCCATTTGGGTCTCCCCATTCAACTCCACTTCTTGGAAATCCTATCTCCTTTCAAGACTTAAGTCAAGAGCTGCCTATAAGAGGCCTTTCCTGATTTTCCCCATTTCTGGTGCTCCTTTGAAATTATTTTGTATTTATTTTGTACATATTTGTCTTTGTGTCCCTAATTCCTACACACTCCCTGGACAGATTTAATAAAAATTTGTTAAAGTATATTCCTTAAGAGATAAGGGGTAAAAAAGCTAGGAACAAATAGTTCTCAAAGACTTGGAAACTATTAACAACCAAATGAAAGAACAGTCTAAATATTAGAAATAAGAGAACTGCAGATATTTAAAAAAATACCCTGAGACTGGAGATCCTCAAAAGCAGGGACTCTCTTACCTTTTTTTTATCCCCAGAACTAAGCACAGTGTCTGATACATAGCAGGCACTTAATAAATGCTGACTAATTGAAGTTTCATGTCACACCCTGGAAACAGGCAAAGATGACAAAAGATTGTAATACTCAATGGAGAAGTTGTGGGAAGACTGACACACTATTGCATTGTTGGTGGAGCTGTGAATTATTACAACAATTTTGGAAAGCAATTTTAAATTATGCAAATAAAATGACTTAAAATAATCATGCCTTTTGAAAGAGAAATTGTAATGCCAGATTTATAACCCAAGGATGTTATGTTTAACAAAAGAATTTGCTCTGTTAAACTCAGACTCATTCAGAAGGCTGCACCCAAGGACCTAGAATGTGTCCTCAAGGTGGCAGGTACTCCATCCACATGCACTAATATATTTATATCAGCACTTTTGTGACAGCAAAGAATTATAAACAAAATGCATGCCCATTATTGAGGAATGGTAAAACAGATTGTGTTCTATGAATATAAGGCAATATTACTGTTCTGCAAGAAATTATGAATGTGATAAAGACATAGAAGCACAGAAAAATCCACATGAATTGCTGCAGAGGGAAGTAAGCTGAGTTGAAAAGGCAATATATATAATAATTGTTTCAATAATGTAAACTAAAAGAGCAACCAGCAAAAAAGATGAAAATTGAATATTGCAAAATTATAAAGAACAATTATGATTTGGAAGAAGAGATATGAGGGATACTTATTTAAAGAGAGGTGAGAGTATGCAACTGTTATTTATGGTATGTATTACTGGACTCTTTCAATGTATTAATCAGTTATACTGGTTTTTCTCTTCCTTATCTCTTTTCATCATAAAAATCCTATGTTATGTCATTAAGTGGGATTCCATGTCAAATGAGGCAGTCTCTGCCTTCAAAGAGCTTAAAATTGAGTAGAGTTTTCCTTTTAATCTGCTCATCATTATGATTTTCTGAATGTGTTTCCTATTCTTCCTCTGTAGAAAAAAAGAGTAGATTTTATAAGGGTTCCCCAATATAATGTATACTGGAAAGAATCTCCAACTGTAAGTCAGCCACAGTTCTTTGCTTAACTTACTTTGAGACCTTGGGCAAACCATTTCTCCATCTACAGAATGAAAAGAGTTGGGCTAGATATAATCCATTTCAATTCATCAAACTATTAAAGATTCATTTTTATTGATGTCTCTTTTTTTGGATATCACCATAATTTTTTCCCAGTATCCCTTTCCCATCTCACAGAGAGCATTCTTATATAACAAATAGAATTTTTATGATGAACACATTGAATTATGTCCCATATTGAATTATATTCTGAATTTAAAGAAAGAAGCAAGGTTGTATCTGCGTGATGCAATTCAGCAGAAATGAAAGCAAATTGGTATAGAGGAGACAATTAGGTGGTAGACTGAATTCTTCATTTTGGCTATTGTGTAGAAGCAGCTTGAAATAGGCACTGTTTTCTAAATACCATTGAATAATGGCAAAACAAGTATTAGGAACTTCTTAATGCATCAATATGCCCACATTATCACAAAAATCTTCCCTTGTATTTCTACCTAGTTAGCTGAACACAATGAGTTATATACTTCAACTTGACCATTTTCTGTTCATTCCAAGATCATTTTCAAAGAAATGTACTAACTTAAAACAATTTAGGTAATGTAATAAAGGGTAATAGGCCATATCTTTAGTTCAATCTATGGAGCATCAACTATCTTGAAACCAAGTGGTAGGTGATAAATTTCTTAGGTAGGTAAAGGTCTGATCATGTTACTCTTCTATTCAAAAATCTTCAGGGAGTCCTCATTACTTAAAAAAAATAACATGCCCTCACTTGACATTTCAGAAACGACCCTCTACAATCTGGCACCAACCTACCTACCTTTTCAGAGTTATTTTATAATACTCTCCTCAAATAATTTTATTTTCTAAGCAAACCAAACTTACCGTTCCCTGAATTCATGACCTCATTTCCGACCTTGAATGAATTTACACAAGTTGTTTCTCCTTGCCTAGAATCCACTCCCTCATCTCCAAATCAATTTCAAATTCTCGTTCTTCTTCCCATGTTCAGCTCAGGTACCAGTTACTTTTTCAATGAAGCCTTCCCAGAAACCCCCAATTGTTAGAGTTCTCTCTTTTCTCCATTTTTATTCTACTATTTGTGTACAAATGATATGTTGCACCAGTCTGAGAGAAAAACACAGTACAGCGTGGGCCATGCCACAAAGACAGCCCCCCCCCCAGCAAACCTGGAGCACACCTCAGGCCACTGAATCACAGGCAGGCAGAAGTGGCAATTTCCACACTTCTCAGCCCACAAAGGCCAAAGACAACTTAGAATGTCAGTAGGAAAGCTCTGTTGGACCTGTGTGAGAGAGGAACATGATCCAGCCCCAGTCTCAGGGTGGTAGAGGCAGCAGTGGCTGCTTCCAGAGCTCTCAGCCCACAGATGGTAACTGCCTAAGGGCTGGGGGGGGGAGGAAATCAAACAGCTAATCAGAGAGGCACTGCAAGGATCTCTTTTACTGGCAGTGAGGCAGGATTCTCTTGCTTTTCTCATGCTTGGATCTCAGTTGCAGTCCTGGGTGCCTAGGGGGAAGAGGAGTGCAGGCATGGCAGAGCTTGAGGAGGAGGTGGAGAAGTAATCCTCCTCACAGTTCCAAGGCAGAAAAGAACGCTTGTGGTCACTCACAGACCACAGCACCATCAAGGAGAGGATTAAACACCTCTCCTTTGATCATATCACCATGGAAGAAATGAAAATTTACAAGTCCCTAGAAGTATCTTTGAAACCAGTTGTACAAAACTTCTGAAGCTTGGGGAAATACACCCTCCATACTGGAAGCAGAGTTCTACATTTACAAGAAGCTAAAAAGTCAAGTGACTGTCTGGGAAAATGAGCAGTGGGGGAAAAAATCTCACTATAGAATCTTACTTTGGTGACAAAGAAGATTCAGACATACAACCATAAGTAGGCAACAAAGTCAAAGCTCTTCCATCCAAAGCGTCCAAGAAAAATATGAATTGGTTGCAGGCCTTGGAAAAGCTCGATATCAATATCAAAAACAATAAAAATCATATGATCATCTCAATAAATGCAGAAAAAGCTTTTGACAAAATACAAAATTGTTTCCTATTAAAAACACTAGGAAACATAGGAATAAATGGGGCTTTCCTTAAAATGATAAGTAGTATCTATCTAAAACCAACAGCAAGCATTATCTGTAATGACAATAAGCTAGAAAATTTTCCTAAAAGATCAAGGGTGAATCAAGGATGGCTATCATCACCACTATTTTTTTTCAATACTGTACTAGAAATGCTAGCTATAGCAATTAGAAAAGAAAAAGAAATTAAAGGAACTAGAATAGGCAACAAAAAAAGAAAACTATCATTCTTAGCAGATGATATGATAGTATACTTAGAGAATCAACTAATAAATCAACAACTTTGCACCATTGCAGGATATAAAATAAAGCCACATAAGTAATCATTTCTATGTATTACTTACAAAGTATAGCAGGAAGAGATAGAAAGAGAAATTCCATTTAAAATAACAATTGACTATATAAAATACTGAGGAATCTACCTGCCAAGACAAACCCAGGAATTATCTGAACGCAATTACAAAACACTTTTTACAGAAATAAAGCCAGGTATAAACAACTTGAAAAATATTAATTGCTCATCAGCAGGCTGAGTCAATATAATAAAAACATCAATTCTACCTAAATCAATGTACTTATAGAGTACCATACCAATCAAACTACCAAAAATTATTTTATAAAGCTAGAAAAAATAATAACAAAATTCATTTGGAAGAAGAAAAGGTCAAGAATATCAAGGGAATCAATGAAAAAATGTAAAGGAAGGTGGTCTAGTTTTACCAGATCTCAAACTGTATTAGAAAGTAATAATCATCAAAACAATGCAGTACTGGTTGAGAAACAGAGTGGTAGATCAGTGGAATATATTGGGCACATAATACACCGTAGCTAATGACCAAAGAAATCTAGTGTCTGATAAACCCCAAGATCCAAGCTTTGAGGGAGGACAAGAATTCACTGCTTGACAAAAACTGCTGGGAAAAGTGGAGAGCTGTTTGGCAAAAACTAAGTATAGACTAACATCTCTCACTGTATACCACAATAAGATCAAAATGGGTAAATGATTTAGACATAATAGTTGATACCATAAGCAAATTGGGGGAGGATGGATAGTTTGCTTGTGAGATCTTTGGATAAGAGAGGAATTTAGGACCAGACAAGAGATAGAGAACATTATAGGATGTGAAACAGATCATTTTGGTTACATTAAATTGAAAATTTTTGCACAAACAAAACCAATACCACCAAGGTTAGAAGGAAAGCAGAAAGCTGGGAAATTTTACAGGAAGTTTCTCTGATAATGGCCTCATTTCTCAAATATATAGGGAAATGAGTCAAATTTACTAGAATACAAGTCATTCCTCAAGTGATAATTGGTCAAAGGATAAGAACAGGCAGTTTTCAGAAGAAGGCATCAAAGCTATCTATAATCATGAAAATATGCTCTAAATCACTACTGACTACATAAATTCAAATTAAAATGACTCTGAGGTACTACCTCACATCAATCAGATTGGTTAATATGACAGAAGAGGCAAGTAACAAACTTTGGAGGGCATGTGGGAAAATTGAGACACTAATGCACTATTGGTAAAATGGTGAAATGATCCAAACCATTCAGGGTAGCAATTTGGAATTATGCCCCAAAAGCTGTAAAAACCATGCATAACCTCTGACCCAGCAATACAAACACCATGTCTATACCCCAAAGGGGATTTATTTAAAAAAAGAAAAGGACTTATATGTGCAGCAGCTCTTTTTGTGGCAGTAAAGAATTGGAAACAAAGGGGAAGCTCATTAATTGGGGAATATATGAAAAAGTCATATATGATTGTGATGGAATACTATTGTGCTATAACATATGACAAGCAGGATGTTTTCAGAAAAACCTAGAAAGATTAACATGAATTGATGCAAAGTTAAGTGAGTAGAACCAGGAGAACAGCGTACCTAGTAACAGCAATATTATACGATGATCAAATGTGAATGACTTAGCTATTTTTAGTAACACAATGATCCAAGAAAATCACAAAGGACTTATGATGGAAAATGCTATCCACATCTAGAAGAAGAACTGATAGAATCTGAATACAGATAGAAGCATAGCATTTTTAAAAATTTTCTTTATTTTTCTTGGGTTTGTTTGGTGTAATTTTTTGTTTTGTTTTCTGGTTTGTGTTTTCTTTCACCATACAGCTAATATGGAAGCATGTTTTTCAGGACATTCATGTATAACCTGTTTCAAATTACTTGCTTTCTCAATGAGGGTGGATAGGAGGAAGGAAGAGAATTTGGAATTCAAATTTTAAAAATTAAATGTTAAAAATTGTTTTTGCATGGAATTAGAAAAATATTTTTAAAAGAATAGAAAACCCTTATAATAAATATGTGGTCATAAAACTAATCCCCACATTGATCATGTTAAAAAATATTTTTCATTCTATATCTTGCCTCTCTTTCAAGAAGTAGGTAATCTATTCATGGTGTTCCAGAATTGTAGTCACTCACACTGATAAAAGTTCCTAAGTTTTTCGGAGTTATTTGTCTTCATAATGTTTCTGTTATCAGATAACTTGTTCTTCTGGTTCTGTTCACTTTACTCTGCATCAAATCATACTGATCTTTCAAGTTTCTCTGATGCCATCTCTTTCATCTGTATGGCACAGTGGAATTTCATTAAATGCATATATCTAAATTTGCTCAGCTATTGGCAAATTGATGGATACCACATTAGTTTCCAATTCTTTGACTCCACAAAAAACAGAGTTCTTATAAATATTTTTGTATATAATGATCTCTTTCCTCTGTCTCTTGAACTCTACATGTCTAAAGAAGAACTCATTCATTAGTTTTCCCTTCAAACCCACCCCTTTCTCATTTTGGTTAAAGATACTACCAATCTTTTGCAATTACTCAAGTGTGCAATCTCAGCTGTCCCTGACTCATCTTACACAGTCAAATCTTGTCAGGTCGACCTCCACTTTTTTTTTCATCTGTCGTCTTCTTGCAACTTATACAGTTACCTCACTACCCTAATTCAGGCACCCACCAACTCTCATCTAGATTACCACATAGCCTCCTAATTCATCCCTCCCTTCTCTAAAATATCTTCCACATAGTTTTTAAGGTAATTTTTCTAAATTACAGATCTGATAATGTCATTTCCTTGCTCAATAAACACCAGTGGTTCCATATATCCTTAAGAATCAAGTTAAAACCTCTTTTTGAGCCTCTAAACCCTTCACAACCTGACTCCAACCTACCTTTCCAGCCTTATTATATGTTAGGACCTTATGCACACTCTTGGGTCCAGCAAAGACAGCTTTCTTAATGTTGCTCATACATGAAACTCCACAGCTTGTCTGTTTTGACTGTACTGACTCCTGGAATGCATTCTGATGCCACCTCCACTCAATCAGAAAATATAGCAGTTACTTCAAACCTCAGATCAAATGCCAGGTCTGACCTGAGGCCTTTCCTGATTCCTCCAGCGATCTCTTAATGTCCCAATGCCAATTATGCTGGAAGGACTAGCCAGTGAGGGCCTAGTCCTTAGAGAGTGTGCAATAAGTCCTGTCTGTTTTCAATCCACGTGGAAGACTAGTAAACCTACTTCTAGGTATACATAATAGAAGAGCCCTTCTCCTCACTTGATAGCACTTAAAATTATCTTCTGATTATTTCCTGTTGGCTTACTGTGTGCTGATGTCTGTTAGGATAGAATTGAGAGTGCTTACAGAAGCTTCCAGCAGATAAAGTGATACTCTTTTCCCTGACACTTACTTTTCAAGCCTTTGGGTGAGGACAGGGGCAGTAGTTTTAGCTGTCTTCCCCCCCAGCCCTGCCCCAAGGGTATGTAACATGGTATCACTGTTTTTTGCATGCTTTTTCTTTGAAGACCTTTGAGGAACGAGCATTATATGGTGCCTACAATGTTTGAGGCCCTGTGCCTAGAGTCTGATGAACATTATGTCATTAAGTGCTTATAACAAGAGGCAAACATAGATTAAGTGACTTGCCCAGAGTTACTCAATAAGTGCCTGACACAAGAGTTTTCCTGACTCCAGATGCAATACTCTAACGCACCACCCGGCTGCCTCTTTGGTCAATAAATATCTTGAGATAGATGTACTAAGACTACCAGTAACCATGACTCATCAAAAAGAGAGCCCAGGCAACCAAAGAGAGACCAAGATGATCAAAGCTAGGTGCCACAATGGAAAGAACACCAGATGAGGAGGCCCTGAGTTCAAATCCTGTCTCAGATCCTAACTAGCTAGGCATGCCTGGGCAAAGCACTACCTCTATTTGCCTAAGTTTCTTCAATGGCAAAAGAAGGATAATAACACCTGCCTCAGAAGGTTGTTGTAAGGATCAAATGAAATACTTGAAAACCACTTAGCACAGTGCTCAGTACACAGCAGTTGTTTAATAAATGCTACTTCTTTTCCCTCTCCCCCACCCCCACTTCAACAGAATGACTCATGTCACCTGTGCCACAACCAGAAGTGAATGCGGTGGGTACTCAGTTAGGAGAGGAAAGGACTACCAAGTTCAATAAGTAGCCTGTCCACAGGGCTTTGGAGCAACTACTGTAAGTTTGACCCAAGCTCCCCAGGGAATAAGGAAGTATGGAGAAGGCAAAGGACAGTTCCTGCCTTTGTTATGTTTTCCCCTGGAAGAATGAAGATGGTAGTGTTATTTCATCATTGCTCTACTTTCTCAGTAAAAAATCGTTTTAGAATTTTTTTTTTTAAATCCGTTAACCAATACTGGAGAGATGATACTGGGAAGCATATATCAGGAGTAATAGCACTTGAACTCACTCTAACCCCTCAGAGTTATCCCTAGAATCATAAAGGGAGAAGTAATCAGTCACCCTCTTAGAAGGCAACTTGCCAGTACCAGTGAGAATTTGGAAAAAATGAGCCCAGGGAGAGTGATATATATCCATATCCATATTCATATGTACATACACACATATGTATGAATACGTATATAAAAATATACATTTTATAAATAAGTATATATGCCTAAATATGCATATATACATATGTGCATAAATATACATATCATAAGTATGTATACACACACACACATAAATTCAAATGCCACTTACTACCTGTGTGAATTTGGTTCCTCACTACAGGTGCTCCACACAGATGACAAAAAAAAGAAAGAAGAGGAAGAAGGACAGGGAGGGAGAGGAGAATATGATGGAGAAAAGAAGGGAGGAAGGAAAGAAGGAAAGAAGGAGGGAGGAAGAGCTTGAAGAATGTGCAGTCCAATAGAGAAGAGACAAGTATCACAAATCTTAGAACATGCAAGGAAGAAACGAGAAGGAAAGAAATGAGAGATCATCTAGTTCAAATATTCCAGAGGAAAAACTTGAGGCCTAGAGCAAGTGACTTGCCTAAGGCTACATAAGGAGTCTATGAAAAAATAAGGGCTAATTACAATAACACATCAATACAGTACTTTCGAGTTTGCAAAGCACTTTATATATTCTCTCATCCAATCCTTACAACAACTCTATGAGACAGACACTATTGTTATTCCTTTTCTACAGATAAGGAAACTAAGGCCCAGAAAGGTGACTTTTCAAGAATCACATAGCTACTAAATATCTGTGGCAGGATTTAGATGTCGAATGTCGATCCTCTTGACTATCAACTGTGCTGGGGAATTAACATTTGTATCTGTAATACCAGAAGCAAAATGAAAGAAGGACCATACAGATTACTAGCCAACCTCAATGTTCTCCCACTGATGCTAGAAAAAGACATCTAAAAGAAACGAAAACGTCCTTCCCCTTCCCTTCAGGCATTTAAAACATCATTTTTACCATCATTTAAATACTCTTTACTTAGCCAACCAAACACATTTAACTCCTTCAAATTTCTCTGTTCCAACCTGCAATTCCCTTAATCATACTGTTCTTTTAACTTCCTTTAAGCTGTTCCCAAATTTATAGTGTCATAAAAATGATCACTGACTCTCTCTCCCTCCCACTGAAGTAAAATATTAGACGGATCTTAAAGCACCAGCAGCTCTCCACATGGTGCAGAAATACCTACAGGGAAGTGCTGGAAACTTCATTTTCCCTACTGAACAACAGGGACTCCAAAGGCAAAGGGTCGGCCTGCACGGATTGGGAAGCCACAGCCACAGCAGGGGAAGGCAGCCAGGGGTCACAAGTAATAAGGAGAAAGCTGGGGGTGGTGGAGGAGTCTATCAGAACAGGAACACAGCCTCTGCTCTCTCGCCAGGCTTGGCCTTTAAAGGAATTCAAGAGGACAGGAGAGTTTTTGTTTATTTTCCTTCATCATCCTCTCGGAAGAGAAATTGAGAAGTGAATTGGACCAAGGCCAAAGCCGCTCCTTAGTTGTACCTGAGGCAACTGGTGCCAGGCTCCTGGGGTACCTCTTAAGCCACTGCAACACTCCAGCCAGGAATCTGGAAAGGGCAAATGCCTAATGCTTCATACACTGAGAGAAGTCATTATTTAGGGTAATTCCAAAGTGGGGGTTTGCCTCTGCCTTCCACAATGCACATCACCACCTGATTCTATCCCCCAAGAAAACAAAATGCAGTAGAGTTGTTACATCAGCTACTTGGATCCCAAGGAAGTTAGGATGGAACTAGGGCGAAGGCTACAACAGGTGAAAGAAGAAAACAAGCATGAATTAAGCAATTACTGTGTGCAAGCCATTATGCCAAAGAGATTAGTATTCTACAAGATGGAGAAATTATGAAGGAACAGAAGGATGAGGAAAAGGCTTCTAACAGAAGATCACAGGAATCTAAATCTAGACCTGTAAAGGACCTAAGAAGTCCTTTATTTTACAGATGAGGAAACTGAGGCCCATGATTTGTGCAAGGCCCCATAGGTAGGAAGCATCAGAAATGGGAAATGCACCCAAATACTCTTAGGCACAAACCAATGCCCCCAGCTCTAAGTCTTGGGGGAAGCTAGATTCCAAGAGGTCAAAGTGAAGAGGAACTGCATCCTAGATAACCTGTACAAATGCATGACGGCATGATGGAATACCAAGCAGAGGGAAAAGCAAGTAGTCCAGCTTGGCTACAATAAAGATTGTATCAAATAAATCTGAAAAAGGCAGGCTGGAGACAGATTGTGAGAGGCTTTCTTTAAATCCCAAGTTAAGATGCTGCTCTTTTTGAACCTAGAACCAATAGGGAGCCATTGAAGTTTCTTAAGCAAGAGAATGCCATGGTCACACTTGGGCCTGAGAAAGATTATTATGGCAGCCATGTGGATGGTTCAGAGAGGCTAGAAATTAGATGCTGGAAATGCAGTTGGGAAGATATTGCCAAATAAGAGGTGAAGAGGTCTTAAAGTGATGATAAGCTTCATAACCGGAAAAAAACAGACATGAGAAATGCTGGGGGACCAAAGACCAACACTTGCTCACATGTAAACTGAGGCTGATCTTTGTTATAACCATTTGCCCAAATGAAGAACAATTTTTGAGTCAAGGCTGTGAAATTCACCTTCCTTCCTGTCCAGGGGTCTTTAACATATTGTTCGGGCTTTGGCTAAAGGTATACAAGTAACTCAGAATATGGCCAGAACATACTACTAAATTCATTACTGTTGTATTTCAATGGTAACTGGATGTCTTTGGGACAGTATTATAGAGTCACACAAATTGCCCTCACCCAGGCTACTGTTAAATAATCAGGGTCTTATGTAGTAATGTAGAGGAAGCAAACTTTTGATGAGTGGTGCTCCAGTGAAACTGGGCAATGTGGTAGTGCTGCTGGTGGCAACATGGCTCTGTATCTCCAGTTTTCACAATGATCTACAGTAATCCAGAACAGGTAAAGTGGGATGACCCCCAGGTCAAAATACACACAACTACCTCCTTTGTGATCTTCTCCATTTTGATTACATTTGACAGTTTTGAAGCTGAGGCTCTTGATCAGCAGAGGGGGCCTTGGCAGTTGGCTGCCAAAATGAGGATTAATTCATAGAAAGCCTGTACACTTTGTGAGGGAGAGAATGATAGAGAAAGAGGGGGGGGAAAAGGGAGCGAGCAAGCAAGAGAGAGAGAGAGAGACAGAGAAAGAGAGACAGAGAGAGACAGAGAAAGATGGAGAGAGAGAGAAAGTCGGAGAGAGGGAAAGAGAGATGGAAAGAGAAGAGAGACAGAGAGAGACAGGAAGAGATGGAAAAGAGAGAGATGGAAAGAGAGAGAGTGAGAGATGGAGAGAGAGACAAAGACAGAGAGACAGGGAGACAGAGAGGAGAGACACAGAAAGAGAGAGATGGAGAGAGATGAAGAGAGAGAGATGGAGAGAGACAGAGAGAGGGAGAGAGAGAGATGGAGAGAGAGAAAGACGGAGAGAGAGAGAAAGAGATGGAAAGAGAAGAGAGAGAGAGAAAGAGATGGAAAAGAGAGAGAGATGGAAAGAGAGAGAGCAAGAGATGGAGAGAAAGATGGAGAGATGGAGAGAGAAAGATGGAGAGAGAGATGGAAAGAGAGAGAGAGATGGAAAGAGAGAGAGCAAGAGATGGAGAGAAAGATGGAGAGAGAGATGGAGAGAGAAAGATGGAGAGAGAGATGGAAAGAGAGAGAGAGATGGAAAGAGGAGAGGGGGGGAGAGAGAGGGAGACAGAGGAAGAGAGACAGAGAGAGAGAATGTGTGAAAAATTGAAATGGCAAGGGCTGTTACAAAAAGAAAATGTGTGAAAAATTGAAATGACAAAGGCTGTTAGCAGCTTGTCTCATAGTCATAGTCAAACATAAATGGCTGCTGGCAATCTGAACAGTTGAAAGATGAAAGGATAGAAGGTGTGGCTCATTGAGCAAGTCCTGTAGACACAGGGGTCATTTGTCCTTTCCTAAAACTAGAGGGATAAATGGGACCCAGGCACATATAAAGGATAGGTTTGGGTTTTTTACCCTCCATCTAAGTCTTCCTTGTATAAGGCACCTAATGGATGGTGTCCTAAAAGGCATGCTCTTCTGATAGATATTGTTTTCTTCAGATAGTAAAATGTTCCGATTAATACCTGTAATGTGTTATTACTCTATTTCTCACTTTTCTCACAGAATAAAAATCAAAGAAGTTTTTCCATTGAAAAACACAGAACATACATGAGCTAGCAGAAGTAGTTGTCACATGACTGGAAAACAGCTTAGTAAGGGAACGAGCATTTCCACATTTATATATGCTCGGTACTATGCTACGAACTTTACAGATATTAACTCACTTGGTCCTCACAACAACACTGAGAAGTAGTTGAAGTAATTATCCTGATTTTACAGATGAAGAAACTGAGGTAAACGGAAGTGAAGTAACTTTCCCAGGGTTATACAGGTAGTATCTTTGCTCATGTTTGAACTCAGATTCAGGTCTTTCCCGACTCAGGAAAGGCCCAGGGTTCTTACTACTGTACCACCAAATGTCAAACTTAGCAAAGCAAACTAAACCAGATTTAGCAAAAGATCCAGGTAAGACCAAAAGGGTTGGCAAATGAGTTGACACTGGCGTCATAAATAATAGATCTCCCAACTATAACAAAGACTATGGGGTACAGAAGAAATCAAAACTATGTATCTGGATTAACTAGGGGTTGGAAAGATGATACAGGAAAAGAAATGGTATTCACAACTATGGCACCAGCCCTAGTGCTGGGTGGAGGGAAGGAGCTGACATTTACTTAGTTCACTGGAACATCCCCAGTCAATTCAATTTCATATTTACAAGGCTCCTACTATGCACAAAGCACTTCACTAAATGTTGGAGATACAAGGACAAAAATAAAACAACGATTGAACTAAAAAGCTTATATTATACAATGTTATAGCACATGTATACAAACGAGTACAGCACAAAGAAAACAGAGAGAACTGACAAGTGGGGGAATCAGGGAAGATTTCCAGCAAGGGTTTCCAGATAAGAGTCTTGAAAAAAGGATGACAAGGTTTCTGGGAAATGAAAAAAAGGAGAATATAAACCAGGGAATGTCAACACTTGGAGGCAAAAGATGACGTGTCAAGTTCAAGTTGGCTAAAACCTCAAGGTTATTATGAAGGAATATATTTTAAATAAGGCTAGAAGTAATGGCTTGATCAGAAGACCAGTAAGATGGAGGATTAGACATTTTCACTAATCCCCATTAATGCTCAAAAAACAAACAACAAAAAATGAGATGAGGAATTATTAGGTAGGAGCAGAATAATTATAGTTGAATCCTACGGATAAGAAAGCAAGAATCCCAATGAGGTTAACAGCTGCATGACTTAACACAAGAAAACTCTGATCCTTGAGGCATTCAGCATCCCTGAACTACAGCTTCTATGCTTTAGTAAGGTGCACAAATTGACCTAGGACCTTGTACTCTGAGATCAATGTAAGCCTTTTCTTCATAAAGCAGATAATCTTTTGTCACCATACTACTGGAAATGTTTTGGGAATCAGAGAAGTTTCCCTGTGGCCACAGAGACTGTGTTATGGTAATATTCCATCACAACAAGCACCATACAATTAACTCTGCTCAGTTCCATTAGTTGGAGAGGGGGAAAATGGAGAAGTCAGAGTATTAGAGTTCCCTCTTCCTGAGGTAGCCCATAGTTTAGGAAATCTCAAAGCTACAGAGACCCTTCTCAGAATACCAACCTAATGCAATCCAAACCCTGCAAAAGATACCATGCACTAATTCAGCATTGCCAGAGAAAGAAATAACAAAGAGAAGTGGGGCAAGGGGCCAGTGTATGTGGCTACATCAGACCTAAAGAAAAACAAACTGAAATCCAGTCCAAACTCATTGTTTACCCAAGAAGCTACTTTGAGTAGGGACTAATGCTAGCTAAAAAGTAAACTTCTCAATGTGGGAAAAGGTCTAGGTAGTGTTGCAGTATTGCCTTGGGGGGTACACCCACTACCAAAAGAGGAGGGGTCAAAATGTGAGTAAAAGGAGAACATAAAAAAGCTTTCCAGAGGAAGAAAATACAATTTAATAGCAAGAATGCACACCCAAAAGTCAAGAAGAAGGATACTAAAATGTGAAGGAAAGATGAGTAGTAAAATTGCAAAAAGTTTACAGCCTTCTTTAAATAAATACTACAAGACAAAAGAAACTGAACAGTGCCTCACAAAACATAAAACTTCGTGCAATCTCAAGAGGGCATGGACAACAATAGCATGTTCCAAAATAGTTGCAAAGAAAAATGGAAAGCATAAGAGAAATTAGAAAGGAAGAATGATCAGAATTTATGGCTTTCAGTGATTAAAAAAATGAGAAGAATAGAAAAATCTCAATCTACAGTGGTGACTCTCTACAAAGAAATGATAGCAGAGTGACAAATTTGTAATACAAATATATAGAAGCAAAGAAAAATCAAAAGGTGGAGGGGAAAAGGCAATAATGCTAAAATAATACTTAATCTCTCTAAAAGCAAAAATCATTGATCTTCAAGACAGGATGCATAGAACCAAATTAAGTATCACAGTTCTCCCAGAGGGCTATGAGAAATAAGAAAACTTTAGCAGTAAAATGCAGGAAAAATAGAAGAAAACTTACCAGAACTAATGAATACAGTAGATTACCAATACACCAATCAAAAGAAATTACAGATAGGCTCCAGGAAAAAAAAAATAAATCAAACTCCAGTGCATATGGAGGTTAAATTTAATAATTCCAACAACAAATACCAAAAGCTCCAAGTACCTAAGTTAAAAAATTTCAACTATACAGACAATTCAAGAAATACAAGAATATCCTGCACCCATTATAAATTGCAGAATGGGGGTGGCTAGGTAGCACAGTGAATCAGAGCACTGACCCTAGAGTCAGGAGAACCTCAGTTCAAATGTGACCTCAGACACTTAACACTTACTAGCCATGTGACCTTGGGCAAGTCAATTAACCCCAATTGCCCTACCTTCCCCCTCCAAAAAGTAAAAAAAAAACAAAACCCCTCAACACAGTAAGTTGCAGAATGGAATGGAATAATATATTCTGAAGAGCAAAATGGTTCAAGAAGCAACTCAAAATGACAAACAGCAAACAACTCTAATTAGAATTTTTTTTAAGTAAACATTCAATAAAAGAGAGGAATTTGAATGACCATAAATGTATCATCTAATTCAAATCAAGAGACATTTATCAAGCACATACTATGTATGTCTCAGGCACCATGCTAAGCATTTGGGATACAAATAAGGCAAAATTTCAACTTGTCAAATACTCCAAAGAACAGAAAAAACAAAAATAGTAAAAAAGCACAATTAGCAAGGAATAAGTGAATGCAGAAAGAGAAAGACTGATCCATAAGATTAAAAAATAGAAGAACTTTCAAAAGGGTTTTTTTTTTAGTGTTTAAGGACAAAAGAGGACAAAGATATAAGGGAAATTTAAAAGAATAGGAAAAGTGGAGGACTACACCTGAAACTCCAAGAACTAAAACCTACAACCTCCCAGAAATGTATTTATGGGACTAAATCACAGAATTAATGTGAATACATGGAGAGACAGGAGGTGGAGGATAAAGGGGAATGTTCAGTGTAACCTAAGAAAACTCAGGAGTAAACAATGAGGGGGAAGATAACTTCTGCAGTCTCTCAGAAGGGGTTAGAGGAGAATGGAAGAAGTGGCAAAGGGAGTAGAAGGATAAGGATGGAGAATACAAAACAGAGGTCAAACCTAATGGAGGGAGGATGTCCCACTGATGAGTATTCTCATGGGAAAGAGAAACATATCTGTAGTGGGAGATGAGGAACTTAAAAGAGATTCAGTCTGAAGATGACTATTTCCTCTGAGAGAGTGCTGTGCCTCCACAGACAACATCCTTCCCCAGGAGAAAGGAAATCAGAGTGACTCAAAGAATAAATCAAAAAAACAAGAATTATGTTAAAATGATAACAATGAGACAACACACCAACATATGTGGAATACAGCTAAAGCAGTGCTCAAAGAAAACGCATATCCCTAAAAAATATACTTTAACAAAAAAGGAAAAGGACTAATGAATTGAATATGCATTTTTTTAAAAAATAGCAAAGCAACAACTAAATCCAAAATAAGAACAAAAGAGAAAATCTTGAAAAGCAAAGGAGACAAAGATACACGGGGAAAAAAAATCTATAGAACCTACCAAGGAAACTAAAAGAAGGATCTTTTGAAAGATTTTTTAAAACTCTAAACAAATACTTATCTAACTTGATTAAAAAGAGGACAGAAAATTAAATAAATAAAATAATAAAGGAACAGGTGAAATCACAACAAAGCCAGAAGAAATAAAAAGAGCTATCAGTACCTAATATGCAGTTATATGCCCACAAAACTGAGAGCACAAAATGCATAAAGGCTTACTTTGAAAAGTAAAAAAAAATACCCAGACTAACAAAACACTAAATAGAGATTTTAACTAATCCAGCCTCAGAAAAGGAAACAGGCCTTGCCATAAAAGAAACTATTAAACAGTGAGAGTGAAGGTGGGTGGGGGTGGATTACCTTGCCCTGATGAATTTATAAGAGAATTATATCAGACTTTTAAAGAAAAATTAAGACCAATATTACATAAATTATTATCAAAATTGAAAAATTAAGTCCTTATACCAGAACCTTTTTATGAAATAAATAAAATGGACAATTTTGTTTATACTGGTATGGGAATCTGAAGATCTTCCCTGCCCCTAGACCCTTTGATAGGCTTAAGTGACTCTGAGAACTTCCTCTGATTTGAAAATATCCTTTGCCCCCTAATAGGCTGAATGTAGGCTGAATGTGGTCACATGGAGCCTGTGGCAGGAGGCTTGTTCTTCAGGAATGCCCACAACCTTATTACTTTGTGACTGGGGAGTGGGTCAAAAGGGTTGTGACAGTTTCCTATCCAGGAGATGGCTATATATACCGTGATGTGATATTTTGCTTTGGGGCTTACTTTGGAAAGAGTTGTGTGATTTGGCCAGATGAGACTCTGGGAAGCCATTGAGGAGGGGGCTTTGAAAAATCCAGATGTTGGTGTTTCCCTCTCTGGTAACTGACTAGGTATGGATGTAATGGTCAGACAGCTGGAAGCCCTATCTGCTAATCTGTTTCTCTGTCTGCTTGTAACTTCTACTTGTAACTACTATGTGTATTCTGTTTGTATTCTCTGAAGTTCAGGGTGTTGACTTTTTCCCCTGAACTAGGTAAATGATATGTTTGATTAAAGTAGGACTGTTAACCCATTTTGAGTTGCTTTCCTTTAGAAAAGCAGATCTAAGAACCTGCGCTAGCAGCCACCCTGGGTATGCTAGGGTGCTTGCTGATACATATACAAAATGTAAAAGTCATTGCACAATGCAGGTAAAATTAAAAGGGAAACATAACTGTGAAGCTAGCTTTGTAGCTAATTAAATATATAAGAATAAAAGTTATTCCCTAATTAATACATGGTTAAAAACTGCAAACAGTTTTCTAAGGATGAAATACAATTTGATAATACCTATTTGTAACTATGTCCCCATAGTGACTAAAAGTCTGCATACCCTTTCATTCACTGATACATTATTAGATAAGAGATCATAGAAAAATAAAAAGGATCATATGTGCAAATATATTTATAGCAGCTCTTTGTGTAGTAGCAACAAACTAGAAATTAAGGGGCTGCCTATTAATATAGAAGGGCTAAAAATTATGGCATATAAATGTAATGGAATCTCCGGCACTGTAAGAAATTACGAAGGGAATAGTTTCATAGAAGTCTGGAAAGATTTCTATAAAATAGTACAGAGTTAAATGATCAGAACAAGGAGAACAATTTATATAATAACAATGACATTATAAAGCCAAAAAAACTTTAAAAGATTTAAGAACTCTGATGAATACAATGACCAACCATGATTTCAGAGAACTTATGAAGAAGCATGCTAACCACCTCCTAACAAAGAAATCATGGGAAAGGAAAGGAAACAGTATGAACATTTATTAAGTACCTATTAGGTACCAGGCACTGGACTAAGAGCTTTAAAAATATCTGATTTGATTCTTACAACAATCTGTGAGGCAGGTGTTATCATACCCATTTTACAGGTGGAGAAACTGAGGAAGACAGAGGTTAAATGACTTGGCCAGAATCATACAGCCAGTAAGTATCTGAGACTGTATCTGAACTCAGGTTTCCTTATCCAGAACTTTATTGGTTGAACCTATCATTCAATATTTATTATGCAGCTACTATGTGCCAGGCACTGTGCTAAATGCTAGGGATACAAAAAGTGGCAAAACACATTCCCTGCCCTCAAGGAGTTTACAGTGTAAAGAAGGAGATAACATGCAAATACACACACACACACACACACACACACACACAAAACCAGTGATATAGAATAGATAGGAAATAATGGAGGGAAAGCAGTGGAATGAAGAGGGATTGTGAACGCCCACTGACGAGGGAATGGCTAAATAAAGTATGGTATCTGAACTTAATAGATCATTACCACAGTGTGAAAAAGAATGAACAGGATGAATATGTAAAAGCATAGAAAGACTTGCACTAAGTGAAACAAGCTGAGTCAGTATAAATTGATAAACAAATGGAAAAAAACAAAAGGAACACTGACAACAAAATAAACAAAATCAAATGTGCTGAAAAACTAAAAATGAATAAGATGGTCCCAAAGAAGAAATATAAGAAGAAACATCCTCCTGCTCCTTTGCATAGATAAATATTCCATTATGTAATATTGCAAATAATATCAAATTTCATCAACGTGTGGGTTTTACTGATTTTTCTTTCTTGGTTAAAAGGGAAAACCTGGGTGATATAGAAATAAAAAATAACATTAAAATATTTAAAAGTAAAGAAGACTGGAAAAGTAGTTATGAGTCAGGTTATAGATGAAGTTGAATGCATAGCTAAGAAATTTCTATTTTACTCTTTCAGAAATGTAAACTCAAAGTTCTTGAGCAAAGGAATAATTTGTCAGAACTAGGCCTCTGAAATATTATGTTGGCATCTATGTGGAGGATAGATGGGATAGCAGAAAGACTGGTAGCCAGGAAGCCAATTAGAAGACTGTAATAATCCAAGCAAGAGATAAGTAGAGCCTGAATTTTCAATCAAGTGAAGAAGCATTGATTAAAAGTACTGTGTTAGGCTCTGGATATACAAAGCCAAAAATGAGACATAATTTGACCTTAAGTAACATGCATTCTATCAGCATAGACAACAAGTACACATATAAGCATATATTTATAAAAGTGATACAAAGTATTTGGGGTATGAGAAAGAAAAGCCAGCATCAAGAAAAAAAATTGATTTTTTTATTTTGTTTTTTTAAAACTTAATTAATCAATTAATTTTCTGGTTTACATCATTCATTTCCATAAGATTTTGAGTTACAAATTTTCTCCCCATCTTTACCCCACTCACCACCCCCAAAGATCCCTATCCATCACTATATACCCCCTCCCCCAATCTGCTCTCTCCTATATCCTCCCCCATTGCCCCTCTAACTTTCTGGTATGGCAAGATGGATATCCATATCCCAGTGCCTGTATATCTTAATTCCCAGTTGCATGTAGTTAATAATAATAATAATAAGTATATATATATATATATATATATATAAAATATATATTTTAACATTTGATTATAGAACTTTAAATTCTAGATTCTTTTTCTTCCTCCCTCATCACCCACCCCCAACTGGAAAGACAAGCAATTCAATACAGGGTGTACATGCGTAGTTACTGGCAGAATATCTCCCCAAAGGACATATTGTGAGATACTGATTATATGTCCCTCCTTCCTATCCCACCCCCCCTGTTCTATTCTCTACCCTGTCCCTGTCCCTTTACAAAAGTGCGTGCTTCCAGCAACCCTCCTCCCAACCCTGCCCTCCCCTCCATCATCCCCCCTCTCAACCCCATCCCCCCTACTCTCCTGTGTGGCAAGATACCCAGTTTAGAGTTTATGTCATTCCTTCTCTAAGCCAAATTCAATGAGTAAGGTTGACCCTTTCCCTTTTGCCTTCCTGTTCTTCCCCTCCATTGTAACAGTTATCCCTTGTCTCTTCTATATGAGATGACAAACCCCATTCTGACTCTCCCTCTCTCCTCTCATTCTATTCCTCACCCACCTAACAATTTCACCTTTTAAAATATCATCCCTTCCTATTCAATTGATCCTGTTCCCTCTATGTGTGTGTATATATATATATCCGATATGTACATATATGTATGTATATATTTATGTATATACATACTCAGATATGTATTCATATGCATATATATATACTCTCCTATATAGACATATGTATACATATACATATATATACATTTGTATTCCCTTCACCTACTCTTATGCTGAGAAAATTTTCATAAATTACAATGATCATTTTTCCATGTTGGTATGTAAATCATTCAACTTTGATAAGCTCCTTATGATTGCTTTTCCAAGTTTTCCTTCTCATTCTTCTTGCATTTGAGTGTCAAATTTTCTTTTCAGTTCTGTTTTTTTTTCAGCAAGAATGTTTGAAAATCCTCCACCTCACTGAATGACCATATTTTCTCCTGGAACATTATACTCGGTTTTTCTGGGTAGGTGATTATTGATTTTAATCCTAGCTCCCTTGACTTCTGGAATATCATATTCTAGGCCCTTCAATCCCTTAATGTAGAAGCTGCTATATCCTGGGTTATCCTAATTGTGTTCCCACATTATTCAAATTGTTTCTTCTTGGTAGCTTGTAATATTTTCTACTTGATCTGAGGACTCTGGAACCTGACTATAACATTCCTAGGAGTTTTCTTTTGCAGATCTTTTTCAAGAGGTGATTGGTGAATTCTTTCAAATTCTATTTTGCCCTCTGGGTCTAAAATATGAGGGCAATTTTCCTTGAGAAATTCTTGAAGGATGCTTTATAAGTTCTTTTTTTGATCATGGTTTTCAAGGAGTCCAATAATTTTAAAATTGTCTCTCCTGGATCTATTTTCTAGGTCAGTGGTTTTTTCAAGGAGATATTTCACATTGCTTTCTATTTTTTCATTTGCTTGGATCTGTTTAATAGTATCTTGATTTCTCATAAAGTCATTTGCTTCCATTTGCTCCACTCTACTTCTAAAGGAATTATTCTTTTCAGAAAGCTTTTGAGATTCTTTTTCCATCTGGTAAGTTCGACTTTTGATGGCATTCTTTTCCTCATTGGCTTTTTGGGCCTCTTTTGCCATTTGAGTTAATATATATTTTAAGGCGTTATTTTCTTCATTCAGCTTGTTGACTCTTTTTTCATGATTTTCTTTCATCATTCTCCCAATTTTTTTCTACTTCTCTTATTTGGTTTTCAAAATTCTTCTTAAGCTGCTCTATGACTTGTAACCAGTCTGCATTTTTTGGAAGGTTTTGCTGTGGGAGCTCTGAATTCATTGTCTTCTTCCCATTCCATGCTTTCATCCTTTTTGTCCCCAAAAAAGGAATCTAAAGTTGGATTTTTGTTCTTACCCTTACTTCCTATTACTGCTCATGTTACTAATCAATTACTTCACTTTTTAGCTCCCTGGAACTCTGCTTCTAGAGGGGAAAGCTCTGTCGCAAATTGCTAGGGCTTTTGCTACTACCTGAGCTATTAGGAGGCCATTGCAGCCCCCACCAGATTTGGCTCACTGAAAACACACCCCAGGACCACCACCCAAGACCACGGTCCCAATCCAGGCAGCTTAAGACAAGAGCACTTAGCCTCTGAATGATCACTTGGCACCCCTGCAATATGCAGGCTGGGAGATTCTGAAGACCATTATTAACTAGTATTTATATAAGGGCTTAAATGTTTGCAAGGCAATATACATACACATGCTTATACATATTGATCTACATACAGTCAATCCTCAACTTTTATGGGGGTAATATTCCTAGAAGGTGGCACAATTTTTTTTGTAAACCATGAATTTTGATACATTAAACCTATGGGAAATAGTGACTCGGGTTCCTGTAACTACCAGAAACTATAATCTTTCAGTAGAGATTGCTGAAAATGAATTTTTTTAATATATAATTCTTGATAACAAAACACTAATTCTGATAATATTCACTTTTCCTAACAGTTACCATGAAATAACCCATGACATGCACTACACAAAATAAAATTGGTAACATGCAAAACAGTTTTTCTCACTAGTAATTCTCTAGAATTCTGTGGCCTTTTGTGTTAACATCTTAATTTTTAAAAATGTATTTCAGGCAACAGTTATTTTTCATAACCCATGAAATCTACAGTACCATAAATACTGTATAGGAAATAAAATTCTTGAAACTAAAATATTTTTAACCTGGATCTCACCTTGCACTGTGTCAGATGGTAGTTTGAGGGCACAGTACTATATACTATACTACTGTGAACCTCTCTATCATGGCTACCCTCTGAATACCAAAGGGGAGGTTGCTGGGACTTCATTTGCTGCTGCTGGAAGACATAGAGACTGGTGAGGTCTCAACATCACCTCCAACATTGTCCTTTATGACTGATGGGTGATACTGGAGATTGTGAAGAATGCACCAAAAAGATATAATCTTCCAGCAATGCCTACTTCATGAGACCTTTGATATCCTTAAGTGTCTAGGAGTACAGAAGCACAGCAGAGGCAAGCTGATATTTGATCTTGACACAGTGTTTGACAATGGGATCATCAGATTTCCCATCTCTAGCCAGCTAGTCAATTAGGCCAACAGTAGTTGCAGACATTCTGGCACAAAGCTTATTTAATACCTGTATTTTCTCACTAAGCTAAATCACTGATTTCAAATATGTGGGTTTAGAGCCCAAAGGACTAGCACTATGCTTTGTGAGCCTAATTAAAACACAAAATTTGAGTTTTAAAGGCAAACAATGAAAATATGCAATAAATACACAGGAAGCTCTGAACAAGACCAATGAAGTGCCTAGTAGGATACCAGATACTCCACAAACCTGTGCACACAGAGTCTCTCACTTTTTTTCCTCTACTGTACATAATTGTGAAGGTACATGATTGCCAACACAAAAGTGAAAATGAGGTTACTAATAAAGTCATATGATGTGAAAGTTAAATGTGTGAATCTTGAAGACTGACTATACATATATATATACATATACATACACACATGCATGCATACACACATACACACATACACACATACATATATACATACATACATACATACATACATACATATATATATATATATATATATATATATATATATATATAATGAGGCTGACAAAGATTAGTCTAGTTCTGGACAGAGCCTTACTACCAAGGTCCAACAGCTACTAAGTGTCTGTGACAGGATTCAATTCAAGTCTTCCTGAATCCACATCAGTTGCCACTTTACCATCTAGCTGCCTCTAGGCAATTAAGAGATCCTGGCTTTTGGAGGAGGAGCTTTTAAAGGGTTAATTTGGTGAGGAAGCAGAGGTATGAAATGTGGATGACTATAAGCCTTTGTTGGTGAAATGGAGAAAAAATACTGAGTGATGGTTTGAGAGGATGGCAAGGTCAAGTAAGAAGGGTAGTTTTATTTTTGGTTATGGTGGTTTTTTTTGGTTTTGATTTTGATTTATAAAAGAACAAAGTAGACCTGGAATTGTTTATAGACAGTGGAAAAAAACCAGCAGATAGGGAATAATTAGAAATGATAGAAAGACAAAATGAGAGATGGGGAAAATTCTTCTAAGAAACAAGTAGGGATAGGGGAAAAAAGTCAACCATCCTCAGAGACAGGAGGAAACCATGGAAGGACAGATGGAAAACATAAATAATTTTTAGGTATGGAATATGGAAAAAGAGTTCACAGCAGTGAAGTAGGAGTAGGAGTAGTAAGAGTAGTAGTAGTAGTAGTAGTATAGTATAGTATAGTATAGTATAGTATATATGGCTCTCTCCTTAAAGAGGGCTTGTGGAATAGAAATTGATGGCTTGAAGAGAGAAAAGATGGTTTGGATTTATCAGTAAGGAGAGTGGACTAGAAAGTCAATTAAGGAAGGATACAATTTTTTTTTCACGAAGCAGAGGGAACCCAAGGGATATTAGATAATATAAATTTGCAAAGAACTCAGTGAGCTGCTGCGACCTATTCAACGGCATTTAGCAGTTCAGCAGCATGAACATTGAAAGTAGTTGGTCGGGGTGATTCAGTGTCAAGGTTTCCCAGGATATGAACAGCTGTATAATATGGAGACAAGAGAGTCAATGGTAGAAAAAACTGTATATATTTGAACAGATGAAAGACAGGGTCAAGGCTGTAAAGAGAACAAAGAGAGACAAGGGCAAAGTAATTTGGTTGAGAGAAAAATATAGTGTTGGAGAACCATATTAGCTTTTGTGGTTGCCATATCAAACTGCTAATAGTTGAACTTGCAGTCTACTAAAACTTCTGGATGTATTTAATACGACTACTGCATAACCATGCCTTCCTCATCTCATACTTGTGAAGTTGGCTTGTTAGTACCTGAGTGTCACACTTTATATTTATCCCTAATGAATTTCACCTTACTAGATTAAGACCAATGCTCCAGCTGGTCAAGATGTCTTCAAACTCTATTCTGTCTCAAGTGTGCTATTTATACCTTCTAGCATTATGTACTAAGAAAACTTGGGGAGCATGTCACCTATGCCTTCATCCAAATTATTTACAAAATGTTAAATAGCAGAGATCCCTGAGGTAATGACATTAAAGACCTCATGTCATAATGATATTGAACCATTAACAACTATTCTTTGAGTCTAATTTTCCAATTAGTTCTAAACCCATCTAAATGCATTTGTCTACTCCACATCTCTCCGTTTACAAAACAGCTTTGTTGAGATCTGAGTAATTATCCACAGCATTTCCCTCAACAACTACTTTAGTAATCTTGTCAAAAATAGAAATGAGGACAGGTTTGACCTGACTTGTTCTTTATGGAGTCATACTGACTCTTTGTCACTGCGTCCCTTCCTAGATGTTTATCAAACATGTATTTAATGATCTCTCTGGAATTTTCCCAGGAATAAAGTCAAGCATGCTAGCCTATAATTTGTAGAGTCTATTCTCTTCCCTTTAAAAAAAATCAGGACATGTGGCCTTGCCCAATCTTGTGATAATTCTCAAATTTTCTACAATCTATCCAATATTGCTGACAATCATTTAAGCCAGTTATTTGAGTATCTAGAAGTGTGGTTCATGGAGACCAGGTGATATGAGTGCATCAAGGACAACTAAGTGCTCTCCTGTTATCTCCAAATTGATCTTGGATATGAAAGTCTCTGTTCACTATTGTTCTGTCTTTCCCAGTGCACAGGTCAGTCTCTTTGACAGAGAAAATGGAAGGAAAATAAGAACTGAGCAGCATGTTCCCCTCTCCATTGTCAGTTATCATTTTTCCATACTCCTAAATGAAAGGTTTTGTCCCTTCTTTGGATGATCCTTTTACTCCCAACATAGTTTTTTCAAAATTCATTTTTGTGTTTTCAAGCTTCCCTTGCCAGTCAGCTGATTCAGAGCTTTAATATCTCTCACACTATTTTACAACACCATGCTAAGGTGTTGCAATGATCCTCAATGACCTGACCTTACTTGCATCTTCTTAAAATTAAAGTTGTTCCATGAATTTCATTATAGCAAAATATCATTCTCTTTAGAAAGATCCTATTTTCCCCCTCATTAGAAATGTTTCCTTATGAATCTGCAGAATTTCATTCTTCAGAATCTCTCATCCTTCCTGAGGGAACTTCCTTTGTAGGATTTCCTTTGAAATCTGGCTTCCCAAAATCTAGGTACAATTCAGACAATGCCCACATGTCTTCTTCTTTCTCACAAATCCTATGAGTTGAGTGGTTATTTCTGTCCAGTGTTCCTTTCATATTCACCATGTGACCAGTTTCTCCTTGCTAGTGATAATCAAATCTAGAAAATAATGTCCCCTGGTTGGTGCCTCCTCCTTTTGAAGGAAGAAATTATAGATACACAGGGCAGAGTCAAGATGGTGGTATAGAAGCAACAAAACTCTGCTGCTCTCCCCATAACCACCTCAAATACCTATAAAATATGGCTCTAAACAAACTTTAAAGCTCTAGAACACACAAAATGACAGAGTAACAAAGCTCCCATTGAAGGCAGCCTGGCAGGCAGAAGGGAAGGGGTTCATCGCATTGTGCTGGGACCCCAGACCAGTACCACATGAACCCATAGCTGGAGCCCTAGGGCCACCAGAACAAATGTTGGCTGGAGCGCAAATCAGCAGCAGCTGTGGCATTTTCCAGAATTACCAAACCATAAGAAACAAGAACTAAGTGAAAGGTCAGTGGAGCGCAGATAAATTCAGGGAAGAGGATCTGGCCAACTGCCCCAGGGCTAGAAGTGGCTGAAGTGGTGGTATTGCAGCCACCTCCACATGGCTGCTTCAGAAGCTCCCAAACTGCAGATTGCAGGAGGGGGCCAAGCAATCATTCAGAGGCTAAGTGCTCTTTCCTTGAGCTGCCTGGATCAGGATCAGGGTCTTGGGTGGTGGTCCTGAGGCGTGTTTTCAGTGAGCCAAAGCTGGTGGGGGCAGCAGAGACAGTGGCCTCCTAAAAGCTCCAGGAGCTGTGAAAATCCCAGCAATTTGGGACAGAGCTTTCCCCTTGGAAAGCAGAGTTCTACTGAACCTAAAAATCAAAACTCCAAAAATCAAAAATTCCAGGCATGAGTAGGCAAAGGAAGCAAAACAAACCCAGCAATGCAACTTTAGATTCTTTTCAGGGGGACAAAAAGGATCAAAGCATGGAACAGGAGGAAGACAACACAGTCAGAACTCCCACACCAAAAGTTTCCAAGAAAAAAGTAAAGTGGTTACAAGCCATAGAGCTGTTTAAGAAGGATTCTGAAAACCAAATAAGAGAAGTGGAGGAAAAACTGGGAAGAAAAATGAGATTGATGAAAGGAAATCACTAAAAGACAGTCAACAACCTGACTGAAGAAAATAACACCTTAAAAATAGATTAACTCAAATGGCAAAAGAGGCCCAAAAATCCAGTGAAGAGGAGAATGCCTTAAGAAGTCAAACTTACCAGATGGAAAAAGAATCTCAAAAGCTTTCTGAAGAGAATAATTCCTTCAGAATTAGAGTGGAGCAAATGGAAGCAAATGACTTTATAAGAAATCAAGATACTATTAAACAGATCCAAACAAATGAAAAAATAGAAAGCAATGTGAAGTATCTCCTTGATAAAACCACTGACCTGGAAAATAGATTCAGAAGAGACAATTTAAAAATTATTGGACTACCTGAAAGCCATGATAAAATAAAGAACTTATAAAGCATCCTTCAAGAAATTCTCAAGGAAAATTGTCCTTATATGTTAGACCCA
>CM053602.1:10816173-10853708 GCA_028646575.1 Pseudocheirus occidentalis | reverse complement strand
CAAAGTAGAGAACAGAACAAGTGGGGGGGGGTGGAATAGGAAGGAGGGAAATACACAGGTAATGGGGTAGGGAGATTCATCTTGCCCTACTGGCAAGTCAGAGGAGTGATGGGGAGGATATAGGAGAGAGCTGATTGGGGGAGGGGGTATACAGTGGGACTGTTGTTTTGGCGTGCTGGGTAGTAGGGGAAAGATGGGGAGAAAATTTGTAAATCAAAATCTCATGGAAATGAATGATGTAAACTAAAATAAAAGTTTTAAAAAAGAAAAAAGATAGACACAAAACTGCAAATCTATTTTGTACAACTTTCCTATTCCTTTTAAATATGCAATAAAATCATCATGTAACTTTTGAAGGAGGAAATTATCACTAAGGCAAATAAAGTTACTAGCTGCTCTGCTTTTGGTAGACAGAGTGCTCCCACATTTGTCTGGAAAGCAAAAATTTCCCATCACTAGTCTATTATGCCTCAGTGAGGCTTGTGATATTTCCCGAACAATTCATCTATAGTTTCTTTCTGTCACTGTGGTGCTAAATTATACTACAAAGACTGAATCTTCTCTGATTCTTTCTTCATTGCCCTGCACCCAAATATTATCTACCATGTTCTCCCCTTTCATTTCCTCAAGTTTATAACTTCTTAATATGTTATATTATCTGACTCCTTTCACTATACCCCCCCCCTTATGTCTCCTATTCCTTTTGGATAAGACTGAGTAGATTTTTACACATCACTTTGTGGATGACTCAGCTGCTATTCCCACCCCCCTCCATTTTAACCACTCTCTACAGTATCTACCTTAGAGGATATACAGGAGCATTCTCCTCCCTTCCTCCCTGACAAACTATTTTAGTTTAAACCCTTTTGATTAAAACTCTTGACCAATAAATACATTCTTAACAATCTCGTTCCATTCACTCCGTTTTTGGCCTTGCATCTGTTATCCTAATAATCCTGCTGTTCTCTGCCCTGGTCAAATCATATCTCTAGTACTGCATGCCTAGTTCTGAAGAGCATATCTTGGGAAGAGACACTGATAAATAGGACTGCAAGTATGGTGAGCAGACTGAAATTCATAGCATCTAAGAAATAATAGGAGATAATGTGAAAAAATGGAAATTTGCTGAGGAATGGCAAGGCAAGAATGATGACTTAAACTTCAAATATTTGACAGGTCTTCATGTAGAAGACGGATTAGATTTATTTTCCCTGATACAATAACAGAATCAATGGGTCACTTACAGGGATAAGGATTTTAAATTATACTAAGGACAATGTCCTAATAATTAGAGGTATCTAATAATGGAATGGACTATCTTAGGGTAGTTTGTTTTACAATAAAGACAAAGATAAAATTTAAATAGCACTTTAAAGGGTGTAAAGCAGAGAGTGGGAGTGTGTATGTGTATGCATGTGTGTGTGCGTGCATAAGTAAAATAATTTATACTGGAAGAGTGCTAGACTTGGAGGAAGTAAAAGGGGTACAATTTCCACCTCTGGTGCTTACTAGCTGTGTAACCATTTAAATTGCACAAATGACTTGACCTCTCTAGGTCTCCGTTTCATCATCTAAAAAATGGGACAATAATACCTTTATTACTTGTCTTACATTACAGTCTTATTATGAGACTAAAATGGGACAATTATGGAAAATTTTCAGGACTTTAAAAGGCTATAAAAATGTCATTAATAATGATCAGGGGAGACAGTAATTTCCTTTTCACTGGAACAGAAAGTAAATTACTACTGGTTATAGAAACTGTAAAGGGTTTCTCAATGGTTGGACATCTGAACTGTTTTCTATGTATGAAACTGACGCTCCAACTTGAATTCTTCTGCAATATATCTCTCATATCCATCACTTCTTTTCCATTTTCACTTTCACTAGCCTCATTCTGCTTATTTCACACCTTGACTATTAGTCTTCCACACTCCAATCTCTCTACACTCCAGTTCATTCCACTCCCTGTAAAGGGAAGTCCAAACTCCAGATCCTGGCATTTCTCTCTACCATCTGTCCCTAACACATCTTTCTAGTCCTTGTTCCTACTCTTCTCCTTTGTCACCTGGGCTCTCAGCAGTCTGGATTACTCACTGTTTCCCAAATACATTTTCGGCTTTCCTATTTATGTTTCTTCTTCCTAGAATTCCCTTCCCATCATTTCTCTCATTTCAAAACCCTAGCCATCTTTCAAGGCCCAAATTCAATATCATACTACCTTCATGGAGCCTCTCACTGATTGTCCCTATCAGAAATATAGGCTTCTGCCCACCACTGCCTTTTTCCCCACACTCCTACAGAACTTGGCACTACTCTTATTCAATGTGGTCTTTCTGATTTTATCATAATTATTCTTTAGAATGTTCTATTGCTATTGCTAACTCCTTGAGAGAAAGGACTGTGTCATCTACAGCTTCTTACCTACCCATACAAAATTAGTAGAAACCCTTGAATACTGAATATTATCAATATTTTTGGATTAGGCAATAATAATGCTCTTGCCAGACAGCCCTCACATACCATCATAGAGATTTTGAGTAAGAAGGTCCTCTGAGGTCTGGCCAACTCCTCTGCATCTTGTAGGTGATGGGCCTAACTCCAAGAAAGGATAAGATTGATTTATAGAAGATTATATAGGTAATAAGTGCAAGGTCAGGATTCACACTCAGGTCTGCTGACTTAAAATCCAGGGCTGCTTCAGTTCTGCATCTGAGTAAAACCAAGAGAAGCAGCCTAGTGTAAAGCATGGCTTCAAGGTCTGTTTCTAACATAAATTGGTTGTAGAAGTCATTTAATCTCCTAATGCTCTAAGCAATTCTCTAAGACAGAGGAACTTCTAATTTATGTTTATTTATATTAATAAAGAGAGTTTCAGCATGAAGAATTGACCATAGAGATGAAATCCCACATCCAGACCAAAAAACGAACAGTTAGAAACTGGGGAAAGCCTTCACATCTTGCACTATCTCTACCAAATGGCAACCAAAACATGAACTAATTTTATTTTTCATTGTGTTCTGACTAGAAATTATACCACACTTTCCAGCTTCTTGAATTTGTCTTGTTTCTAATCTTATTAAAAATGTCAAAAATAATTAAATTTTGCAAGACCAGAAAATAGCAAATTATTGTATGTGTTATGAAATGCCAACCTTCTACAAATTAAAACTAAACAGCACCTGGTTTACATAGAGCTTTCTGCTTTATTAAGAGGCCTGTCTATTTTTTAATCCACCATGCTATGTTCTTTTTTATATCTTTTCAACACTCTCACAAGTGTTTTTCTAGGGAGGTGAAAGTATTGAAGTCCAATTATCTTTTTAAAAAATTATAAGAAGGAAATACTTGGGGACACATAACTATTGAAGAAAAAGACTGTACTTTGAAGCTCTATTATATCTGTGTTATAAATTATACAGAATTACCACCATTGAAGATTGGCAAAGCTTATTAAATATCTCTAAAGAAGCAATAGTACCCATTCATTTCAACCTTAAAATGTCACTTAAATTCCCACAGAAATTCTTGTGATCCTTGGATCAGGGAGAACTGAAGGGGGACGGGGTAGGGGTATTTCACCAAGCTGACCTTGAACGTATCTTTCAGAAACATTATTTTACTTTCATAGGAAACAGTTTCATTCTCCTGATGGTGGACTTACCATATGGTAGATCTTTCTCAGTGTCTCAGATCAAACAGCCAGGGCAAGTCCTAATGGAAACAAGGTGAAGAACTACCTATGTCTTTCTCCTCTCCTATATTCCCCTTCCCCTTCCCCTCCCTCCTCTTTGTCCTTCTCCTCCTCTCCTCCTCCTCCTCCCTCTCCCTCTCCCTCTCCCTCTCCCTCTCCCTCTCACTCTCTCTCTCTCTCTCTCTCTCTCTCTCTCTCTGTCACTCTGTCTCTGTCTTTGTCTCTGTCTCTCTCTCATGCACACACACACACACACACACACAACTTCACAGCACCTTATCATTGAAAGCTGGCAGTATTTTCTCAGGAGTTATACACTTTCTGAAAGAGTCAAGACTCTAACTAGAAATCAGTTGGCTTAGGCTCAACTCAAGGAAAAGAGACCAGACGGGCTGGTACAGTCAGACATTTGCAGGGATCTAGTAAATATGATCCTGTATTTCACTGACATACTTATGACCAGTTAAGAAAGGATTAAAAATGTCAGAGTCTGGCTCGCTGCATCACTAACACAAGAGGCCCAAATAACAGAAATATACAGAAAATTCTTTGTGACCTAAGCTTGTGCTGTGTCCACATGACCATGGCAAACAATGCAGGGCTTGCACTTCAGCCATATCATTGATGTGATGATAAAATGTAGTTTCCCTTCTGTTCATTCTCTCCCATTCCTTACTATCTATACTCTCGCCCACAACCCCTTACCTTAAATACACACACAAGAAAAATCTGATAAAATTCATGTCTGAAATATTTTGCCTGTGTCTCTGTAATGCTAAATATCTGAACAAAAGCTCAAAAATATAATTAAGCATTTCAAATGTTTCACTCCCTTACTGAGGTCTCAAGGAGGAATGGAGTTGAGCAAGGAGCCACAGCATTTCACAGGAAGAACTGGGAATAGCATTCAGGTCTCTTGTTTCCTAGTCTCATGTTCCTTCTACTATACCAAATAAATCTTGTACTTGATTTATTCTAAGTTAAGCTTAGGCCTTTCTTTTGGCATTGCATATGTGCTTGTTATTAAATTTATACTATTTACTTAATGGTGAATGTTAATTCACAGTAAGCACAGATTAGAACAAGAAGGATCCTTAAATCTCATCTGTGAAGTGGAGCTTCAGATTTGGGGTCAGATGGCTTAAATTAGAGTTATTTTTATTTTATTTTTACTTGTATCTTTGTTTTTATATCATCTTTATTTCCAAACCTATGCCTCCTCTCTCCTCTACCCAGAAGGCATTCATTAAAACAAAAAATAAGAAGAATTTTTTAAAAGTTCAGCAAAACTAACCAATATATTAAATAGTGAGACACGGCATTAAATTCAGCCTCTGCCTCTCTTTAATATCTGTGTGACCCTGAGCAATTCATTTAAGATCACTGATTTGGAGATAGCAGGAGTCTTAATGGTGGTCTGGCCCAATCCTCTCAGTTTACAATGAGGAACTGAGGTTCAAAGAGTTTACATGACTTGTGAACAGTGGCTCACAGGCCAAATTCCAACCATGCCCTTCTGACTCCCAATATAGTATTCTTTCCACTGGGCCACATTCTGTGCTTCAATTTCCTTATACAGAAAGTGAGAGAGAAGAACAGCATGGCCTATCTAGCTTTAAATCAATTAAAATGGGAGATGTGTCATTTTAAAGACAAGGAAACAGCAGCACTGAGAAGGCTCTAGAAATTCCTCAAGGTCGCATACAGAGTAATATGATGGGTCTTTGTTTTAGCACCTGGTAGAATTCTTTTCAAAGAGCATAGGTTTTTAGAACTAATATTTATTTTACCACTTCAAGAATCAATCATTTTACCAGTGTACAATAAGAATCTTGGTGATTTAGATCACAATTTCTTTATTCTTAACTAGATGACTTAATGAGTCCCTTTAGAAAACAAAAAAAATCACCACCTGATGACCAACTTTCTGAGGGTGCCAAGTCCATTTGAACTTAATTAGGCTGGTCTTTAGATAACATCCATACGATATATCACACCCATACACTATGCCCATACTGGTTTGGCAGTGTGTACCAAAGTTTGTGCTCTGCAGGCCCTGGCTTGGAGAGCCCAGAGTAACCTTTACACTACATGGAGTATCAAAGCAGAACTTTGGCAGAGTTAATCCCTTGACTGCTCAAACCCTCTTTCCTGACCTAGTCAGCTCATAACACTTCCTGTTATTTGGCCTCATGCACTAATCCTATACTTTCTTCCTATTTTTAAAATAAGTATATCAGTTAGGAGTCAGTATTCCTTCCCAGAATGCCAAGCTGATGTCATATCTATTACAATAAAGCTTATTTCATATTTAGTAACCTATATATGTGGTGATGATTTCTATTCATCACACATTATAAGTCATCTAATTCTCCTCCTTTTTTCAATGCTATGCCATTTCTTATTGGATAGCTTTTCATCCTCAACATACCCACTTACAATTATATGCCATCTGCCATTGGGTTTGAATAAAGTGATTAATGCAGCAGAAAAAATAACAAAGACAAAATTAGTTTTAAGACTCTCTTTTTCAAAATCTTTAAATCATTAAGTTGAACAGATTTCACAGATATTTACACCAGGACATTAATTGACAATCTGTTAACCTTGGCCATTAATTAATCCTCTAGCTTTGGAGGGTTGCAACAATTACATATTGATCACTGGAATCATTATGCTTGCATGACATAAATTTGAATGATGTTGCAGCATCAAGCTCAGTAAATTACAATTGTCCCTTAACATTTAGAATCTATGAGTTGCCTTGGTTAAACTAAGCAGCCTAAAAGAGTTGCTGTGTTCAAATTCATCTCACTTTTCCCCATAATATCTTCTCAGATATTGCCATTCAATTGTCTTAAATAGCGATGTATTTAATAAACTATCATAGGTCCATGCCATTTACGATTTGAATTGTTAACGTAGGTTGTAGCGTGCCCCCCCCAACCTACTGAGAATGTTTTGTTTAGTTTTTAAGTCAAACAAGATCATTCATCATCTTACTGAATGTACATGTGGCCACAAGTGAAAATGAAAACATTTACGCACTCACTTAGCTACTTCGGAACAACCACGTGTTTGTTCAAACTCAGGGTTTATTAACATGCTTACAAAGCCTTAAAGTTCCAGTGTGGGTTCCAGCAATACCTAATTATTTCTCACTTGAGCACTAATCTGTGGGTAGTCTGATTTTCTTATTGGTTACCCCATATTGACAATGTGCATGGCGTCATTTTCTACAACTAGTTCAAGGTTTCTTAGTGGACAATGGCAAGCTAAGAGCATAGAAAGCAGAAGCATTTCTCACTTCACTTTCTGGCCGTGCATCTATTTGTGGGGGGAGCTTTTTGAGGGCACAGACTTTAATTTGGGGCTTCACATCTCCAGTGTCCAGCATAGCGACAGGCACATAACAGTTGCTGAGTGACTGTGTGTTGAATAGATTTGCAGCAGTCAGATGCCTAGACCTAAATTGCTTAAGAAAGCTAGTTCTCATTTTCTTGTTGCACACCTTTTTTTCATAAAACAAAACAATAAGTGGAAATATTTACAAGTCAAAAGAGAAAAGGGTACACAGTAAGTAAAAGGTTCTGTTTCCTTTAAATCTTCTTTCCAATATGCTAACATTTCAATATGATAATCTGCCTTAGAGTATAACGCAACCTGAGGTGCACAGGGATTGAATAAAGCAGAAAGATTCAACATGCTGTCAATAGGATTAAGTTCCTGAGCCCAGAAAAAAAACCTTCCCTCAAACCCCCATTGTACATCTCCTAACCAATGCTCATAATAGTTAATAAATGGACAAGGGAGGAAGGGTCTGGATTCACTTGGGGAAGGGCTATAAGAAGCTGACTTGTCTCATGTCAATTTGCAGATAAAAGGAAATCATTCTCTCAGCATGCACCTTCTGATGGAATTGGTCAACCTCTATACACACTCCACACAAAAGAGAAAACACAAACTCATTCCATGGAAACAGAAAATGAAAACACATGTGTGCATATAGTACACACATGTTATATATGTATGTAATATGTATTATATATATATACATATATTCAATACCCACCTATTTTTATTTTGCATCAAATACAAGTATTTTGCATCAAATACAAGTACTTTGCAAGGCAAGGTACTTTATTTCTGAACATTTTTACAGATATATTTTGTTTTCACACAATAGATACTTCCCTCTGAAAAAGCAAACCACCTCCCACAAAGCACCTTTTTCTCCAAAGACAAATTAAGTCACCTGATAAAATGATTGTTACCGATAATGTACGCCATCTAGATTATCTTGAGTTTACCAAATATTAATGGAAAGGAAGGTGCTCCAAATGTCCCCCCCACAGTAACATACCCTGCCAATTTTGATCTAACCACTAATGGGAAAAGATGAATGTTCAAAGCATTCCTAGAAAAAATCAGAACTGCCTTGAATAAATTATTTGCTTTTGAAACAACTCAGACAATAGAAACACTATCATATGTGAAAGTAAAAGGTAAACAAATACAATAACTAAGCACAACAATGACAAACTAACAGCAGAGAAACCTTTAAGGGATTTCTTTTTACAAGTACACAAGCAGACAAGCATCAAAACAGAAGGCAAACAGAAGAGCTGATGAAGAAATAGGCTTGAAACATCTTGGACTAGACATCCCAACACAATGCCTTCAGGGGAAGCAGTGCCTTTGTTGGATGAAATTGCAAAATGGGAGAGAGAGAAACAAAGGGGGAAATGGGATGTTCTATAATCAAGTCAAAAGCTTGCAATGAAGGTAAAATAACCCTTTGATAGTTTCTCAGGAAGAAGAGAAGCTGCAGGAGAATCAGTGAGGAGACAAAGGGAAGGACTGAGAAAGGAAGGAAGGAAGGAAGGAAGGAAGGAAGGAAGGAAGAAAGAAAGAAAGAAACAAAGAAAGAAAGAAAGAAAAAAGAAAGAGACAGAAAGACAGACAGAAAGAAAGAAAGAAAGAAAGAAAGAAAGAAAGAAAGAAAGAAAGAAAGAAAGAGAGAGAGAAGAAAATCTCTTTTCAATTGTGAGAAGAGGTACCACTGATGGATACTCCAATTGGGGAAGAGAGATAATATAAAAAGGAAGATGGGGACTTTATAATGGGTATAATTTGCAGGGATTGGGTCCTTAGAGAGACCACTCATCCTACCTCAGGAGAAAGGGAATGAGAGTTCCTGGGAGCAATTGATACCCAGAAGAGTGAGAGGGCATGGACCCAAGGAGATTTAATGGCAAATGGGAAAAATGACCACAAGGAGGGCAAAGGTTAATAATTAACTGCACAACTAAGTAATATCCTCTCTATGACCCTATAAGAACTGATATTTCCAAGAGTGAAGCACAACACAAAAGGGGAGCCAAAGGGCACAATCAACAAGGCAATAACCTAGAAATTGTTTATAAGAGGGAACTCAAAATTGGTACCTTAGAAGCATTAATTCCATGAAGAGCACAGAGATTAAAGAACTATTGAATAACAGCCATGAACGAGAGAAGAAAAGTCTAGAACAGATAGAAAATGATCATAAATTGCATTTCATTATGATTATGACATTTTTTTTCGTATACCTATTATTAGTACTTCTTTGGAAAATGGTTTGTTCTGAGCTCATGACCATTTATCTGCCTACATTTTAAAATAATCTCTTCTATCCAATATTTGTTTACAGATTCATCCCCACAGTTATGAAAAGTGTAATAGCCATTTAGAATCTATTTGGGCACATCATAATAATAAGCTGTTTTAAACAGATTTTCTAGCAATTTTCCATCCAGGTTTATTTAGCAATTGTTTGAATCTCACTCACTTATAGTTTGTATTTTTAGGATGAACAAATAGAAGGCTGCTGGATGTCTGCTTCCATATACTGATTATTCAGTGTATTGTATTGATCTGCTAGCACTATGCAGCACAAAGTTATTTTGATACTACTTTGGAAGATGATTTGAGATCTGTTTACATCAAGACAACCACTATTTCTACTTTTTCAGTCCTACGTTGATATTCTTAACTTTTTTTTTTTGCTTTTTGGAGTTGGGGAAGGTAGGGCAATTGGGGTTAAGTGACTTGCCCAAGGTCACATGGCTAGTTTTTTTTTCTGTGTGTTAGGTGTCTGAGGCCAGATTTGAACTCAAGGTACTCCTGACTCCAGGGCCGGTGCTCAATTCACTGTGTCACATAGCTGCCCTGATATTCTTAACTTTTATTCCTTATACAACTAGTTATTGTTCTATCTATTTCTAAAGAAAAAACATATCTCCTTGGTTTTGACTGGCATAATACTAAATCTATACAATAATTTGGGTAGAAGCATTTTTATAATATTGACATGGCCTTGTCATGAACACTGACTATCTCTCCAATTATTTAGGTGATCCTTTAGTTGTGTGAAAATTGTTTTTAGTTAAATAAATCTCATGCATATCTAGGAAAGATACCTTGCGATATCCATTGCATGTTGTTGATATTTTAAATGGAATTTCTCTTTCTCACTACTTTCTTGTAATTTTTGTTAGGAATATGCAGAAATGTTTTTTTGATTTTATGGATTTCATACCCTGATACTTGAAAATTATCTTGCTTCATTTTTAAGATTCCTTTAGATCTTCTAATTAAACCATCATTTCATCCACAAATTTCTCATCTATGCAGACTGAGTGTCATCATATTGATCAAGGCCATCCTCAATAAGGTTATTAATAGGAAATAAGCAAGTTTTCTCACTTGATATACACAGTGTACTACATTTTTAACTGAAAGATGTAGAAAATATAACATTCCATTTTATTTCCTGCTTATTGATTATGAACAAGCATTTCATTTAGTAGAACAACATTTAGTAGAGACTGGAAGAGCATATTTAGGGAAATAGAAGGAAATATTAGTTTAAATGTGGTACAGGTTAGAGATTTGAAATCAGTTTAAAGGTTTATATAAACTCAAAAATGATATCTCAACCATAGGATATTGGGCTTTTCTTTGGGTGGTCCTGGCATAAAAGGTGAATTTCAAAATAATTTCAGAGACTTTGAAATGAAAAGCACTTGACCTTTCACTAGAATTAATATTTACAATTTATGGTCTACGTCACTCACTTTTTCCCAGCTCAGTGGATCCCTGTTTCCATATTCTCTGCATTGAGTATATAAAAGATTTGATTTTGTGGGTATTCCTGTGCAAACTCTTCACAAATTTTGAGCCATAGCTATAAAAAGATCATATCTGGAAAAGGTCCTGAAAGGAGTAACCAAGATGAATAAAGTGTTGAGAAATAGTCCTTGTACAGAAAACCTAAAGGATTTAGGGTTAACTGGAAGCCAAGGCAATGGGGAAGTGGAATAGTTTTCTATTGCGTGAATGGATTTTGATTAAATGTTGTTGAACAGCTGCTCTCTTTCCATTGAGGGAATGACCTTCACCTATATAGTACAAGTGATTGAGGTTAGGCATTAGAAAGAGCCTTCCTGACTGCACAGATTATGAAATACTGGAACACGCTACCAAGGGTAACTGCAGAATCTCCTTCTTCAGACATTTTTAAGGTGGAAGAAAACATTTTTTTTGTCCTGTGTATGGGATAATTCAAGTTCAATTGTGTCTTAAGAATGGGAGACTGGGTGGTGTAAAGATTTCTTGAGAAGTTTTTCAGCCCTGATAATTCAATAATTCCAAATTAAAAAAAAGCTCTAGATACCTTAAACAAAAAAGGGAAAGCGTTTCCCTATTAGTAAAACAGATGAATGCTGAAACACATCAAATTACAGTAGACTATTACTTTAAATCTCCTATAACTAGAGAGCATTTCTTGGTCAATTTGCCCTAAATTCTTTTACTACAGCAAAGCTTCAGAAAAATCCCCCCCTTCAAATTTATTTTTAACCATAGCCAAATGCACCCAAAGAAAAGACGATTCCAGGTTCTCTTTTGTCTTCATAAATATTTTTAAAAGAATCAAATTGTATAGTGCGGTTATATACAAGAGCACATCAAATGAGTCCAAAGCACATTTCCACCCGTATCACCCAGAAGACATTGTTCAATGATCTGGACTTCTTAGAAAGCTAGCCACAGGGGCGGCTAGGTGGCGCAGTGAATAGAGCACTGGCTCTGGAGTCAGGAGTACCTGAGTTCAAATCCGGCCTCAGACACTTAACACACACAAAAAAACTAGCCGTGTGACCTTGGGCAAGTCACTTAACCCCAACTGCCCTCCAAAAAAAAAAAAAAAAAACCAAAAAAAAAAAAAAAAAAAAAGAAAGCTAGCCACAAATGTAATGATGCGCTAGCTAGAACTGGTACAGCTTAGTCAATCGTCACATAGTCAATTATTCAGATCTTCTCTCCTCTTCACAGTTTCCTTAAAAGTAGAATTTTCTCCCTGTATGACTTTGTACTCTTTCAAATTAAGCATTCATTTGGTGAGAGAGAGATATGTGAACTATCCCTAAGTCCCACAGAGAAAAAGAGGAAAATAAACTTCAATTTTCTTATAAATTTGGTTTAGCTAAGGAAGTAGCTAAGGTAGCCAGCTTAACTACAGAAACGAGTTCAAAATGGGGATGTTGTGAAGGAAGAGCAAATTTAGGACAGATTGTGACCTCACTCCCAAATCCCAGTCATTCGATTATTGTGGAATGGTATTTGCTGGAGGAAAAGACAAAGCTCTATCTATATATAAAATTAATATGGTACATTTGCCTTTCTGCCCTGTATCATCATCAAGAGTAATCCTTTATTCTGGAATGCTGAGTTTTAGCTGAAAAATATCTTTTTAATACTGGATTCACGCTGAGAATTTATTCATGATTTGGCCATTAGTTACTGCCTACTTAGCAGCCCCAGAAAATCTCAGGAAGATAAAAAGCACACAGTGTCCAGTAGAAACAAGAAACAGAGGGATGAAAGGGTTACCAATTTATTCATTCTTGTAATTATTTGAGCTAAATTTAAGGTAGTTCTATCAGAGGAAGAATCAAAGAGAAAAGGTTGAAATAATTATGAGGCCAATGGTTTTTTAAGTTAATTTTGCTAAGAAAGCAGAGAGGCTTATACAACCCATTAATGGTAATATCATGTTAGGAGAACTAATAATTACTAAAAATAATACATTAAGTTGATACAGTACCATTTTGAGGAGGTCAAAATGCTTCAAAGCGAGTTGTCTTAGAATTTTCTATTTGGTACCAAAGATCATGAGTTATTATCTCCATTTAAGAGATAATTCATGAGAACCTCATTGACTTCTCTAAATTTATCAAATTAAAGTGAAATCTCCATTAAACAGTACCTAACTCACTGGAACATTCAATTACTTGGATCCTCCTTCCTGTACTCAATTATCAGGTTAACAAAAAAGAAAGAAAGAAAGAAAATATCAAGGATTTTGTTTTTCTTGAAAGTAATTTTCAGGGTACAAACCAGTGTCAGTATACACTGAACCTAAATCTCCTAAACCTACTTTTCCATCAAAGAACGTGTGCCACAGTGGGAGGAAAAAAAACGCTGAAAACCCGGATTTGGGCTCCTTCTACAACTGGGTTCAAAATCTGTCTCTGACAATTACTATTTGTGGAACCCTGGGAAAATCATTTTATTTCTTTAAGACATTTTGCTCATCAGGAAAATGGGAATAACACCTCAAGTACCCGTATCTCACAAGATTGAAGAGAGGATGAGTGAGATAATTAATGTAAAGAAAAAGCTCTGTAAACCTTAAAACCCTTTATAAATGTCATTTAGAAGTGGTATTAATAGAAGAAGCAGAAGATTTTAAGTTCCTTGAGAGTGATTTCTAGCACAGATACATAGATGCAATAGGAACATCTAGTAGTTAATGCCTAAGTGAGCACGTTTCTTATTAAAATAACATTTGTAATATTGATCTTACAAGAGTACGTGTTACAGGTTTTTTGGCACATATATATGGTTTCATCATCTTAGGGAAAGGTCAATATGGAAAACACGCCCCTCAGAAAGTTTAGGTCAGTTCCATCTTGAGCATACTGGCACAGTCCCAGCCCTCATCAATGCCAAGTAGTAATTTCTCAGGATTTATAGTCTTTAGACTCCAACCTACCCCCACTCCAGATCACTGCCTTGTCATGAGGAAGAGGCTTGCATAGCTCAATGAACCTATGAGCTATGTAGTGCAGCATTACCCAAGATGGACATAGTCATGATAGAGAGTTCCCACAAAAGGTGATCCACTGGAGAAACACATGGAAAATCAAATGGGGTCACAAAGAGTTGGATGTGACTGAAATGACTGAACACCAAAAACACCGCTCCTCAAACTTCCTGGTTTATCCAGTCTTGTCTGGAAACATGATATAAATCCTGTGCTCTTACCTCCAGAGCAGCCTAGCTTGTGTTTAGTACTAATATTGTTGACCACAAAATCTCTATACTATGAACAGTTATTAGCAGAGAAAATACTTGAAATGAGCTGGATAATGTGATAAAAGAAACCATGCATGAAATGGCAAGCATTTTTGAAAGCAATTTAATCACCTTTATTTGAATGATCAGATTAATTTAAGAAGGGCATGTTTACTGTGCAGTCTGAACATTTTGTCTAAGAGTCTGTCACTCAAAATATACAACATGTGTTAGAGTTTGTTAGCTGTGGGAAGCTACTGAACATGAAGCACCACTTTTGACTATAATGGCAGTGTGAAGGTCATAGAGAAGCCCAGGTTTCCCAGACATACACCAACAATGATCTGATCAAATAAAGACCAACAAGGTCAGGGAGAAATCCCAGTAAGCTCCTTCACCCTGGCCAGGCCTGAAGAAAAAGAGAAGCACATGTACTGGCAGAAGCTTTCCACTCCTAAAGTTAATACGAGCTTAGGGGAAGCCCTCAGCAGCACCTGGACAGGAGAGAGAAAAGGAGAGTAGCCCACAGTAGTGCCAGAAGCCAAGGGCAACAGACTGGAGGAGAGGCTGAAATCCACAGCAACATCCTGACCAGGTAGAGTTGACCACCATGCCCTGACTGGAGAAACTTAAGCCTCCTGGAATCACATCACAGATACATCAGGAGAAATGGGAGTCAGTCAGCAGCCAGGAAATGACAGTCAGGACCAAATAGGGCCTGACCATTCCACATGACAGTACAGAAGGGATGGAACCCTAACCCTGCAATGAAAATCCAAATCAGGAAATGTGGTTGGATATATGTTTAAACAGAATAAGATAGCAAACAGCGGGTGAACAAAAAAAGAACAGTTAGACAGACAAATAAACCACTAGGTCATCTGATTTGAATAGGGAGGAAAGACAAATTCATAATATAAAAATGCAAATACAGAATGATTTCTGGGAATTAAATAAATGGAATAAAAGGAAGTTAGTAAAAACCTTTCTCAATGATATGCTAATAACATTGATAACAGATGAAATAATCAACCTACGCAAATATAAGAAATGCCCAGAACAACAGAAAGAGAAGCAAAAAACTGAATCCAATATCAGAAAAGAAAGGAATAAACCGCCTCAAGACAGGAACAGATGAATTTCCAAGGAAATTCTACCAAACATTCAAAAACCAATTAATTCTACTATTACATAAACTGTTTCCAAAAACAGAAAAAGAAGGGGTTCTACCACACTTCTCTTATGATACCAATATAATCAGGACTCAAACCACGGAGAAAAAAGGAGCAAAAGCAAACTAGAAACCTATAACTCTCAAGAATATAGATGTAAAAACAGTGAATAAAACGTTAGCAAAGATGTTTCAGTAATATATCAAGAAGACTATATGTTATTCAATGAATGCACTATTAGCTCAACAACAGAAAAACTCTCAATATAATACCATATTAATAATCAAATGAAAAATAATAAAATGAATATCATTGAATTCAGTAAAATCATTTGGCAAAATATAACACCAATCTCGGTCATAAATATGAAAAAGCATATGACGAAATGGATCTTTACTTTATATGATCAAGAATATCTAAGCTAAAACCAAGAATTAGCATTATCTGCAATGGAGAAATTCTAGAGACCCTTCCAATAAGATCAGGGAAGTAAAGATGTCCATTATCACCGATATTATGTGATATAATTACAGAAATTCTAACTACATCAATTAGACAATTAAAAGAAATTAGGTGCAGGCAAAGAAGAAAGAAGATGATTGCCTTTTTTTCCTGTTGGATAACAAGTATATATTAAGTGTTTAATACTTACCAGTTATGATATCTACTAAGAGAAGCAGAGAGATTCAACTAATATTGAAAAAAAATGAAAAAAAATTATCAAAGTATCAGAATATAAAATAAACATACAAATCGTCAGTCTTCTTGCTTCTTGTAGGCAGAATGGGGTTAAGTGACTTGCCCAAGGTCACATGGCTAGTAAGTGTTAAGTGTCTGAGGCCAGATTTGAACTCAGATCTTCCTGACTCCAGGGCTGGTGCTCTATTCACTGTGTCACCTAGACTCCCCCAAATCATCAGTCTTTGTATTTATAGATATTAATGATAAAAGCCAGCCCAGAGAGGTAGAAAGAGAAATAATTACAGAATGAAATGTTTGGGTATCTCTCTACCAAGATCTATACAAGAATTATATGACTTCAACAACAAAACACTCTTTGGGGAAGTAAAGACAAATAATTGGAGAGGTATTAGCTGCTATTAATTGGGTCATGCCAATGCAATAAAAGTGACAGCACTAACTGAATTAATTACTTGTTCTAAGCCATACCAAATTAGCAAAAAGTTACTTTACTGAGCTAAGAAAAAAACAATTACAAAACTCATCTGGAGGGAATAAAAAGATAAAGAACAACAAGAAATAATGACAGAAATGGAAAGGAAGGGAACCTGGCAAGAGTAGCTCTCAAACTATGTTACAAAGAAGAAATCATCAAAATTATTTGGTACTGCTTAAAAAATAAGAAAGTTGACTAGAGGGATGGTTCAGGAACACGGAATCCAGAAGCAAAATATCACAGTGTGCAATAAATCCAGTGGTTAAGGACTCACTAAAGTAATCAAAAATGACTGAGAACACTGGAAAGTTTTCAGGTAGAAAATAGATTTATAGTAATAATACCTTCAGTAATCTATTAACAACGATCTGACTGACAGATTAAAAAGATCATATGATGATAAATATCGAGCTACAAGAGCATCCTTAGGAAGCATTAAGGGCAATCCAGTTATTTTACAGATGAGGAAAAGGAAGCTCAGATCATTTAACTGACTTGTCCAGGGTCTCAGAGATAGAAGGGGTTTAGACAAGGTTCAAATTCAAGGTTTCCTGACTCATGGTACAGCATTCCATCCATTTCACCTCTTAGCTGCCTCTTAGACACATGATCAACAAATTAAGATGGAAATAAAAAGCATTACCTTTTACAGATATGGATAGAATAAGAGTACTTGATCAAACAAAAGGTATAGAGGATCGTGGGAGAAAAAATCAATACTTATTGCAGAAATTAAACAAAAACCTTTTATACAAACAAAAGCAATGTCACTACAATTGGAAGAGGCCCAATAAACTGGAGGTATGGGAGAATCTTAGCCTGAAGTTGATGACACAATTTCTAATATCCAAAATATATAGGGAACTGGTTGTATATAAGAACAGGTCACATTCTCCAAGAGATAAATTGTCAAAGAATATGAACTGGCAGGTATTAAAAGAAGAAAAAACAAGCCATTGACCAACATAAGAAAAACTCCTCCAAATGATTAAATAAGAGAAATGCAGATTAAAGCAATTTAGAGATTCTACCTCATGCCCCTGATATTGGAAAAGATGACAAAAAAGGGAAATGATTGTAGAAGATTATAAGGAGACAGGCACACAAATGAACTATCAGTGGATACATGAAATCTGTGATTTTAGATTTTAGAAAACAATTTGGAACTACAGCCAAAGTATCACTAAACTACGCATGCCCTTTGACCCTATGAGAACAGGGAAGGAACAAGAATGTATTAAGTGCCTTCTAAGGACTAGGCACTGTGCTAAGTGATTTACACATCTCTTATTTCATCACAATTCTGTAAGGTAGTGCTGTTATTATCTCCATTTTACAGGTGACCAAACTGAAGCAGATATTAAGCAACTTGCCCAGGGTCACACAGTTTGTAAGTGTCAGAGATGAGATTTAATTGAGACTCAGGTGTCCACTAAATCCTGACTCAGTGCTTCAATCTCCTTTACCACTCAGGCAGCCAAATTCCAGAGTTCTAGAGATCAAGGAGAAAATTTTACAATCATCCAGGAAGGAATAATTTGAGTATTGTGGAAAAACCATCAGGGTAACACAAGATCTAGCAGCTTCTACATCAGTAGTTCTCAACCTGTGGGTCGCAACCCCTTTGGGGGTCAAATGACCCTTTCATAGGGGTCGCCTAAGACCATCAGAAAACATGTATTTCCAATGGTCTTAGGAACCAAGACACCTCTCCTCTATCCGTCTCCAGGCAGGTCTGTCCACATGCAAATATGCCCACATACAAGTATTAAAGGGTCACGGCTTTAGCAAGGTTGAGAACCACTGTTCTACATTAAGGTATGGAATAGGATGGGGCTTGGAATATGATATTCCAGAGGTCAAAGGAGCTAGGATTAAAACCAAGAATCACCTACCCAGCAAAACTGAGTATAATGTTTTAGGGGAAAATATGGTCATTCAATGAAATAGAGGACTTTCAAGTATTCTTGATGAAAAAACCATAGCTGAACAGAAACTTTGACTTTCAAATACAAGAAGCAAGAGAAGGTAAACAGGGAAAAGAAATCACAAGGAACTTATTAAAGTTGAACTATTTACATTCTCACACAGAAAAACAATAATTGTAAATCATGAGACTTTTCTCAGTATGAAGATAGTTGAGGGGCAGAGCCCAGACGGCAGCGTAGAAGCAACAAGGTTCTGCAGCTCCTACATAGCCACCTCAAATATCCATAAAATATGACTCTAAACAAATTTTAGGGCTCCAAAACTCACAAAACTTCAAAAAAACATCTTCCACTGAAGGCAGCTGGGCAAGAAGGGCTCATTGCAGCATGTTGTGAGCCAAAACCAGCCCAGCCTGAAACCGGGGCTTGGCCCTGGAGCAGCCAGGACAAGCCACAGCTAGAGCCTTCAGGAAAGTAGTTCAGAGGCAGCTGTGGAAGTTTTGAGAATTATCAAGCCATAAGAAACAAGGACAAAGTGAAAGATCAGTAGAACACAGCTAAATTTGGGGGAGAAAAGTTGTCTGGCCAAACTGCCTCCAGGGTAAGGAAGCAGCAGAAGTAGCAGCCCTGCAGCTGCCTCCACATGGCTGCTTCAGAGCTCCCAGCCTGCAGTCTACAAGGGGGCCAAGCACTCCTTCAGAGGTTAACTGCTCTTGCATTGAGCAGCTTGGATCTGGATCATGGTCTTGGGTGGTGGTCCTGGGTTGCGTTTTCAGTGAGCCAAAGCTGGTGGGGGCTGCAAAATAATTGGCAGCCTCCCAGTAGCTCCAGCAGCTGTGAAAACCCCAGTGATTTGGGACAGAGCTTTCCACCCTGGAAGCAGAGTTCCACAGAGCTAAAATAAATCAAGTAATTGACTGGCAACATGAACAGGCAAAGGAAACAAAGTAAGAACAGCAATCAAACTTTAGATTTCTTCTTTGGGGGCAAAAAAGATCAAAGCATGCAATGGGAGGAAGACAACACAATCAGAACTCCCACACCAAAAGCTTCCAAGAAACATGAAGACTGCCTACAAGCCAAAGATCAGCTTAAGAAGGATTTTGAAAACCAAATAAGAGAAGTGGAGGAAAAATTGGGAAGAAAAATGAGAATGATGCAAGAAAATCATCAAAAGAGAGTCAACAACCTGACCTGACTGAAGAAAATAACACCTTAAAAATAAATTAACTCAAATGACAAAAGAGGCCCAAAGGGCCAATGAGGGGAAGAATGCCTTAAAAAGTCGAATTTGCAAGATGGAAAAAAGAATCTCAAAAGCTTTCTGAAGAGAATAATTCCTTCAGAATTAGAGTGTAGCAAATGGGAACTAATGGCTTTGTGAGAAATCAAGATACTATTAAACAGATCCAAACAAATGAAAAAATAGAAAGCAATGTGAAATATCTCCTTGAAAAAAACACTGACCTAGAAAATAAATCCAGGAGAGACAATTTAAAAATTATAGGACTACCAGAAAGTCATGATTAAAAAAAGAACCTAGGAAGCATCCTTCAAGAAATTCTCAAGGAAAATTGCCCTGATATTTTAGAACCAGAGGGCAAAATAGAACTTGAAAGAATTCACCAATCACCCCTTGAAAAAGATCCCCAAAAGAAAACTCCTAGGAATGTTATAGCCAGGTTCCAGAGTCCCCAGATCAAAGATAAAATATTACAAGCTGCCAAGAAGAAACAGTTTGAATACTGTGGAAACACAATTAGGATAACCCAGGATCTAGCAGCTTCTACATTAAGGGATCAAAGGGCCTGGAATATGATATTCTGGAGATCAAGGGAGCTAGGATTAAAACCAATAATCGTCTACCCAGTAAAACTGAGTATAACGTTCCAGGGGAAAATATGGTCATTCAGTGAGGTGGAGGACTTTCAAACATTCTTGCTGAAAAAACCAGAACTGAAAACAAAATTTGACACTCAAATACAAGAAGCATGTGAAGGTAAACATGGACGATAGTTGAAGGGAATACATATATGTATATATGTATAAATATATATGCATAGGAGGGTATGTGTGTGTAAATATATACGTGAGTGTGTGTATTTGTGTATTCATGTATACATAGACAGAGGAAACAGGATCAGTTGAATAGGAAGGGATGATATATAAAAAAAATTAAGAGGTGAGAGAGTAATATATTGGGAGGAAAAAGGGAGAGATAGATCAGGGTAAATTATCTCATATAAAAGAGGCCAGGGATAACTGTTACAATGGAGGGGAAGAGCAGGAAGGTGAAAGGGAATGGGTCAACCTTACTCTTCTTGAATTTGGCTTAAGGAGGGAATAACATACATACTAAATTGGGTATCTTACCCTACTGGAAAGTAGGGAGGAAAGGGGATAAGAGGGAGGATGATAGAAGTGAGGGAAGATTGGAGGAGAAGGTAGTTAGAAGTAAACACTTTTGAAAATGGACAGGGGAGAAAGTTTGTAACTCAAAATCGTGCGGATATAAATGTTGAAAACTAAAAAGAAATAAATAAATTAGGAAAAAATAAACTTATGAAAAAAATAAAAATAAATGAATTTTTAAAAGTCCAATTAAAAAATCTTAAACAGCATAGGGCCAAATATAGATTCCCCCAGGCACTGCACCAGAGACTTGCAAAAATTGATGTTGAATCATTACAGACTAAATAGTCAACTGTACAATTTCTTTTTCCTGAGCTGGTTAAAGTCTTTCTCTCCTCTCCCACTACTATCTCCACCATCCACAAGAGTAGATTTACCAGATTAGAGGCCAGTAATACACCAATACAACTCCCTATTCACAGTTTACTGGGACTCCCCCACAAAGGCAATACCCATCCTTCTTCCCCCTACTAAGAGTGTTCATTCTATCTGCACACCCTATCACACCTCAGCTGGTTTCTAGGATATGTGGGTAGTTCCTTCTCACAAAATGTTAGGCACCTCTGCAATAGGTAAGAGCAAACAAGTTAAGAATAACAAGTTGTTGTTTGGAGACATTAAATTTTAAGATCCAACTCCTATTAAATTAGAGCTATAAAATTCTCTACGCATCATTTAGATTACTAGAGAAGCTTGGGCCCAGATTTGTGAAAACAGAGAACTCTTCAATAATAGATGTTTCAAAGTTTTAAATGGATTTATGATTACAAATTATCTTTTGACCTTCTGTAAAAATATCATGGGCATCATCAGGAAACAACAGTGAAATGTACACAAAAGCTGATATGATATTCCTTAGTCAACCATTCTCAGGAGTTTATCAATCATCTTTCCTTTTGTCTCAGTCTAATTTTGGCCAGTTGCCTGAAGTGCTGTACATGAGACGACCAGAAGCTACTGAATACTAATCCATTTTTCAGTAATAGTAACTTTAAAACTGTAACACTATCTATCACATATAGGACATTTCAGAAAGAAAAATTCCAGCCAAACTCACTAAGAGAATCATGTGCATTTTAATTAACAGTATAATCTCAAATGAAACATGTTCATTCTTTAATATTAAAATTCTAGATACTAATCCAAAACCCTCCCCCCACACACACATATACATCTACCTTGTAATACACTATGGATATTTGATCAAACTTTATAGTATTAGTTTCATTTATAATTATTGTCTTTTTCCTGGCATTTTTCAGCAGGGGAGCTTTATATATTCTGGTCTAATATTAAACAGAATTTCTTGTGATAGTATATTTTTTCCAGCTGCAAGATCACCAAGGAAAAGATAAACTAATCATGGTGAAGGGCAGACAAATCATTGTCTGATGATCCTGAGCATGTTGAGTTTTATGTTTTCAGGAAAGAGAAATAAGAAAGTCCAACTCTTTTACGTGGCTAGACTACACGGGGAAAAATTATCAAGAATAGTAACTTCTTTGAAAAATTACTTGACACAAATAAATGGAGAATTATTTGAGTCTATCTGAAAGTTGAATGCAGAATCATCAATACAGACACAAAACTCAAATCAATTTCCTTCATGTAGTTTTCCTAGAAATGTTATTAAGTATAAATTTAGTTAAGTAGTCTTGGGGATATTGCTTTGCTAAAATGAAAAATATCACTGGTACAGAAGGGATTATGAACAATTCTGGACAAAAAAAGAGGAAATAATTCTGTTCCCTAAATCATGTAGGCTGTGATCTCAAGATATTTTCTCTGATAGCCTTTTTTGTTTCATCTTAAAGGTAACACACAATACAATACTGAATATTTTAGATTATTTTTACAGAAGTTTAAAAGTATCTCTATGATTTATGGAAAATACAACATTTGGTAGCAACAACCTAATTAAATTCAGCATACTTGGATGCTAATACACATGAATCTCTGTAGAACATACCAAGTTTCCTGAAGTTTATTTGTGCTCAAATCCAGAATCTTTAATACCAAATGATGCTTTGAAAAGTTTGACATGATTACATTCTGTAATTACTCTTAAGATGAAAAGATTTAAATATCACGTGAATTGAAATTGAAAAGCAGTAACTTCATCTAGTGACCTACAGGACCCTTTATATCAGTACAAAATGACATTTTCAATTCTTAGGAGACCAGTACAATCCTTTGGCAAGATGAGTTAGAGAATTTAGTTTACCCGATCTGGGTCCTAACTGGCCTTGCTATCATCATAAGTTCGCATCCTAATTAAAGAGTTCTGAGAGGCTTGAAGTCAGACTTCTGTCCTCTGGCATGTGGAATACATGGCCTAGTGGAAGAAGTAAGACTCCCTTTGGAGAATTTTCCTAATTCCTGAGAAGTCCTGCACTATGATCTGTTCTGTCTGTCTTAGACCCAGCGGATCTAAACTTCAGAGAGTGATTCTGAATTCTGGCTGGCAGGATTAACTCATTATATATTTGACATATACTTAAATCTGAAGAATCACCTATTTTATTGCTCTTCTGGTTATTACTTGTCAATGAGAAGCCATGTATAAAAACACTGTACTTAGAATGTAAGGACCTGTGGGATTCATATCCTGATGATAACACCTATTCATGGCATGACTCTGGCCAAGTCCCTGGCCCCACAAAATGGGAATCAAGTACAGGGTCATTGTGAATAAAACTGCTTCATAAAAATATAACCAATGGAATATATTTTTATCTTCCATAGACAGAAACCTATAAATGAAATAATACCATTCTTTTGTACTTGAAATTCACAAATTATATCTACACAAATCCAGAAGCATTGTAGTTGTAGTCAAACAACTATTTCTAATAGCCATTTATTACAACTTGTACCTAAATAAGTCTCCTGTCTACTATATATGCCCAACAAATAATCATCTAGACTTTGCAAAGACTTTCAGTGAGGAGAAAAGCATCACCTCCTGAGGGATCCCATTACCCCTAGAGACATTTCTAACTGTCTGTTTCTTCAAAGCAGGGTCACATTTATCTGTCTGCAACTCTTAGCCAGTGCTCCACACCCTGCCCTCTGTGATGAAGCAGAAAAATGTTAATGCCTCTCTTATAAGATGTCACTTTAAACACTTGAAGATAGTCCCAGGAAGTCTTCTTTTCTCCAGTCTAAATATTCCCTTTTTCCTCAATGGATCCACAGATGGCATGATCTCAGAGAACATTCTGGTGACTTTCTTTTTATCGATGTCCTTCCTCAACAGCAGTGCCCATAACTGAAAAAAATACTTCAGATGTTATAGGACCAGTTCAGAGTATATCTCGATTCAGACAGCCCTCATTTTGGACAGAGTTTCTTCTGATTGCAGCCTAGCAAAATATGACAGTTTTTGGCTGCAAGGCAACACTGTTGATTCATAGTCACTCGATTTGCCCATTTTTGTATAGCCACATATAGCAGGTATGTTCATTATGAAGATGATCCTGATTACAGAACCTCAGAGTTGTAATGAGTACCTGAGTTCATCAAGTTCAACCTAGATCTGAACATTAATTGGTTCCCAGACACGTGTTTAGAAAATCTGCACTTGAAGATCTCCATTGATGAGAAAGTTGCTCCTCTCCTAGGCAGCCATTTCACATAAGAACAACTAGTATTTAGGGAGTACATCTTCATATGAATATGGAAATAGCCTCTCTGCCAGTGCACGCCCTTCCATGGCCTTAGCCTGCTACAAATAGAGGACTATTGCAAAGTAAATTACCCAGACTTTAGCAAAGCATTTGACAGTCTCTTGCTATCAGAGAAATATGAGCTAGACTATAGATAGTATAGTTAAGTAGATTTGCATTGAATTAAATGGTTGGACCCAAGAGTAATCAATAATGATCCCATGTCAACTAGGAAGGAGACCTCCAAAGTGCTGAATCAGTTTCTAGGGGCCCTATGGAATTCAAAATTTTCATCGAGGTCATTGATAAGGGTACAAATGACACATCAATGAATTTGAAGACACCACAAAACTGGGAGGGATTGTTAATGTGTTAGATGAAAGTAAGGATCCAAAAAGTTTTCAATAGGCTAAAACAGTGAACTGAATCTCAACATGGAAGTCAATAGAGATAAATGTAAAGTCCCTACACTTGGGCTCACAAAATCAACCCCACAAAACAAAATGGAAAATTGTTCTTCTAGAGTAATTTGTCTGAAAATGATCTGTAGGTTTTAATAGATTTCAAAGTCCTTTCTTTCCTTTACATTTCATCCCTATAAAATTTCATTGTATTAAATTCAGCCAACTGTCCCAGCATAACTCTGACACATGCTAACTCTAATATATACTATCCTTTCCCACTTGATACTATTTGAAAATTTGCTAAGCATGCCCTGTATGCCATCACCCAAGTCACTGTTAAACAACAAATAACAGAGGGTCAAATGTCAAATGGAAAGAGAAACGAAAAGAATAGAAGAGAAAGAGCTCTGTGGCACTTGACAAGAGTTTTCCTCTATGGTTACCATCAGTACATTAGTCACCACAATTTGGGGATGATTTTTCCAGTTCCCACTCCACATAACTATTCAATCAGTTAGTCCATTTCTCTCCATCTTGTTCACAATAATGTTGCTATTCCAAGAAAATCACTGTCCTATTCCTGTTAACTTCATTGTTTTCTGTTTCTGATGTAATTCTATAATTCTGCATGGATCACTACAACATAAGATGCCCCGTATACATCATTTAAGTGCTTACAGAGTGCTCACCACACGTGTGCGCTATAGTAATAAATGTGGTAGATAAGGAGGCAGAAAACTTGGATTCAGTTTCAGCTCCTGACACCTCCTAGCTATGTGACTTTGGCCAAGTCACTTAGCTTGTCAATTACATCTAGGAATAGTGAGTTAATCAATTTCCATGTTGAAGTTACCTCTCATTGCATGCCATCTACAAAGTATAATCTCAGAGAGTTGCCTTAAGCACATTGAAAGGTTAAGTGCTAACAATGAGTGGGTATATAGCTAGTGTCTGAGGAAGGAATAGAATTCAGGTCAATCAGTCATCCAATTGTGCTAAGCACAGGAGATACTAAACAAGGCAAAAAAACCCTCTTATCTTAAAAGAATTTACAGACTAATCTAGGCAACAACATAAAACAACTATGTACAAAGAAAATATGTACATGATAAAGCTGAGATGTTCTGCATGGAGAAGGCACTAGCATTAAGCACACTTATGAAAATTTTTTAGAGAAGGCAGAATTTTATCTAGGGCCTGAAGGTGGCCAGAGCAAGTGGGGGCAAACATGAAGAGGGAGAGAATTCAAGGCATGTGGGATTGCCAAGGAAAATGCCAGAAGGCAGGAGATGTTGTGCCGTATGCAAGGAGGCCAACAGCACTAGATACTAGAGCACATGGTGAACGCAGGGTATGAGAATATTGGGAAAGTAGAGGGGATCAAGTTATAAAGGACTTTGAACAACAAGTAGAGCATTTTATATTCAATCTTGGCAGTGAAAGGGTATTTATTACTTGAGATTACTGAACTGGGGGGGGTTGGGGTGGGCAGGAAGGGTCACATGGTTATAACTATGCTTTTGGAAGATCAATTTGACAGCAGGGCTGGAATAGGGAGAGACTTTAAAGGCAGGCTATTGCAATAGTCCAGGCATGAGGCAACTGGGTCTATATGAAGCTGGTGGCAATGTCAGGAGAGAAGGCGTGAAAGGTATGCCATATGAGAGATGTCACCAAGGTAGAAATGACAAGACTGAGCAACTAATTGGAATGAGGGAGATGGGAGGAAGAGAGAGTGAAATGTCCAGGAGATACCATGGATGTGAGTCTAGGGAAGTTAGAGTATGGTAGTAATGAAGATATTAGGAAGGGGAGGTAGAAATATAACAAGATCAATTTTGGATATTAAAATTCAAGATATCCAAAAGGCAGTTAGACACTTGAGAATGGAATCAGAAGAGAGGTTAGGGCTAGATAAGTGTAACTGAATCCATGGAAGCTTGTGAGATCACCAAGTAAAATAGTACATAGAGAGAAAAAAAAAAGTGGGTTCAGGGCAGAGCCTTGAAGGACACACACAAATATTGCGTCTTTATGACCCAAATCCAACACTGTGTTATATTGCCTCTCATTTGGGAAATAGGGACCAAAATAACTCCAGAGTCTATGTCCAGGGTTATTGAGAGGCCTAAAAGTGATTCATAAACCCTGAAATGATATCACTTCGGGTTTAATAAAACACTTTTATTTAAATAAATGTTCATTTTTATTGTTACCTTAGCCTATTAAGGTAGACCCTAAGCAGGAGGTTTGTTGTTTGCACTTCATTCTCAAAGAGGCCCATGGCATCAGGAAGAGATGCCATGACTTGCAAGTCAATTGGATTTAAGTGAGAGAGGGCTAGGCAAAGTTACCAACCTTGCTTTCTCCTCTGGAGTCATCCACTTCCAGTCCATGAAAGAAAAAAAAAATTAAACTCTTACTATGGTCCAAGCAAGCTGGAGACAAAGGTTAAATGAAGGGTGCACGTAATTTTGGCAAATGTGGACAAGACTGCTATAAATGCCATATGCCTAAGAGATTGAGTGTCACAGATGGGAAAGGGGCTTTTTCTTTGTGAAGGTCATGGCTTCATCTACTTCAGTTATCTGTGATTTCATTCATATTGGCACTCCTTCCAATACAGACAATAACTCTTCTATGACAGTAAAAAGTCTTCATTGTGACCCACATGGTCTCTCCTTATCTGACTATCTCCCTGAAAAGCAGGCATAATCTGCTGGCTAGTCTGGCACTCGAACTGAACTAGAGATCCTTCCACCTCACCAGGACCTTCCTGAGTTTCCACTCTTTTGAGAAGCCAAAGATACCTCCACACCAAGATGAGGTATCAGAGAAAAACCCTAGTGTAGGGTTAAGTGGCACAAAGATGGAGAGAAGCCTAAATGAGGAATTAGGAGTCAACCTGGCATAAAATAAGGAACCTATGTGTTATCCAACCAACTTACCCATCTGATGAGTGTTTTAAAGCAAAATGGACCCAAAGAGAAATGAATTAGCCTAGGAAATTTTAGCATGGGGCCTAGGGGTTACAAATAAATTTAATTAATTTTAGAAGAATATAAATGTGTTACATGGTCACATGGGTCCTGTGGTGTTTTTCACACTATTTTCAAAAATGCATCACACCTCAAATTAGTTCTTTTCAGCTCCTAATGAAGACTCCATGGGGACTTAGGAAATAGAATTTCATTTTGAAACCTTTTAAAAGCAATTCACAAGACTGGCTTTATCATTTTGGCCACAGTTAGTTACCAGGCTGTCCCTTAATGAGCCTCAGCCATCACCTTGACTTGCTATGTCAAGAAATGGGGTTTTTGTCAAGTGTTGGAGCATCAGATTCTCACCTCTTCCCTTGAGCTTAGCTGCAAAGGTGCTAATTCGGAGCAGTTGTATGGGAGCTTCCATAGTTTATTCCTGACACTCCCCTGCGTCATCCTACTTGAGAAAAATGCCATTTAACATTTCTCATTGATACTCAAAGGCTGTTCACCAAAGCAAAGGGTTTTGCATCTTATAATGAATTGTATATTATAAAGTCAAAGTCTGAAATGGACTTTGGGACTTGGGAGATGAAGCTCCATATCAAGAAAATGAGAACAGCATAGACAAGGAACATTTTTAAAATTCGATTTGCAGGTCCGATTCAGTTTGGGCTACCTCCTCATGTGTAAACTTTAACCTTCAATTCAGTCAAGTAGAAAAAGATCAATTTAGCAGCCTGGCCATCAACCACGATTATGTTCTTATATTTTAAGAATAATACCATTTCTCCCAAAGAATGGCAACGAAGTTCACACGTATAAAACAACCACTGGACATAGTAGAAATGAAAGTTCAGGGGGCTGCAAGGTGGAGCAGAGAATAGAGCACCACCAGCCCTGGAGTCAGGAGGACCTGAGTTCAAATGCGGCTTCAGACACTTAACACTTAACAGCCATGTGACCTTGGACAAGTCACTTAAGCCCAATTGCCCCTCCAAAAAGCAAACAAAGAAAAAGAAATTAAGGTTCATTAGCTAAGAACAAAACAGTGATATATAGATATCACTTGGGACTACAAGTAGTAAAACCCAGTTTTTGAGACTCATATTTTGAGAATTGCAGTAAAATGCTAGTCTGGGTCATTAGCAAGATATCTGACTTAAACCACCAGAGGTATTCAAACACAAAGATACCATCTGGTCCATTTATCTAAAAGTACTGAAAAACAAGCTCCCACATACAGTGGGAGCTACCACGGAAGGTGAACAAGAGAGTAAGGAGAGTGATGTAGAAAATCAAGAATTTACATTTATATTCTAAGGTTTACAAATGGCTTTTTTTCTCTCAATAACCCTATGAGGGAGCTAGCCCACGCATTTATATCCCTTTTTATACATAAAGAAATCAAACTGCCTGAATCCAGAGCCCCTAACTCCAATGGCCCCATGCTCTCTACTATGTCATGCTTCTTTCCACTGAAATAGAAGGGATAACTCCCTGCATAGCTCCTAGGATACTATAGGTTCAGAAGCAAATGCACAGCTGAAGGCAATAGAGGTTCTCAAAGGGCAAAAAAGAAGAAATCAGTAGATGAAGATGCTTCCTCCATGTAGCCTTGCCCAGCCACAGTCACAACAGTCAATTATAAGTAAAACATTATATCAGATGACTTCTGATGTCCCTTCCAATTTTAAAACCACAATTCCATGAATGGTCCCTGTAATCACCCTCCTGCATCTCTCCACAGGATACCTCAGAGAAATTATATCACTTCAGGTTTAATAAAACACTTTTACTTAAATAAAGGTTCATTTTTATTGTTAACTTAGTCTATTAAGGTAGACCCTAAGCAGGAGGTTTGTTGTTTGCTCTTCATTCTCAAAGAGGCCCATGGCATCAGGAAGAGATGCCATGACTTGCAAGTCAGTTGGATTTAAGTAAGAGAGGGCTGGGCAAAGTTACTAACCTCACTTTCTCCTCTAGAGCCGTCCACCTCCAATCCATGAAAAAAAAATTAAACTCTTACTATGGTCCAAGCAAGGTTGTTCCTAAACTGACTACTCCCTAGGCAGATGATACAATCAGGCCTGTTGAAAAGGGCTGATAACTTATACTATCAGCTTACTTTATGCATCAGTATAGAGTTTATGAAGCGCTGGGCATACATTATTTCCCCTGACCCTTTCTTTTTTATGCTAAATTTTATGTTTATTTTTAGTTTACAACATTCATTTCCACAAGATTTTGAGATACAAATTTTCTCGCCGTCTTTTCCCTAGCCACCATACCAAAACAGCAATCATACTGAATATCTCGTCCCCCGATCTGCTCTCTCCTATATCCACCCCCCATTTACCCTCTGACTTTCTGGTAGGGCAAGACAGATCTCCATAACCCAGGGCCTGCATAGCTTATTTCCCAGTTGGATGTAAAACTAACAACAATAACAACAATAATGATAATGATAATTTTTAAACATTTTATTTTAAAACTTTGAATTCCAGACTCTTTCCCTTCTTCCCTCATCACCCACCCTCACTGGGAAGATAAGCAATTCCATATAAGTTGTACATGTGTAGTTAGGCAAAACATGTCCATAGTGGATATACTGTGAAAGACTGATTATATTGCCCTCCATCCTGTCCTGCCCCCCACTTGTTCTATTTTCTACTTTGACCCTGTCCCTTTTCCAAAAGTGTGCCTCTAACTACCCTTTCCCCCAATCTGCCGTCCCTTCTATCATCCTCCTTATTATCCCCTTCCCCCCAACTTTCCCGTAAGGGAAGATACCCAATTGAGTGTGTATGTTATTCCCTCCTAAAACCAAATTCAATGAAAGTAAGGTCGACCCACTCCCTTTTGCCTTCCTGTTCTTCCCCTCCCTTGTAACAGTTTTCCCTTGGCTCTTTTATATGAGATAATTTACCCTATTATGTCTTGCCCTATTTCCTCTCATTATATTCCTCTATCCCCTCTTAATATTAATTTTTAAATATCATCCCTTCCTGTTCAATTGATCTTCTGCCCTCTGTCTATGTATACTTGTACACATGTATATACACACTCCTATATGTATTCATATACATATATACCCTTCTATATAGACATATATATGTATGCATGTATGTATGTATAAACACATTTATATTCCCTTCAACCATCCTCATACTGAGGAAAGCTTCATAAGTTACATTTATCCTTTTTCCATGTAGGCATGTAAATAGTTCAACTTTGATAAGTTCCTTATGATTTCTTTTCCCTGTTTACCTTCTCATGCTTCTCTTGCTTCTTGTATTTGAATGTCAAAGTTTCTATTCAACTCTTGTTTTTTCATCAAGAATGCTTGAAAGTCCTCTATTTCATTGAATGATCATATTTTCCCCTGAAGTAGGGAAAATTCTACTGGATAGGTGATTCTTGGTTTTAATCCTACTTCCTTTGACCTCTGGAATATCATATTCCAAACCCTTTGATCCCTTAATATAGAAGCTGCTAGATCTTGTGTTATCCTGATTGTGTTTCCACAATATTCAAATTGTTTCTTCTTGGATGTTCATAACATTTTCTCCTTGATCTGGGAACTCTAGAACCTGGCTATAACATTCCTAGGAGTTTTCTTTTTGGGATCTTTTTCCAGAGGTGGTCAGTGAATTCTTTCAATTTCTTTTTTTCCCTCTGGTTTTAAAATATCCAGGCAATTTTCCTTGAGAATTTCTTGAAGGGTGATTTCTAGGTTTTGGGGGTTTTTTATCATGGCTTTCAGGCAGTCCAATAATTTTTAAATTATGTCTCCTCAATCTATTTTCCAGGTCAGTGGTTTTTCCAATGAGATATTTCACATTGCCTTCTAATTTTTCATTTGTTTGGTTCTGTTTGATAGTATCTTGATTTCTCATAAAGTCATTAGCTTCCATTTGCTTCAATCTAATTCTGAAGGAATCGTTCTCTTCAGTGAGCTTTTGAAATTCTTTTTCCATCTGGCAAATTCAGCTTTTTAGGGCATTCTTCTCCTCATTGGCCTTTTGGGCCTCTTTTTCCATTTGAGTTAGTCTATTTTTAAGGTGTTATTTTCTTCAGTCAGGGTGTTGAATCATTTTTTTAAAATTTTCTTGCATCATTCTCATTTCTCCTCCCAATATTTCTTCCACTTCTCTTACTTGATTTTCAAAATCCTTCTTGAGGTCCTCCATGGCCTGTAACCAATTCATATTTTTCTTGGACACCTTTGGTGCAGGAGTTCTGCCTCAGTTGTCTTCCTCCCATTCCATGCTTTGATCTTTTTTGTCCCCTAAGAATCTAAGGTTTGAATGTTGTCCTTGATTTCCTTCCTTTGCTTGCTCATGTTGCCACTCAATTACTTGATTTTTGAGCTCTTTGTCATAGTTAAACTCTGCTTCCAGAGAGGATAGCTTTGTCCCAAATTGCTGGGGTTTTCATAGCTGCCAGAGCTATTACTTGCATGCCTTCTCTGCAACCCCCACAAGCTCTGGTTCACTGGTCACACACCCTAGAAGCACCACCTAAGACCACCATCCAGATCCAGGCCAGTTAAAGAAAGAGCTATTACCCTCTGAATGTTTGCTTTGTCCCTGGTACAATCCATAGGCCAGGAGCTCTGAAGAAGCCACATGGAGGTGGCCTACTGCTGCCACACCTCCTCTGCTTCTTGCCCCAGGGGCAGAGGCCAGAAACCCCCCCACCACCACCATTCCTACAGAGTTCCACACTGACATTTTACTTTGTCTTTGGCATTTGTGGGTTGATATTTCTGGAAAGCACCATAGCTGTTGGAGATCCACTCTCCTGAAGTCTGCTCCAGCCACTGCTGACTGGGGTTGCCCTGAGGCTAAAACTGTGGGCTCACACCGGTCTTTGCTGGGCTCTGAGCATGCTGTGATATACCCTTCCTGCTTGCCTGCCAGGCTGCCATCAATGGGAGATTTGTTTCTCTCTGTCACTTTGTGGGTTCTGTAGCTCTTAAACCTGTTTATAATCATATTTTTAGGTATTTGAGGTGGTTATGGTGGGAGCTCACAGAATTTTCCTGCTTCTATGCTACCATCTTTACCTGACCCTTTCAATAACACTGTGAAGCAGATATTGCAAATATTGTCTTATTTTTCATACGAGGAAATTCTAAGATTCAAGAAGTTAGTTACACTCAAGGCTACCTATCTTCTAAGTGGCGATGCCAAAACTTGAAACCATGTCTTCTAACTAGGAATCCAAAGTATTCTTCCAATATTACTGCCATCATTTCTTTTTGGGGGGGGGAAGAGAGTAGGCAATGGGGGTTAAGTGACTGGCCCAGGGTCACACAGCTCATAAGTGTCTGAGGCAAGATTTGAAATCAGATTCTCTACCTAGCTGTCCCACTATCCTTTGTAAAGAACTGAGAATAAGGCAAAATGTGTTAGAACAGTTAGATAAATTTCTTCACAATTTATAAGCATTGTGATATTTCTTATACTTTGGGATGCATTTGGAAAACTCACACTATATTGTTGCTAAAAGCAGAAGTATACAAGTCACAACCTAAAAGCTATCATGTATACATTGCTTGCTGAACCACAACAGAGATTAATATGCAACAGAGAAACACCAGGTATTTTGATGGGATGGCATTTTCTATCTTAAAACTTTAATCTTTTTCAAAGTGTTGACTCAGAAATCTGAAATATCTCAGAAGACGCTCTGATCTCAGCAAGCCCAATAATGGGCATTGCACATATAGTGGGAAATGGCATTTTGCATGAATTTTTAATAAAAAAGTTTTTTTCAACCAGATCACAGACAAGACGGAGGTGAGAGAAAGTTTGCACTAATACAGGAAATCGTGTAAATGAGTACAGCAAATGATGTATCAGGTACTCATGCAACAGTCTGGGTTCAGAGCCGCAATTAAAAAAGAGAGCCCCCAATTTCCAAATGGTCCATTATGATTATACAGCTAATAGAATAATTCTATTACAATTAGCAATAATTATATGCCTCTCATATGCTTTAAACATTCATACATACTGACAATAATATAAAACTTAAAGGTATCTTAGAGGTCAGCCAGTCTTACCTTTTCATTTTACAAAGGAATAAAGAGAGGCTGAGAAAAGGGATGTGACCCGTCCAAGGTCATATAAGCAGCAGAGCCTGAAGTGAAATCTGGCCCTCAGATTCCAAGGCCAAGGTTTGTGCCAAAGATGTTTCTTTGCCTAGTGGTTCTGTCTGTGTCATGTCCAAAGATGATTGAGTATACTGCTGAAGGCCGTCAAGCTATCAAGATATACAGACATACATATACAAACACATACACAAACACACACGTGCACATGCTTACATATATATGTCATCTTAAAACCAAACAATATTGATCCCACATAACAAATCCTTTCTATAATCTTGTCATGTATTTCAATTATATTTGGTATATGGCTAGAAATTCCAAAAACACATTTTTTAAAAAATTCATTTATTTATGTTTTGTTTGCATCATTCATTTACACAAGATTTTGAGTTACAAATTTTCTCCCCATCTTTCCCCCACCCACCACCCCGAAACAGCCATCCTACTGTACAAGAGCAAATGTTTCGGTCTATTAGCTTAAAAAACATGAATACATGCCTAGAAGCCACAATATAGATGCTGAGAGTGTCCTTATTCCTGTTGGTAAATGGACAGCATGTGTCAATTTCCTGGCAGTGAGATCTGCAGTCTATAAAACCATGAGACTAGACAACCGAACACGTGAAAAGAAAAGCAGGTAAAAAATGTTCACAATATCATTAATGCTCAGGACCCTATATGGGATAAATAACTTCCAGGCAGAAATGCCACCGATGTTACTGTGCTTGTAAGTGAGTACAATGGGAGAATACTGTAGTGCTCTTCTTCTAATTTAAATGCTGACTAGAGGAAAAGAGAATCGGGTCAGTATTAGATCATGACAAGGGAGATATACTCAGGAATGTTACATGTATATGGAGGCACACATGTACTTTTGAACACATGAAGGAAAGAATTTCCAAGAAAGCTGCAGATCATATAGACCCCGTTTGTTTCTATTGTTCTGAAGAGAATGGATAAACATGCCATCGAACAAATGAGAAAGCAGGTATAGGGGATTTGAAATAGCATGAGAAAGATAATACTAGATATTCATTCTTTTCTGTGTGAAAAGAAAATCAAGGAGACTTCTCAACAACCTCACTTCACCCATGATCTCTTTAAATGCATTTTTGCAAGAAAACTCACCAAATGGGAGTCTTTGGAAACTCTAATATCATGTAGCAAAGGAGATTTCCTGTCTGTACTATGTATCAAAATCTTCCTCTCATTGAGCTATGCTTAGTTAGGCAGGGGACTCACCAGTGTACTGGGGCCACCTTGAACCAAGTTGATAGTGAAATTTTCAATGTGAGAATTTATACCACCAAAACCAAAGGCTACAAATCAGGGATTGATTGACTGTTTTGCTGATAGTCTAGAATTAAGAAACTGTTCATAATGAAAATTAAATTTAAAAGTGTGTCCTGAGTACTTTTTTAGAGAGATATTTGTTAAATATTTACCAGCATCCCCTTGGATTTCATAATTAATTAATCATTATATGTGAGGTTAATAATAATTATCTGTAATTTTATTACCAATAATAATTATAAGATCTCAAACAGAAAGTAAAATTCTGATAGCTGTGACAAATGTCGAGTAATTTTTTCATAGTCCATACCATTTAAGAATTTAATTATTACATTTAAAGAAAGTATTAACAATAAAAAAGCTGGGCAGTACATTCCATATGCACTCTAATAAATATTCAACTCATATAAATCCATTTAGGTTAATGCATGAGATCATGTCACCCCTCCTAACCTATGGTGTACTGCTAACCTCAGCACACAGAAATGGTAACTCATTTGAAATAAGTGTTCAAAAGAAGACACTTTAGAAGGTGCTGGGTTTCTTTCTTTACTTCTTCTGGTATGTTGGCTTTGGTTCTCTAAAATCTGTTTTCAGACCTGATTTAGAATTTCAATTGGTGTATGAAACCCCAAGGGAGGTTGGAATAAGGATGGGGAGTTATCATAGACTGTATTAACAATTTTCCTGACTTTAAATATAGGCAAATGCATAGCTCTGAAAGAAATTTTGGTTATTTCTTCAAAAATGAATCATTTTAAAAGATCTAAATTATAACTGGGAAACTAGGAGGCCCATTGAATAGAGCTTTGGACTTGGATTCATGAATTCATCTTCTTGAGTTCCAATTGGTCTCAGACATTTCCTAGTTGTGTGATCCCGGGCAACTTAACCCCATGTGGCTCAGTTCCTCATGTGTAATGAGCTGGAAAAGGAAATGATAATCCATCCCTGCATCATTGCCAAGATGGGATCAAAGAGATTCTGAAATGACTGAACAACAATAAAAATTATAAGTATCTGAAAACAAGTAATTATTTTTAAAAACCTGACTTTGATAACATCTGATGTCTCAAATCTCCTTTTCTTGCTTTACTGTCAACATTCAATTCAGCATTTATTGCCTACCATGTTTGGAGAGGATGCTAACAATAATGGCAGCTAGCATTTACATAGAATGTACAGGTGGGGATGGGCTTTTCTTTACATATGCCATCTGATTGGATTCTATCCTTATCACAACCTGTGGGATAGATACTATTATTATCCCTGTTTCACAAATGAAGAAACTAAAGGGGACAGAGGTCAAGTGACTTGCCCAGGGTCACACAGATAGAAAGTGCCTAAGGCAGTATTCCAACTCAGCTCTTTCTGACTTCAGGACCCAAGAGCTATCCACTACCCAGAGACTCCCATGTATCAGAAAGTAGTTTTTAGTCTTCAGTCTTAAAAAGACTCAATGATCAAAAAGTATTTTTTTTCCAACATAGAATGGAATGCATCAAGACCAAACAGAGGGTAAGAAGCACTTGGGAAGCTGGGTGTCTGATTGAAAGGAGAAGTGAGCCTGTTAAGGGTTTCCAGCTTATCCCTGTGCCCTCTCACAAAGTTAATATAGATCTCAATAAAAGTGCCCATTCCCCCTCCCCACATACATACATATACACAGTTCACTCTTCAGGCACTTACATTTGAGGGCACCCATTAATCCAATTTGCAGTAAATGACCTTGCTTGGACAAATGAACTGTAGAGTTCCTTAGTGATGGGTAGCTCAGGCTATGCTCCAGGAAGAGCCCTCTCACACACTTCCTATCCCCAATGGCTTGAAAAACCTTGAAACATCTGTCAGAGCAGGCAGGCCCAGAAGCTGAGAAGTGGCAAGGGATGTGGGAGTCAGGTAACTGGTGTTCAAATCCTAGTTCTGTCTTTTTGTCACCTTGGGCAAGTCCCTTCCATTTCCTGGGTCTCAGATTCCTTCTCTATAAAGAGCACCTCTGCAATTTAAAATTTTTAAGAGTTATCAAGGTTTCTAAAGGTTAATTTGCCCAAGGTCACACAGTCAGTATGAGAGGCAGGACTTGTACCCAAGGCTTTTTAGTTTCAAAGTCAGTCATGAATTCACAATGTTATACTTCCTCTCTAGCCATTATACTCTGTACACACTTCCTCAAATATTCACTCCTCCAAACTAAACATCCCCAGATACTCCAATCAATTCGTGTCTATCATCTTAAAAAAATAAATGCATGCAGACCCTATACTTGATTGCATGCCTCCTT
>CM053602.1:10717736-10808704 GCA_028646575.1 Pseudocheirus occidentalis | reverse complement strand
TATTATTATTATTATTATTATTATTATTAACTACATACAACTGGGAATTAAGATATACAGGCACTGGGGTAGAGAAACCTGTTCTGCCCTACCATAAAGTCAGAGGGGCGAGGGGGAGGACATAGGAGAGAGCAGATTGGGGGAGGGGCTATAGAGTGGGATGGCTGTTTTGAGGTGGTAGGCAGGGCAAAGATGGGGAGAAAATCTGTAACTCAAAATCTCGTGGAAATGATATAAACTAAAAAAAACATAAAAATTAATTTTAAAAAAAGAAAGAGAAAAAAGAGTCCTTACTATGATATCATACTATTCCACTATTCTACTTATTTTTTACATTTTTATTCTGAATGTAAACACCAAGAAAGACTCTTTCTATAGACACATCAAAATACAAAAATTCTACATGAAACAGGAATCTATACTGGACACTTCTTTTGTTAAGCATAAAATGAATTCTACATGTAACTTTTAAAATTAGCCTTCTGAGAAATAGAAAGTATGGGAATAAGCACAGGTAAAGAAGAAACACAATTCTTACTTTTTGCAGATGATAAACTATAAAGTAATTAGGAAAAACACTTGTGCAAAGTTATATAACATAAACACACAGAAATCATCAGCATTTCCATACATTACCAATGAAACTCAGCAAGAAGAGAGAGTGAAATTCCATTTACAAAATCACAAAGCACTGTATAAAGTATTTAGGAGGCTACCTGCCAAGATATATTGAGAAACTATATGAACACAGCTAGAGGAACAGTCTTTTCACAAATCAAAACAGATTTCAATCATTGTAGCTACATTAATTGGTCACTGGTAGCTCATATCAATATAATACAAATGACAATACTACCTACATTACTTTATTTATTCAATGATATGCCAATCAAACTATCAAAAGAAAACTAATGATGAAATATATCTGAAGGAACAAGGGAAAAAAAATTTTTTAAGTGGGAAGGAAGGGAGCCTAGCAGTTTTATATCTCAACTCTGCTACAAAGCAGAAAACATTGAAATAATATGGTACTGACTGTGAGAGAGGGATGTGGATCAGTGGGGAAAAAATAGATGTACTGCATAAAGAAAAAACCAAAGGAACACAACAGCCTGGTGTTGAATAAACCCTAAGACCCAAGCTACTGTAGTAAGAACTAATCATTCAACAAAATTGCTGGGAAAACTTCAGCAGCATGGCAGAAACGAGGTATAGATCAATATCTCACACTGGATACCAAGATATGATTGTCCAATGGAGAAATTTGTTTTGACTATGCGGATTTGCCATGAGGGTTTCTTTTTTTTCAAGTTGGGAAGGAAAAAAGAGAGAATAAGTTTTTTTTTTAATTTAAAAATGATTAAATTAAAAACAAATTACCCTACTTCTCTGGGCTTCCTTCAGAATTTCCTTTTTTCTCTTCCGATTGGTTTTTTTAATGTTATCATGTCCAACTCTTTTTTGGCATCATAATTAGTAATTCAGAATACCCTCTTCCCCAGTTAACCAAGAGAAATAAAGGGAGGGGAATCTTTTGCAACAAATCATTCTAGTTAATTAAAGTGAAAACATATATTGTCCACGTCTGAAGATTCATGTTTATTTCTTCCTCTTAGGTCCATCACATTTCTTTCAGGAAGTGGGTAACAGGCTTCATCACAGGTCCTCTGGCAATCTGACTGTTCGGTGTTTTGGTCAGACTTCTTCAAACTTTTGAAATTGTTTCTCTTTACAAAGTTGTTGCCCTTTTACAAATTGTTCAGCTGGTAATGCTCGTTTCACTCTGAACAAAGTCATGCTACCCAGGATTTGCTCTAATTGTCTCTTTTTCATTTCTTAGGGCTTGAAAATATTCATATAGAATGTAATGGAACACTATTGTGCTTTAAGAAATGATGAACAAGTGGATTACAGAAAAACCTAGAAAGACTTACATGAACTGATGCTGAGTGAAGTGAGCAGAACAAAGAAAACATTTTACACGGTAACAGCAACATTGTGTGATGATCAACTTTGATAGACTTATCTCTTCTCAGCATTACAATGATCCAAAACAATTCCAAAATAGTCATGACAGAAAATCCTGACCACGTCCAGAGAAAGAATTATGGAGTCTGAATACAGATTGAAGCAGACTATTTTGACTTGTTTATTTTTTTCTTCCTTTTTCCCCTTTTGTTCTGATTCTTTATTAACAACATGACTAATATTTAACTATGTTTAACAGGATTATACATGTATAATCTATATCAGAGGGGAGGAGGGGAAGAAGGGAGGGTGAAAATTTTGGAACTCAAAATTTTATAAAAATGAATGTTAATAAAATACTATTAAGTGGAAAAAAACTTCAAAAATCTAAAAACTTAAAGAAAATATTCATATATTCCAAACACTACAATTTCTTTAGGTATCCCTTAGTTATGTTAGAAACAATAAGAAGTAATCCCTTAGCTATGTTTTTCTTTTCCCTTTTCTCATTTTTAATTCCCATTTCAGGATCAGGAAGTTTGCTTTATTTGTGTCTATTACTTTCTTGGTATCATACTCCCTTTAACCCCTACCTTTCTCCCCAGTTGTTTCTCCATTGAATTTATTATGTTTCTACATCAAATTCTGTGTACATATATAAGTATGTGTGTTCAACTCTTGTTTGTCTATTTTAGTTGAGTGCCCACTTCCCTTATTGGCTTCCCTGAAGGGCTTCCCCTGATTTAGCACATAGCCTCAGGATGTGATTTTTAGTTCATATATGATACAGTTTGGAAATTATGCTCCTACAATCTTTGGGACAGTCTGTAAGTGACTTCTTGGTTCCCTTTTGCAGTCTTACTTCCTGCTATTATTACTTTATACTGGCTACTTATAAATTTACTTACTATACTGATTATATAAGGAGTAGGTGGTCAGGGTTATCAGAACAAGACACAATTTTAACACAATGTTCCTTTGTGGGTCCTTTCTAGCTTTATAAAGGATTCTGCTTCAAACAAATCTGTTCAGCTTTCATTTAAAATAACTGCAGACAATAAAAAATACTTGGGTGTTTACTTGCCAAGACAACTGTATGATCACAATTACAAAACACTTTTCATACAAATAAAGATAGATCTAAACAATTGGAGAAATATTAATTGCTCATAGGTCAAACCAATATAACAAAAATGACAATTCTAAGTTAATTTATTTAGTGCCAAAACAATCAAACTAACAAAGAATTATGTTATAGAGACAGAAAAAAATAGTGACAAACTTCCTCTGAAAAAAAAATCAAGATACTACCTCACACCTATCAGACTAGCAAACATGACACAAAAGAAAAACGACAAATGCTAGAGATGATGGGGGAAAACTTAAAGTTATTTATTGTTGAGGGAGTTGTGAACCAATCTAACCATTCTGGGGGACAATTTGGAACAACACCCAAAGGGCTATAAAACTACATACCCTTTGATCCAACAATACCACTACTACATCTGTATCCCAAAGAGATGAAAAATAAAAGGAAAAGGACCTATTTGCACAAGTATATTTATAGCAGCTCTTTTTTCAGTGACAAAGAAATGGAAATTAGGGAATGGCTGAATAAGTTTGCATATAAGATACATGTTTAAAAGGAAAGGTACACAGAATGAAAATGAAAGCCTGGAATAAAATGTATTACACATCAATTGAATTTTAAGAAGTGAGAGTTACAATCAAGCTGTCAGAAAATAAAAAAATAAAAATTTATAATGACAAGAATTACTAGAAGAACTAAAGAGATTTCTAAAAAGAGCAATAAAATGATTTTTAAAAATAAAATAAGAGCAGGGGAAAAAGAGTAGGGGGATGAGAGCAATGTAAGAAAATTATTAAAAGAAAATTAACAGCTTCATGGAAGAAGAACAAAAAACCCTGAAGAAAAATAACTCCTTAAAATCAGAATTGGTCACATGGCAAAAGAGGTACAAAACCACACTGAAGAAAATAACTCCTTTAAAATTAGATTGGTAAGTGGAAGCTACTGACTCCATGAGACACCAAGAAAGAATGGAACAAAGTGAAAAGACCAAAAAAATAGAAGAAAATGTGAAATATCTCATAGGAAAAACAGGGGACCTAGAAAACACATTGAAGAGAGATAATTATCAGGCAATTAATTCTAATGTTGTATAAACTGTTTGGAAAAATAGGTAAAAGGGTCCTCTCAAATTCCTTCTAAGACACAAATATGGTTTGAATAGCTAAAAGCAGGGAAAGCAAAAATGGAGTAAGAAAACTATAAACAATTATCCTAATGAATACTGATGAAAAAATTAAATAATAGAAAGTAGATTATAATATATCACAAAGATCATACACTATGACCAGAAGAGATTTATTCTAGTAATGCAGGGCTGGTTCAATATAAGGAAAACTATTAGCATAATTGATTATATCAATAAAGAAAATAATTAAAATCACATAAATATATCAATAGATGTAGGAAAAAAACTTTGGACCAAATACAATACCAATGCCTACTAAAAAGACTAAAATGCATAGTAATAAATGAAGCTTTTCTTAAAATAAGTAGCATTTATCTAAAACCAAGAGCAAGTATTATTTGCAATGAAGATAAACTAGAAGACTTTCCATTAATATCAGAGGTGAAGTAAGTATGTCTATCATACCCACTATTCATCAATATTGTACTAGAAATGTTAGTTACAGAAATAAGACAAGAAGATAAATTGAAAAAATTAGCACAGGTAACGAGGAAACGACTATCATTTTTGCAGATGATAGGATGGCACAAAATCATTAAGAATCAACTAAAACACTAGTCAAAATAATTAACCACTTTAGCAAAACTGTAAGATACAAAATAAATCCACAGAAATCACAAGCATTTCTGTATATTACCAACAAAACCAAGCAAGAAGAGGGAAAAAAAGAAAATTCCATTTAAATATACTGCAGCCAACATAAGATACGTGGGAATTTATTTGCCAAGACACATACAGAACTATATGAACACAATTACAAAATACTCTCCACAAAAATACAGATTTAAATAACTAAAGAAATACTAATCACTCATGGGTAGGCTGAGCTAATCAAATAAAAATGGCAATACTATCTAAATGAATATACTTATCCAGTGTTGTACCAATCAAATTACTATAGAATTATTAAAGAATTATTAATTAGTCAAAATTAATTATTAAATAAAAATAAAAGTTCTTTTAAGAACTAGAAAACCTAATTACAAAATTCATCTAGACGAACAAAAAGTCCATACTATCAAGGGAATCAATTTTAAAAATTGAAAGAAGGGAGGCCAGCAATAAACAGATATCAAACTATAGGAAAGAGTGGTAATCATCATTACAGTTTGGTACTGGATAAGATCTAGAATCGTTGGTTAATGGAATAGATTAAGTTTACAATATACAAATAAGCAAATTAGCACAGAAGTCTAGTGTTTGCCAAATTGAATGATCCCAATTGCTGGGGCAAAACCTCACTATTTAAAAAAACTGCTGAGGAAACTGGAAAGTAATCTGACAGAAAATAGGCATGGACCAATTAAATATCTCACACCATATATCAAGATGAACTCAAAATGGGAATGTGCTTTAGACATAGAGGGTGATAGCATAAGCAAATTGGAGGATCCTGGAAGAAAATACCAGTCAGATCTATGAATGGGAGGGAGTTCATGACCAAATAAGAGATAGAGAGGTTCAAGAGAGGTAAAATGGATAAGTTTGATTACACAAAATTAAAAAGATTTCTACAAACAAAACCAGTACATCCAAAATTAGGAGAAAATTGGAGAGGGGGAAGAAATTGTAGCAAATTTCTATGATAAAGGTCTCATTTCCCAAAGAGATAAATTTATAAAATCAAGGAATTTCCCAAGTGATAAATGGTCAAAGGATATGAACAGAGGAAGAAATCAAAAGTATCAAAAACCATATAAACTATCAAAAGTCATATAGAAATGCTCTAAATCACTACCAAGGGAAATACAAATTAAAACAATTCTGAGGCACCACTTCAGACTCATCGGATTGGCTAAAATGACCAAAAAAATGGTGAATGACAAAGAGTGGAGGGGATGTGGGAAAATAGGTACATTAACAGACCATTAGTGGAGGTTTGAATTGGTTCAAGTATCCTGGAGAATAATTTAGAAAAATGCCAAAAGGTCTATAAAACTGTATCTCTGATCCAGAAATACTGCTACTAGGTCTACACTCCAAAAAGATCAAAGAAGAATGAAAATGACATATATGTACAACATATTTATAGCAGCTCTTTTATGTGGTGGCAAAGATTTCACATTAACTGGAAAATGGTTGAACAAGTTGTGGTATATGAATATGACAGAATATTATCATGCCAAAAGAAATAATGAAGGGGATCATGTCAGAAAGAAGCTGGGAAGACATATAAAGTGATACAAAGTGAACAGAACCAGAAGAACATATGTAGTAATAGCAATAGCATAATGATAATTAATTGTGAAAAACATAGAAACTCTGGTCAATGCAATGATCCAAGAAAATTTTAAAAGTCTTGTGATGTAAAATGCTATCCATCTCCAGACATCTGATGGACTCAGAGTACAGACTGAGGGATCTTTTTTTTTCATTTGTCTTTCTTGCCTTTTTCAGAATATAACTAACACAGAAAGATTTTCTATGACTTCTTATGTATAATGGATATTGTATTTATTGTCTTCTCAGTGGGTAAGGTAAGTGTTGAAGGGAGGGAGACAATTTGGAACTGAAAATAAAAATAAAGCTTAAAAGTAAAAACCAGTAAAGATCAATGAACTTAACAGGCAAATGAATTAGAAAAAATTAACAAATAAAGAGACACAAAAATAAGTACAAATAAGGAAAACTTGGAAACTCGAGTAGATATATTGTGAAACAAAATTAAATTGGAAAATGGAATTGAGAAAATTAAAACTTAGTTCTCTGAAAAAAATTAATAAAATGCTCAAATCTTTAGCTAGTCTAAAGAGAAAAAATCAAATTACTAAAAGAAAATAAAGAAAAAGGTGAAATTACAAGAAAGAAAGAAATATCTGAACCAACTATATATAATTATATGTCAGAAAAGAATGAGAATTAAAAAGAAATAGAGTATTAGTTACAAAAAGGTGAGGGAGAGCAATGTGGTCCAGATGGGATTTATAGGTAAATTATATGAAATATTTAAAGTATAATTAATACTTACAGTGGAAAAAATTGAAAAAGAAAATACTATATCAAACTCCTTTTATGAGACAAATATAACACTACTATCAAACTCAAAGAATGGTTATGTGAAGAAAAAGTAATAAATAATTAATACTGATTCAAAAATTTTAAGTAAAATCTGAGCAAAAAATATAGCATATTCAAAAAATGATCCATGGTGATCGAGTTGAATTCATAACAGGACTACAAGAAAGTGATGGCTCAAAATCAGGAAAAGATAATAAAAAATAATAACAAAGCACCCCAAATCATATATTCATATTAATAAATGCATAAGGCCATTTGGCAAAATTCAATAATCATTTATATTAAAAAGTACAATCATACTAGAACTTTTAAAATGTTGTAAAAATGATTATCTAAAATCAAAAGGTAAATTAGTATTGAAATAAAAACAGACTCTTTCCCAATAAAGAGGCATAAAACAAAAACAAGCACCCTTTTACATTATAATTTGATATAGTAGTAAAAATGCCAGTGACAGTAATAATACAAGGGAAAGAGATAAAACTTACACAGAGAAAAAAGGAGACAGAATCCTCCCTATTTAATGATTACATGATGGTTTACTTAGAAAACTCTGGAGAATAAGCAAAGAAATTAATCAAGGCAATTTACAGCTCTAACAAAATAGGAGAGCACACACTAACATTATAGAAATTACCAGTGTTTCAATAAATAAACACAAAATTCAAGAATAAATAATAGAAAAGGAAATTTCCCTTTTAAAATAACTGCAAAATAAATAAGTGACCTAGGAGTTAATGTATTAAAGGCAGACTTAAGACATGTAAATATATTACAAAACATTAAAATTTTCATTTAAATTAATAAATGTTTTTATCATTTCTAACAACATTTAACATTTCTGAATACATCTTTCCCCCTTACTCCACCCCAGGACTCTCAATCCCTGGCTCTTTTCCTTGCTTCAGCAATAGTTGCCAATCCTTGCTAAAAACAAACAAATAAGTAAATAAATAAATAAATAAGTGGAGAGGTAAATGAATGACTGAATAAATAAATAAGTAGATATATAAAGAAATCAGAATGTTTACGTAAACTGTCATTTTCTGTGGATATGCAGCTTAGTTTTAAGGAGTAACTTTGTTCTCTATTCTTTTTTCTAGTCTATGTTACAGGGAATAGGGGGTTGGGTAGGGGATAGAAGGATAGTATATATTTTGAAAAGAATAATTAAAAATAAAAGATATAAACACAAATTTGTGTGTGCTTAATTTTTTTAAATGGAGCATATTAAGGGGCAGGAAGGGATGGGGAAGGATGCACCCCATGAATGGAGAATTGTAGGAATAAAGGCATGGAGAAAGCAAAGAACTGTGGATGGTGAATAGTGCATAACCTAGGTTACATTAAATGTCAAGTATAGGAAGGATATTAGAAATAAGACTAGAAAAGTAGGCGAGATCCAGACACTAGAGGTAACTGGCAGCTAGGATAAGGAATTTATATTTTACATGGCATGATGAGGGTATTTTAATAAAGAAGTAGCATGATCAGAGCTGTGATTTAAAAAAAGGTAAGCTGTCTGAAGAGAAGAAATCTGGAACTCATGCACAAACTTGTATTAAGAAGAAGTGTAAAAATGCAAGCCGAAGAAGTAAACTGAGAAATATATGGCAGAGTGACTTGGTCCTGTAATAACACTGTCAGGATAACTAAGGCTCAGAATTATCTTGAGAGTACACAGAAATGCAATGGAAAAGTAAAAGGTTTCAAAAATGAATTTGAGACAAAATTATCAAAGAAAGAATAAGATCATGGACTGGACTGAACAGGATGATAACTGATGGCAGAGAAAAGGCAGGTCCATTCAACTATTCTTTATATCAAGCCATAGCTTTTCCAGAGACCGAGCTGAGAAAACAGGGATTCTTTAGCCTGTGTTTAAAAGGGATATGAAAATTGTGTTCAGCCCAAAGGGCTATAAATAATTGCATACCCTTTTACCCAGTAATACCACTTCTGGGGTTGTATCCCAAAGAGAACATAGAAGTGGGAGGAAGAGTCATATGTACAAAAATATTTACTGCAGCTCTCTTTGTGGTGGCAAAAAACTGGAAATTAAGGGGATGCCCATCCATTGGGGAATGGCTAAACAAGTTGTGGTATATGAATGTAATGGAATACTACTGCACTATAAGAAATGGGGAGGAGATGGTCTTCATATTCACCTGAAGAGGCTTACATAAACTGAGGCTAAGTGAGAAGAGCAGAACCAGGAACAATTTGGACACAATCACAGACACAACTTATGTGTGATGACCAGCTTTGATAAATTGGGCTCTTTTCAGCAACGCACAGTTACAAGTCAACTGTACAAGTCTCAGGATGGAAGGAGATAGCTATATTCAGAGAAAGATCTAGAAAGAACAGAGTTCGAATGCAGACTGAAGCAAACTACGTGCTATTTTCTTTTTCATGTTTGGTTTTCTTTCTTCTTTCCCACTGTTCACTCCATTGGTTACAATCCTTCTATATAACCAGACTAATGTACAATGTGAAAGTATCTGCAGATCCTATACTTGATTACATGACAGCATGGCAGGGCAGGGGAGAGGGAAGGGAGAGGAGAGAATTTGAAACTCAGGGGATTGTGGAACTGAATCTTGTAAACTAAAAGTAAATAAACAAACAATTTTTTTTAATTTTTAAAAATTGTGTTCAAGTATTCAGTAGCTAATGTGTGGAAGATATATTTCAACTTGTTTTGCTTGCCCATTATGGGGCAGAACTAAGAGTTCTGGGTCAAATCACTGACTGATAAATCCAAGTCTAGAAGAGATCTTAGAAGTAATCTAGTTCAATGCCTTAATTGGTCAGTTGAGGGAAAAGGCCCAGAGACATGAACTTTGTAAGCCAAGGCTATGCAGGTAGTAAGTAGCAGGCCCAAGATTTAAACCCTGGGACTTTAACCTCAAATCTAATGTGGTTTCCATTGCATCACACTGTCTCCAAATCGCAGTCAGATTTCAGCCTGACATGAATAAGGAAGAACTTCTTGACAATTACAGCCTTACCAAAGTGAAATAACCTACCTTGAAAAGCAGCAAATTTACCATTATTGGAAGTTTTCAAGCGGAAGCCAGATAACTGCCTGTGAAGGACGTTTTAATTCTGTTTCAGAAGCATTTCCTACTATGTGCAATCCGAACAAAAAGCAAAAACAATTAGTCCTTACAATAAAGATCCTTACCAGATTCTGCTGAAGGAATGTGAAAAGTATGCAGTGGAGTAATTACACTGTAGACTCAAAGTAGAACACAAAGCTATTTGGGGAGATGGAGAAGCACTAAGATGTGGAGGTATAGGGAAAATTGGGGCTAGCAGGAGAGATATAAAATGAGTCCGGAGGGGACTGAGGGATTACAAGACTTAGATGCAGGGATAAAGAACATTCCAGGCATGGAAGCCAGTCTATGCAAAGGCAGGGAGACTGAAGATGAGCTATCTCATATGTGGAGAACAGCAAGAGAGCTGGCATGGCAGTAACATAGAGTAGATGGAGGAAAAGAATGTGAAATCAGTCTGAAAAGATAGGTTGGAGTCATACTGTGAAGGGCTTTAAAATGTCAGGGGAGTTTGTATTTAATCCTAGAGGAAATAGGAAGCCACTGAAGCTTTTGAAGCAAGGGAATGACACCATTAGAATTGTGCTTTAGGAATATAAATGTGTCTGTGGGAGAGACTGCAAGCTGGGAGACCAGTGAAGAAGCTACAGCAGAAGCTGAGGACAGAGAGGGAACCTGAACTAGGGGACAGACTATGGGAGATGAAAGAATGGGATAGATCACATTGTGGAGGATGCTTGATTGTTTGATTCCAGGTTATCCCTAGCGTTAGCACAGTACCTGGCACATAGTAGGCACTTAAGTGCTTGTTGATTGATGACAGATTTCAAGCTGGAAGGATGATTATAAGATAAATGGAGAGCTAAGAAACGAGGACTTTATTCGTGAGATCTCTTGTACTGATCCCCAAAGCCCTAGGAATTCCCCCTACTTCTAAAATGTACCTTCCAGGGATAGCTGTTGACAAGTAAAGTCAGAACGTGACAAAGAAATCAGAAGAAATGCCAGAGGCAAAGATAAAGATTTCTATGCATTAGATTAAACCCCTTGATTTTCAGATGTTTGGTCCAATCTTTGGTTAAGTATAAGGTTAACACTTCCATGCAAAATCCCTGCTCACAGACTATGTGTGTATTCATTAGCTAATGCATGACCAGAATGGAAATCTAGACATTTCACAGAAAAATTAGAATCCAAACTTAGTGAATGTTGAAAACATTCATTTACGACAAAATATATTATCAGAGAAGAGAGCGGCACAAGGTGACAAGGTGTTACTCATTTGTCTAGGTTTTAACATTATTGTCCATCGGCAACCATATCAGACAAGGAAACACATGACAAAGAGGTGGAAAAACAGCAATGAATGTCATTCTTTCACGCTCAAGTTTCTGGTGTAGCAATTACCAGACCAAAAACATCTGGCATGTGGAGGTGGGGGTGGGGTTAGGAGATCATTTAATTCTATATAATTCTATTTCATTCTATACAAGTCAAAGTCCAACTAATACACATAAAATCATACAAACACTAAAAGAGCATCAACTACAACACATTTTATCTACTGAAGCCCAGCATCAACAGTACGAATCACAAATCTATAAATGGAATAGCTTCTGAAGTAACTAAACCTTAATGAAAGAAAACTCAAACACATTCCAATTCAACCCTTCTGATCCACAAAGCAGGTCTTAGGAAAATACTCCAGTGACCACACAGGCAGGGCAAGGCAGAAAGTGTCTTCCTTAGCCCATCATTAATTACTCTGTGTCTTTTGTGTATCTGCCACATTCTAGGTCACAACTATTATCAGGAAAATCTCATTTGCTCTTTGGCTTTTTTCATATAGCAAGCTTTGCGAGCATGCTTATCCTTAGAAACTATGGGCAGGGCTAACACAGAACTTAGGGACCATGGTTCATTTCCTCTCCCTTACTTGGGCCACATGACACAGAGGAAGAGCAAGGAAGAGGTTATATCCAGCCTTCCCTGTGTGCGCAGCTTGTCTCTCCAATTAGACTGGAAGTTTCTGGAGAGCAAAGATTATGTCTTATACTGAATATTTTCAAGCTGCACGGAAGCTTAGAGATCATCTTGTCCATTTTTTTTGCAACCCTATTACTGTATTGCATGATGTCTTTTATACAATGCTTTGCCAACAAAAAATTTGTTGATTATAATAAGAAAAGACACTTAATGATACTTCGGTCATGTAGGGGGAAAAAGCTTTACTCTTCTTAAAACTTTAAAAGTAAGAATACTAAAGGTTGCCCACTTGATTTTGCTTGTCATTTGAATTTTTAGAGTAAAAATTCTCTTAAAGTACCTGTACTGAAATAATCAATGTCTTTTGACAGGTACTCCCAGAGTGCCACTTCCCTGATGAGACCTACTGGTCTCATTCACAAGCTACTTAAGACAGCTATATTTTTAGTCTGGCATTATGAGCATTTGGAGAAAGGATTATGGGAACATATTGATCTTGAATAAGTTACTCCAACATTTCTATATACAAATTTCTCAGTACTACCTGATTTTCCTAGGTTTTGTGAGATTAAATTCTTTGGTATGTGGTACAATTTTAGCTGAGGAGAAATATAACAGTCCATCTACCATGAGAGTTATATTTCTTGGGTATACTGGAATATAAACATTTTTTTCCTACACAAATATCAAAAACCATTTTCTAATGGCTAAATGGTCTAAGGACCATTTGAGAACAGAGTTCTCAAAAAAAATTTTGTGACCTACTAATAACCACATGAAAGATATGCAAATCAAGATGACTTTCAGGTTTCACAGTATATCTTACCAACTGGCAAAGATAAAAGTAGCCAATGTTGGAGGGGTTGTGGAAAGATGGGCAGGTTCATGCACTATTGGTGGGTGGAATATTGTGAAAAGCCATTTGGAATTATGCTAAGAAAGTGACTAATACATCCAAACTATTTAATGCAGAGTTCCCATTACTAGGCATATACTCCAAAGAGGTTAATAATAAAAATGGTTCCATGTATATCACGATATTTATAGTAGCATTTCTTTGTAATACTTGAAAGTAGTTGTCAATTCACTTAAGATGGCTAAATAAGTTGTGGTAAATGAACGTAACGGAATAAGAGGGTACACAAGAAAAATATGATAAATACAGAGAAGCACTGGGGAGGCACGAACTAAGTATAAGAAGCAGAACCAGGAAAACAATAATTATAATAAGCAAGCTTTGCCTAAAAGAAGAGATTTTGTAATGTACTCCATTCCCTTCGCCGCAGGGATGAGAGATTACAGGAATGGAACGTGACATATAATGTCAGATGTGGCTGCTGTCTTGGTTAGTTTTGAAGAACTGTTGTTTCCCCCCTCCTTTTTAATGGCTTCCCGGGAGGGGAAGAAGGCTCTATTTGGAAATAACATAAAAATAATCAGTACAAATTTAAAAGGTTTTAAATCTGCTTTTTGACAATCAAGAAAACAGCATATTTTTTTGCAACAGTAAAAAAATAAGCAAGGGGAATTGAAGATGCCAAGAAGAGTCAAAGACTTAAGTGATAATTGCTGTTGAGTCATTTCAGTTCTGTCTGACTCTTCATGACCCCATTTGGGATTTGCTTGGCAAAGTTTGCCATTTCCTTCTCTGGCTCATGGTACATCTGTAACATGATGAAGAAACTAAGGCAAATAGGGTTAAGTGGCTTGCCTACAGGCACACAGCTAGCAAGTGTCTGAGACTGGATTTGAACTCAGATCTTCCTCATTTCAGGCCTGGCACTCTATCTTCTACCCATCTAGCTTTCCCTTAAGTTATATACTCAACATCTATAATCTTTAAAGGAAAGAAAGAAAGCTTTTCATGTTCTTGAAGCAGTTTGCACATGCTGATTACAATAGACTAGGGTAATAGTAATAATAAATAATAAAAAGTAATAATAAACTTGGGTGTTCATCTCTTTAAAACAATTTAAAACTTTGTCATTTGGGGTTTTTACATTTTTTTCCAATTATTAAACATTTATTTTCTCTCCCTCCCACCTTCCCAACCCACTGGGAAAAAAATAAGAAAAAAATAACCCTTTTTTATTTAATGACTTGTTTATTTACTTTTAGTTTACAAGATTCAGTTCCAGAATCACTTGAGTTTCAGATTTTCTCCCCTCCCTTCTTCCCCCCTCCCATGGTGGCATACAGTCATGTATGGGATCTGCAAACACTTTCACATTGTACAATAGCCTGGTTGTGTAGAAGCGTTGCAACCAATGGAGCGAATAATGGGGGAAAAAAAGAAAAGAAACAAAACAAAACATGGAAAAGAACGGTAGCATGTGTTGCTTCAGCCTCCATTTAAACTCTGATCTTTCTGGATCTTTCTCTGAATGTAGACATCTCCTTCCATTCTGAGACTTGTAGAGTTGTCTTTTAACTGTGCGTTGCTGAGAAGAGTCCAGTTGATCAAGGTTGGTTGTTACACATACAATGTATCTATGATCGTGTACAAATTTTTCCTGGTTCTGCTCTTCTCACGTAGCATCAATTCATATAAGCCTCTCCAGGTAAGTATGAAGTACATCTCCTTCCCCAAAAATGACCCTTTTAACAACTATATATAGGTCAAGAGAAACAAATTCCCATCTTGGCCATGTCCAAAAATCTCTGGCTCACTCTGCATGTTTCCTCCCCCGTCTCTCTGTCAGGAGCAGGATAGCATTCTTTAGCATTGCTTCCAAATAGGAGTTCATGTCCTAACCCTCTAACGCACTAGAGGCTTGATCACTGAGCTCATCCTAAGTCTTTTCAAGTGGTTGGGTTTTCATAGTGTAACTTATTATCCGGGTTTCAAAGATCAAAGAAAACAACTCTATGCACAAAATATTTATAGCAACTCTTCTTTGGTGGAAAAGAACTAGAAACTAGAACTACATTGACAAACTGAAGAATAGCTAAAGAATTGATGGTATATGAATGTAACATAATACTATTTTGCAGTGAGAAAACAATGAAAGGAGTAGTTTCAGAGTAACCTGGGAAGGTCGGTATGAACTGATACAAAGAAACGTCATTGTTTATGCTCGGCAAAGAGAATATTTGCTTCCTGATGCTGCCATTTTTGACACTATATGATAAATATTAAAGAATTAATAATTTACAACATGTACATACACTTACATGTGTGTCTTGTGTGCACTTACACACATACGTATATAGATATATAGATACATAGAAACACACATATAGAAACAGCTTGACAGATAAAGACCTAGAGTCACAAAAATCTGAGTTCATGTCCTTTTTCTCCAGTGCATACCATTGACTCATTATGGACCATGGAGAAGGTCATAACCTTTCAATGCTCTGATCAGTTTTATAGGTACAAAACAGTTGCTGACCATCAGTATAAGTTTCTAGCCCAGGAGCTCCATACACCAATGAAATCACAGGGAAAGAAAATATAAATTAATAAATGAACAAATGCATTGATTCTTGGTATACTGACACATTATAGCTTGCTAAGCTATAATATATACCTAGCTCTGTGCCACTGTGGAGATTTCAAAAGAAGTACAGGCATACCTCAGAGATATTTCAACTTAACTTCCAGATGATCGCAAAAAAGGAAATACTGTAATAAAGTGAGTGACATGATTTTTTTATTTCCCAGTGCATATAAAAGTTATGTTTCCACTGTACCGTGTTCTATTAAGTATACAACTGTATTATGCCTTAAAAAATCATTGTATATACCCTAATTAAAAATACTTTTTTTCTAAAAACATGAACCATGATCTGAGCCTTCTGTCAGTTGTAATCTTTTTGCTGGTAGAGTCTTGCCTAGATGTTGATGCCTGCTGACTGATCAGGGTGCTGGCTGCTGAAGGTTGGGGTGGTTGTGGCAATTTCTTAAAATAAGACAGCAATGAAGTTTGCCCTATCACTTGACTTTTTCCTTTCACTTGAACACTTAAAGGGTATTGCTGGGTTATTAACTGGCCTAATTTCAATACTGTTGTGTCTCAGGGAATAGCAAGACCCAAGAAGAAGGTGAGACATAGGGGACCAGCAGGTTGGTGGAAGAGTTAGAATGCATACAATATTTATTAAGTTCACCATCTTCTATGGGCATGGTTTGTGGTACTTCAAAACAATCACAGCAGTAACATCAAAGGTCACTGGTTACAGATCACCATAACAGATATAATAGTAATGAGAAAGTATGAAGTACTGAAAGAATTACCAAAATATGACACAGAGACATGCTGTTGGAAAAATGGTGCCAACAGACTTGCTTAGCTGCCAGAAACCTCTAATATGTAGAAAATACAACATCTATGAAGAACAATAAAGCAAAGTGTAATAAAATGAGATATGCCTGTGTAAAGCCTGGAGTTAGTACTTAAGTAATTTAGAGACTAGCTGGAAGAATTTAAGTAACACATGAGAAAATCAGAGGATAATATGAAAGGGTACACAATTGAGAGCTAAACTGGAAAGGCTGATTAGCGGGATTTCTCACTAAGGTTATAGGGAGCCTAACTATTGCACATAGGGTGTTACAACCATTAATCTCACCCCATCCAAAATCACTCTTTGCTCTTGAGGAACTAGATTTTTGTATGGTTACTGATTTTACAATATTTTAAAGTCATTCATATCAATTCAAAGTACTCAAGGCCAATTGCTGAAGTCTTGCACTGAAAAAAAGGAAGTGAAAAAGAATGTGACTGGCTTGTGCGGCATTTATTAAAGTCCTTTTCTAAATCACAACACAGTCACAAAGAACCTCTTGTTGAAGAACATTTTAGAATTAGTAGCAGCATTATTATGGAATTATTTAGAATTTGAAACCAGAAGTGTACATTAGATGTTTTATGGAAGATAGCAGGGCATAGTAGAAAGAGTGCCAGGTGTATAGGCACAAAGACCTGGATTCAAACTCAGCCTCCGGCCCTGAGCAAGCAAGCCATTTAACCCCTTTTGTACCTCAACAGCCATACCTGTAAATGTGCATGATCACACGTGTCATATTTACTTCTCAATTCACATGCTCACTACAAGGTTCACACAAGCAATCATGGAAAATACTTCGGAAAGTGTAAAGCACCTTCTAAACATCAGTGATCATTTATCATTTTTATATCCAAAGTGATCAGAAATTGCCATGTTCTTCAGAAATGTGCTAAAAAAAAAACCTCTCCTTCAGATAGCAAGCAATCCTGTTGTCAAGAATCTCATTGGAAGGCGATTCTACTAGTTATGCTGTTTCCACTTTGCATTGGCCTTAACCATGAGGTTCTCCGTGTTATCATAATAATAATGATTGATGGGGAGATCAGGGCATTAATCAAAATCAAGAAAGTTGAGAAGGGAAGAGAGGTACCATATTCAGAGACACAAACCTATTACTGAATGAAATTCAAAAGGGGGTTTCAAATGTAATTAACAGTATACTAGAGAAGCAACATCTCACCTATGATTGTAAGCTCCTTGAGGGCACTTAACAAATGTTTAGTGAATGAATGAACAAAATGAATGAATGAATGATACCAACTCAGTAAATCGGTACTCGGGACAAGAAAGCCAGTCATTAACAAGTCTCAACTATTTAGTTTAGCCCCTATGATAGGCAGGGTAAGTGACATCCACAATAATGTTTTTCTTCCAAACAGTGACTCTAGTCAAGGGATATGGAGATCAGACAACAAATCTTTATATCATCATCTAGCACAGGCAGATCCAGCTCCTACCACATTCAATTAGTTAACGGTAGATTCTGCCAGAGGTGAGATGTATGCAGTAACAAGGCAACTCTTCACCTCTCATTATCCCTGATGTTTCTGTCCAGGACTCAATGGACACATAACATAGAAACACATGTCAAATCTTTCCACAACTTGTTTACTCTACAACCTGTTAAGGCTGAGAAACTGGCAATTACAGATGAAACTTTGGATGATGTCATAGAAAGGGGCATGATTTGGAATCAAGAAACCTTGATTCTGTTCAACTCTACTAACATTTATCGCCTACCTACTATGTTGTCAAGCACTGTGGTAGGGATATAAAGAAAAAGACAAAAGCTTTCCCTTCCCTCAGGGAGCTAACACTGTTTTGGGACACATGACAAGATGCAGATAAATGCCAACAGTTACACATGTAAACCACTTTAGTCTTAGCTAGTCTTTACAAGTTAAATAGTTTACCATCAGTGAAGTAGTTGACCTTGGTAGCATTTTTCATTATCACGGAAGGTATCCTACAACATTGTTGAATGTAGCCAGCATGAAAAGACCATGTTGATGCAAATACATGTTATTTTCTATCTCAGTTAAGATGGGCATTCTTTCTGTCTTACTTATTACTTAGAAATGAGAGAACATTTTCAGGGAAATGGTATTTTGTTCAACCTGGATAACGTGAACTGCCAAAATGTTTCCTGAATTGAGTAGTTGCATTTCCATACAAGGACATATTTCCAGTCCTTTCTCCTGCAAATTCCAAACCTATGAAAAGAAGATCAAGAGCTCTGGGCTCACAAGGCACTATCCAATACAAACTTTTGGTCACAGCAAGATCTAAGAACACACTATATTCTGCAGTCTTTCCTTAAAATGCCCTAGACAGAAAACAATAACTCATCAAGTAAAGGACTTGTTGAATGAAAGAATATCAAGAGCAAACCAGATATAACTGAAATGACTGGACTGCTCACTCAGGCCAACAGAAATAAGAATTATTTTGAAAGAATCTCATCTAGATTCTAATTTTATCCACTGTAAACGCAATTTACCTAGGTTTCAAATATGATCTGTGAATTGGGAAGAGATCAGGTTTGGAGAGTGAGTGTGTATATGTGCATGTGCATGCACATGTGCATGTGTGTCTTGCACAACTTAGAGAACAAAGGTGCAAGAGGTCATGAGTCACGAGTCAAGCAGAATTCCTGTCTTTTTCATGTATATGGAAGGGATGATTCAATATGAGAACAGATAGGGAGTAAAATCTGGGCTCCTGCAAGTCTACTGCAAGACTTTTAGGGCCTTGCCTTATTTGGAACACATCCGATTAATTCTTTACCTTGAAATTCCAGCATAGACAGGGAGAAGATTTCTCTCTACTTCACCCTTTTCCCTGCCCTGACAGCAATGGCAGCTAAAAAGCACATGGCAGGGAGAATAAATCCTTGTCTAGGCAAGCTTAACAAAGGGCTTCTTTGCTTCTTCTGTCTTTCCGTTTCCTTCCCTGACAAAAAGTCAGTGAACAGCAAATACTAAGAAATAGACATTTTCAGAGCTAGTAGCTATCTCACATGTTCAAAAGTTAAGGAGTTCTAGGACTGAAAACAAAGTGCCAAACAGGACATAATTCTAAAAATAGCACGCTTCTGGAAGGCAAAAATGACAACTGACAGGATCATGTTGAAATCAGAAGAACTAAACAGATGGATTTGGCTGTCTAGGAGACGTAGGTATTTTCAAGTCACAAGTTAGTAAGCACTTATGAAGCACCTACTATGTGCAAATCAGTACAAAGAAAAGTGCAAAATAGCTCTTGCTCCATGGAGCTCATAGTCTAATGGGGAGATAACATGGAAAGTATACAAATAATATAGAGACTGGATAAACTGGAGATAACCATTGAGTAAAAGCACTAGCATTAAAGGGGATCAAAAAAGGCTTCTTAAAGAAGGCGGAATTTTAGCTTGAATGTGAAAAAGCCAAGGAATCCAGAAGGGGGATGAGGTAGGAGAGAGTTCCAGATGTGGGAAAAGGCCAGTGAAAATTAAGAGACCATCTAGTGTCATTCCTGAATCAATGAGATCCCAGATGAGGACTACGTACCCTTAGACCCACATTGCCTACCCCAAAGAAGCCAAAGATAGAAAGAAAAGCCCAAAGTACAATAATATATAGAGAGTGGAACACTTGAAAGTAAAAAAAGAACTGGAAACAAAGGAGATGCTCCTCAATTAGGAAATGGCAAAATAAGTTAATGGTACATGATTGTGATGGAATATTACAATGCCACAAAGAATGATGAATGTGAAGAATAACAAAGAGAATGGGAAGCCATGAATGGATACAAAGTAAAAGAAAGAGAAACAGGGAATGATACGCACGATGAGTGCTACAGTGGAAATGTAAAGAACAACAATCCCCCAAAACACCAACCTCTGAAATGGAACATTGAGTATTTATAATGATTTGCTCTGGCAACAAAATTAAGTCCGATTCTATTCTGTAGTACTTAGTGAGATTTATAATCCACCTTTTATTATAGTCATATGCCCTTCACCATCCTGAGACACACACCAGTTTGTTAATGTCCTTCTTAAACTATGGTGCTCAGAATCAAGGATAATAGATTTAATGTGGTATGGCCATGGCAGAGAACATCAGGTCCTTCATATTTCTGAAAGTCTTGATTCTCTTAAGGCAACTCGAGATTGACTGCAGTTTTCTGGCTACCACACTACCCTGTTGATATGATCGTCTGGAATCTGCAATCCATCAAAATCCCTACATCTTTTTTTTCCCCAATTTATTTATTTATTTTCAGTTTGCAACATTCATTTCCACAAGATTTTAAATTAGTTTTTCTCCCCATCTTTACCCCACCCCACCCCCAAAATAGCGAGCCAACTGACTACACTTTCCACAATCTGTTCTCTCTTATATCCTTCCCTATTCCCCCCTAGCTTTCCAGTAGGGTGATAAGGATTTTGATATCCCAGTGCCTGTATATCTTATTTTCTAGTTGCATGTGAAAAAGTTATACACATTTGTTTTTAAAACTTTGAATTCCAGATGTTTTCCCTTCTTCACTCCTCACCCCCCACTGGGAAGATAAGCTATTCAATATAGGTTCTACATGTGTAGTTATGCAAAACATTTCTGTACTAGTAATATTGTGAAAGACTATATTTCCCCTCCATCCTATCTCACCCCCCACTTATTCTGATTTCTCTTTTGACCTTCTTCCTTTCCAAAATTGTTTGCTTCTATCTACCCTCTCCCCCACTCTGTCTCCCTTCAATCATCCCCCCTATTTTCCTGTAGAGTAAGATTCCTAATTGAGTGTGTATGTTATTCCTTCCTTAAGCCAAATTCAATGAGAGTAAGGTGGTCTCATTCCCTTTTACCTTCCTGCTCTTTCCCTCCATTATAACAGTTTTCTCTTGCCTCTTTTATATGAGATAATTTACCCTAATAATCCCTTTCTCCTTCTCCCAACATATTCCTCTCTCACCTCTTAATTTTATTTTTCAGATATCTTCCCTTCACATTCAACTAGCGTTGTGCCCTCTGTCTACGTATACATGTACATACGTATGCACACCCTCACATATATATTCATATGCACCTACACCCTCTTATACATATAAAAATGTAAATAGTTCAATTTTAATAAGTTCCTTATGAGGGGGGCAGAGTCAAGATGGTGGCATAGAAGCAGGAAACCTCCATGGGCTCTCCCCATAACCACCTCAAATACCTATAAAATATGACACTAAAAAAAGTGTTAGAGCTACAGAATTCAGAAAGAGAGAGAAACAAATCTCCCACTGAAGTAGTCAGCCTGGCAGGCAGACAGGAAGGGTCTACTGCAGTGAATTGAGAGCTGAGCACAGCCCCACAGGAGCCTGTGGTTTTAGCCCCAGGGCGGCCCCTATCAGCCAAGGCTGGAGGGACTTCCATAGAGTCCCTCTTCGGAAGTTGTAGTGGTTTCCAGAATTATCAATCCATGAATGGCAAAGACAAAGTAAAAAGTCAGTGTGGAACTCTGTTGGAACTAGGGGAGGGTTACAGGGGGAGGGAGGCAACAGAGAAGCAGCTCTAGCCCTTGGCCCTGGAGGCAGAAGTGGTGGAAGCAGTGGCCCTGCAGCTGCCTCTATGTGGCTGCTTCAGAACTCATGGCCTGAAGATCTTAGGGGGGCCAAGTGATCCTTCAGAGACTAAGTGCTATCACCTTAACCTTCCTGGATCTGGATCATGGTCTTGGGTAGTGGTCCTGAGGTGTGTGATCAGTGAGCCAAAGTTGGTGGGCGTGGTAGAGATGGTGCCCTCCTAATAGCTCTGGTAGCAATGAAAACCCCAGTGATTTGAGACAAAGCTCTCTCCTCTGGAAGCAGAGTTCTACTGTGGCAAGGAGCTCAAAAGTCAAGTAATTGAGTGGCAAAATGAACAAGCAAAGGAAGCAAAGCAAGCACAGCATTCAGACCTTAGATTCCTTTTTTTGAGACAAAAAGGATCAAAACATGGAATGGAGGGTAGACAACAAAGTTGGAACTCCCGCACCAAAAGCTCCCAAGAAAAATGTGGACTGATCACAGACCATGGAGGAGTTCAAGAAGGTTTTTGAAAATCAAGTAAGAGAAGTAGAAGAAAAATTTGGAAGAGAAATGAGAATCTTGGAAGAAAATTATGAAAAAAGAGTCAACAACCTGACTGAAGAAAATAACACCTAAAGAACAGACTAACTCAAATGGCAAAAGACACCCCAAAAGCCAATGAGGAAAAAAATGCCTTTAAAAAGCCAAATTTACCAGATGGCAAAAGAATTTCAAAAGCTCACTGAAGATAATAATTCCTTCAGAATTAGATTCTAACAAATGGAGCTAATGACTTTATGAGAAATAAAAATACTATTAAACAAATCCAAAAAATAGAAGATAATGTGAAATATCTCATTGGAAAAACCACTGACCTAGAAAATAGAACCAGGAGAGACATTTTAAAATTTTCTGGACTACCTGAAAGCCATGATCAAAAAAAAACCTAGAAATCACAATTCAAGAAATTTTCAAGGAAAATTGCCATGATATTTTAGACCCAGAGGGCAAAACAGAAATTGAAAGAATTCACCAATCACCTCTTGAAAAAGATCCCAAAAAGAAAACTCCTCGGAATATTATAACCAGGTTCCAAAATTCCCAGATCAAGGAGAAAATCTTACAAGCATCCAAGAAGAAACAATTTGAATATTGTGGAAACACAATCAGGATAACACAGGATCTAGCCCTACCCAGGAAAACAGAGTAAAATGTTTCAGGGGAATATATTATCATTCAATGAGGTGGAGGACTTTCAAGCATTCTTGATGAAAAAAACAAAACAGAACTAAATAGGAAACTTAACATTCAAAAGCAAGAAGCAAAAGAAGCAGGAGAAGGTAAACAGGGAAAGGAAATCATAAGGAACTTATCAAAGTTGAACTATTAACATGCCTACATGAAAAAATGATAATTTTAAGTTATGAAACTTTTCTCACTATGAAGATAGTTGAAGGGAATGTAAATGTGTGTGTGTGTATATACACATTTATGTGTATATATGAACAAGCAAATCTTGCAGTATTTTCTTCTTCACCTGGGAACTCTGGAATTTGGTTACAATATTCCTAGGAGTTTTCTTTTGGGGATCTTTTTCAAAAGGTGATTGGTGAATTCTTTTCATTTCTATTTTGCCCTCTGGTTCGAGAATGTCGGGGCAATTTTGCTTGAGAATTCCTTGAAATGTGATATCTAGGCTCTTTTTTGATCATGGCTTTCAGGTAGTTCAACAATTTTAAAATGATCTCTCCTGGATCTATTTTCCAGGACAGTTGTTTTTCCAATGAGATATTTCACATTGCCTTCTAATTTTTCATTTGTTTGGATCTGTTTAATAGTATCTTGATTTCTCATAAAGTCATTAGCTTCCATTTGCTCCAGTCTAATTTTGAAGAAATTATTCTCTTCAGAAAGTTTTTGAAATTCCTTTTTCATCTGTCAAATGTGGCTTTTTAAGGCATTCTTCTCCTCTTTGGCTTTTTGGGCCTCTTTTGCTATTTACCTCATTTTGCCAAAAAACAGTTAGTCTGTTTTTTAAAGTGTTATTTTCTTCAGTCAGGCTGTTTACTCTCTTTTCACAATTTTCTTACATAATTCTCATTCCTCTTCCAAATTTTTCCTCCACTTCTCTTACTTGGTTTTCAAAATCCTTCTTGAGCTCCTCCATGGCCTGTAACCAATTCATATTTTTCTTGGGAACTTTCAATGCAGGAGTTCTGACTATGTTGTCTTGCTCCCATTCCATGCTTTGATCCTTTTTGTCCTAGAAAAAGTAATATATGATAGGATTGTGTTTCATGTGCTTGCTCATGTTGCCAGTCAATTATTTAATTTTTGAACTCTTTGCCACAGTAGGACTCTGCTTTCAGAATGGAGACAGTTTTGACTCAAATCAATGGGGTTTTTGCAGCTGCTGGAGCTATCATTTGGGTACCCTTTCTGCAGCCCACATAGGCTCTGGCACCTAGCCACACAGCCTAGTACCTCCACCCAAGACCATGATCCAGATGCAAGCAACTTAAAGCAAAAGCAATTACCGTCAGAATGGTTGCTTAGTCCCCCTTCAACCCGCAGGACAGGAGCTTCTGAGGCAAGCACAAAGCATAGCCACTTCTCACCCCAGGTGTAGGGGCTGGACTGTCCTCTTCCATCTACCCCTGTTCCAACAGAGTTCCACACTGACCTTTTACTTTGTCTTTGGCATTTATGGGTTGAGAAGTCTGAAAACCACCACAGCTGCTAGTGCTTCACTCTCCTAAAGTCTGCTCTGTCCACTGCTGGTTGGGTCTGCCCTGGGGCCAAAACCACATGGTTCATGTGGGGCTGGTCTTTGGCTCCCAGCTCAATGTAAAAGCCCCTTCCTGCTGGCCTGCCTTCAGCAGGAGATTTGTTTCTCTCTGTCACTTTATATGTTCTGTAGCTCTAAAATTTGTTTAGAGTCATCTTTTACGTGTATTGGAGTAGGTGGAAGATGGAGCTGTGGGGAACTCCTTTTTCTATTCCTCCATCAATCCCTACATCTTTTTCAGACAAACTTCTAAATTTGACTTTCCCCTCCTGTATGGATTTTTCTTTAGCAAGTTTTGAATTTTTAATGATATCTTTTGTTTTCAAAAAAAGTCTCAGGCTCCTTGCTTGTAATATTGGGAAGATAATGAAACATGGAAGAAGATCAAGACCTCCATTTTTACTACATTTAGCCAGCGGTGATTAATCTGGCTGTGAACTTCAGAGGAAAAGTTATGGATAAGATATACATTTGTGTTTCATCCATGTACAGATAACTGAATAATCGCTGGAATATTTTGGATTAGTCATATATGAAGTATGTAACAGAGAATAAGGAGGTTTGGCCCTTTATTATGACATATTGACTTGTAAGATAGAACATATGTCTTCTAAACATATTATCTGGCCCTTCTGTGTTTACTTGGGGTGTGGTGGATTCCCATTCTTAAGATTGTATGCCAAAATTGGGCAAAATGAAAACAAAAAAACATAACAAAAAAACTATGAGTATACTATTTCATTCATTTCTTTTCTATAAGGTCAAAAGTCAGTTGGGAATGGAGGGAGGCTTTCCAATGATCCATAAAACTTTGCTTTAAATGTTAATGTTAAGATGATGGTGAGATTTTAGCATTTGGATTCTCAGACCCACTCATTGAACATATTTATAATTCGTATTCATCCTCTTACTAGCCATTAAGAGAACACTACCTGTACATTAGTGCCATCAAGTAAATGATTCTGTCGCAGAAAGAATATCTTTTGTAGAAATCTTTAACAGCTTTTGAGAACAAAAGTGCGATAGCAAGCCGTTGCTTGTAGCCAAAGCCATCCTTTAGTAGAATTTAGGGGAATTAACATGCTCAATTGAAACTTATCAAAAATAATATGCTAAGCACATTAAAAGCCCATATGTATGGAAGTACCTAACCCCAGCCCATTTTCTTGTGACAATCCCATAATGCTCTCTTTGTAGGAACAATGAACTTAGAGCTAAAAAGAACGTTTGTGCATATCTATTCATTTTAAAGACAAGGAAACAGGTTCAGAGGGGTTAATTGACAAATTCGAGATAACACTGCTAATAAGTGCTCAAGCTGGATGAAAACGTATATCCTGTAATTCTAAATCTGGCATATTTTCCTATTGCATCACAGTATCTTCATTTACTACCCCACTAATTGCACTTGTACTTTGTTTACTGGGAGAAAATAGCTTCTCTACATTAATAAAAGAAATAATAATCTTTGCTAGGTTCTGTCATGTTCAAAAACTGGTTTTTTAATTATAAAAACTTTTGCCATTTTGAAAATGCCTATAATGGAAAAACCCCACAACATAATGCCAACTTTATGAGGGCCCCATCATATGGAAATACTTCCAGCTGCTGGAGAGATTTACTAGTCAGTTAAAGGAGACACTGTGGCTCTTTTAATACAACCAAAGATTTGTTCATTTAGATGCTCATCCTCACTGTTCATTTCTACCGAGGACAACGTCCATCAAAATGCCTGGATCTTTTTCAGACAAGTTATATTTCAATTTGATCCAACAAGCACTTTTTAATTGCATATCATGTGCAAGACACTTTCCTAGATGTTAGAGAGAAAAAATAAAGAAAACCAGTCATTTCCCTGAAGGAGCTACCTTGTACTTGTAAAGTGGGGTTTTTTTTCTGAACTCAGGTTTAAGCCTTCACAGTTTTCCCCAGACAATTTCATCTTTATTTGATGCAGCCCAACATTTTAGCCTGCTCAGGTCAGTTCAGGAGCCATTTCTTAAGGGAAGCTATTCTTTATCCCACTCAAATTGTTAATGTTCTTTCCCTCTTTCTCAAATTACATTATAATCCTTTATTTAATCACAGGTTGTATCCCACCCCCTCTCTCTACAGTGGAATGGAAGCCCCTTAATGGCAGAAACTTTCACTTTTTTCCTGTACTCACAAGGTCCCTCCCTCCCTCCCTCCATCCCTCCATCCCTCCATCCATCCATCCATCCAGAAGGTGGACTCATTCTCCTAAGATGAGGAAGGAACATTCACAAAAAAGGGCATCTTAAACCCAGACTCAATCTCACCTAGGCTGGACATGTGCTCTAGATGCCTTATAGTGGCATGAGGGTGGGAAAGGGATAGGAAAGAATAAAAGGGATGGTGGCGGGGAGGGGAGTCAGTGGAACAAGCCGCCCTTCCCCCAACTGCCTCTCAAGAAGTAGCTTAAATACAGCATCCAGAAAGGAAAACATAAGTAGCAAGGGTGATCATTCCCTTTTTTGTATATACATTGAGTCATCAGCTCTCTCAGCAGCACAGCCAATAGAGTCTATCAGTGAGTCAGTAACCATTAAGTGCCTCCTATGGGTCAGACACTGTACTAGATGTCTCCAAGTCTGAATCCTTTAGGCCTGAGTCACACATAACAGGGAGCAGACATCAAAGCTACCACATGGTTGAATGGAACCAGGACTGACGTCTATGCGCATGTGCCATATAAGTAGTCAATTGAACCTGTTTATATTTATATTAGAGTTTATTAAAAATTGATATTAATATGCTAGCTCTGACTCAATCATATGCCTTGCATATCTGGAGTAATTTCATTTTAATGAATATCCCTGTTACCATTAATAAATATTCCAATCAAAAAAGGAGAAATAGAAAAAATTATGTTATTCTGCTTACTAGTTATTTTCTAACATCTTTAAAAAGGTTTTAAATAGCATCCATTCCCTTTTTTGAAAACTATTTTTTTGGACATTTATCTCTTAGAAGATCTTTTGGATGTGTATAAACGCCCCAGAGACTTTGTAAGTCAGATGTTTATTATAGATAATTAATGGAAAGATTTATTCTAATCTGTAACTATTCTAATACTAGTTGGATTAATTTTATGTGTACACAAGTATTTTAGGCAAATAGATTAAATGACTTCATCAACATATACATTCTCTCTAGCAGTTTAGATCCTATCCTTGCCCGTTCATCTATGGAACTCTTATCCATATTCTCCCATATATTGGCCACAGGGGTCCATTCAACATACTGTGAACCTCTTGTTTTCTTCTAACATACTGAGGATTTCAATCAAGCATGAAGGCTATCCACTGATGAGCCCTCACTCTTCACATGTTCTCAGGGCATCTTTTTTGCTCATATGTTTTTCATTGATCAATATTAAGTAACTCAATATACTCTGAAGAGTTTATACATTAGACAAACAGACAGATAGATGAGAGAGAGGGGGCACAGAGACAGGGGGGGAGAGAGAGACAGAGAGAGAGAGATATGGAGAGAGAGAGAAAGAGAGAGAGAGGGAGGGAGGGAGACAGGGAAAGGGGGAGAGGGAGAGGGAGAGAGGAAGAGGGAGAGAGAGAGAGACAGAGAGACAGAGAGAGAGAGATTACAAATGCTTAAAAGAAAACCTAAGTAGGGAGATGCTGACATTAGAATAATGATTCTTGAGGACTTCAAGACACTTCTTTCAGGCAAAGAGAAAACTAACAATAATGAAATTTGTAAAATATCACAGAATATCAGATTAGATATGATACACCTCTGGTGGTTAATGAACAGAAATCATAAAGAATATAGATATTTCTCAGGTTTGCATAGAATATTTACAAAAAGAGACCATATGTGAGGACATAAAAATTCATAACAAAAGGTAGAAATATTAAATATCCTTTATAATCTACTTCACAACACAGAAAGATGGTCATACCCTATTCATCCTGCATATAGCTTGCCTTGTATGTATTTTTTTTTGCATTTTTATCCCCCATAAGATTTTAAGCTCCTTCAGAAGAAGGACTCAATATCATTTTATATCCCCAGAGCATAGCACAGTGCCTGACATGTAGTAGGTGCTTAATAAATATTTTTGAGTGATTGATTATAGACAGTTCAATAAAAATTATAAACAGGGGAAGTTTGAAGAAAATATTTAGATTTAAATGAAGACTGAATAGTGTTAAAGAATGAGTGGATTATAAAATAAATCAGAGGGAAGAAGTAACTGCATGAAAGATGAAAACAAGAGCACAACCAACCAAACATGGGATGCAGCTCCAGCAATCCTTAGAGAACTTCTATCTCAAGATATCTATATCAACAAAATAGGGAAAGAAGAGATCAAATAATTGAATTATAGGATAATAAGATTAGTGCATCGCAGAATTACAGCTTAAATAGGCCTAAGAGAATTCTGAATCCAATTCCTTCATTTTACAGCTGAAGTTACAGAGACACAGAGAGAGAAAGAGGTTCTGAACTACACTGTTTACGCCTAGCAAAGTTAGGTAGATGGGAGATTTGCATCTTTTTACCTTTGTCTTGTGCTGTAAGGCTATAGGGATAGAAAGTTGGGAAAGAGGCAACTAAGAGTGAAAAATTTTTAGGGATAAAATTCTTAACCAAATACAGAGTAGAGGAAATCACAAAAGAAAAAATCATTTTTAAACATATTTTCATATTAGTCACGTATGCAAGAATTAGACCAAATGGGAGGAACCTTGAGAAAGAAAAAAGACAAAACAAAAAAGAGCAAATAGACTGCTTTGCTCTGCATTCAGACTCCATCGTTCTTTCTCTGGATGTGGATGGCATTTACTATCATGAGTCTTTTGGAGTTCTTTTAGGTCCTTGCATTGTTGAGAAGAGATAAGTCTATCAAACTTAGTCATCGCACACTGTGGCTATTACTGTGAACAGAGTTCTTTTGTTTCTGATCATTTCACTCAGCGACAATTCATATAAGCTTTTCTGGGGTTTTCTGAAGTCTGCCTGGATAAAATCATTTTAATTACATGATTTTTAAAAAAATCTGAATGAAGAAAATCTGTACAATTGATGTTAGAAGGGAAAAAATTCATTGGGAAAATATGTGTACATGAAATATCTATTATTGGGGTATGATATCTGAAATATAAAAAGGAATTAAGACAAATATATTATAACAAGAACCACTCCCCCATTTGATAAGTAGTCTAGGGGTTATGATCAGACTCTTCTCAAAAGATGAATTGTAAACTCTTAACCACATGAAAGTCTGCTTCAAATCATTAAAAAGAGAAATGCAAATTAAACAACCTTAAGGTTTCACCTCATATCCAGTGAATTAGCAAAGATAATAAAAGATGAGAAGAGCCAGTGTTGGGGGGGAAGGGTTAGAAAGGCAAGTATACTAATGAACTATTCATGGAAATACATTTTGGTACCACCATCCTGCAAGGCAATGTAAAGTTATGCTAGGAAAGTGACAAAAATGCCCATGCTCTTTGATTCATAGATTGAACTACTAAGTATATACACCAAGGAAGAAAAATACATTACTCGGCTTCCTGCACTGTCTTTATAAACATAGATTGTGTGATGGGGCACAAAAGAAGTCATAAACAGATAAAAAGGCATACAAATCACATAAATTATAGACTATAACAAAATAAAAATTGCAACAGATTTAAGAACTATAATCTAAAAGGAATTACTTATGCAGAGACTAAGTAATGCCACCTTGAATAAGTGGGTAAAATAAATCATGTAAAAATAATAATAGGCAAATGATTGAAACTGCCTGAAAGCAATCCTCAGAAAATGACTGATATTTCTGAAAACATATTCAAAAAATATTAAAAGGGGAATTAAGTAATTTATCATGTAATTCTAAATGCTACAGCATGAAGTAACATCCTAAAAAACTACAAAATAAGAAATGCTTAAAATCAAAGGAGAAATACATAAATTTGAAATTAAAGGACTATACAACTAATAAAGAGGTTTTTTTTAAAGATTAACAACACTAGTGAAGCATTAGTTAACTCATTTTTTTAAAGTGGAAAAAAATATCAAAACGAAAAATAAAAAAGTAAATTTGTAATAGAGAATAAAGGAACAGAAGTATTAGAAAGTATGATACATAATTACAAACCAATAAATTTGTGGACTCAAAGGAAATGGAAGAGTATATGACAAAATATGAAATGCTAAAAGTAAAAAATGGAGATTTTAAGCAACCCCATTTTACAGAATGGGGTTTACAGAAAAGAATTACAGAAAAGAAAAAAAGAAAACACAGCAAGCTATAAATCAATTTCCAAAGCAAAAAAAGTCCTGATAAAGATGATTTACAAGTGAATTCTATGAAACATTTAAAAGCAGTTAATACCTATGCTCCAAAATTTATCATAAAAAGAGCAAGAAATCTGTCAGCGAAATTGGTAATAGCCTTTTAAGTAGAGAAGAGACCTTAATATCCTCTGCCATCTGTGAAAAAGAAATGAATATCACTAAATAAGTACACAAAGGCAAAGTTCTAACCCTGCCTCTATGCCTTATTTGCTACCCATTTCAGTCAAGCTATTTCTACAGTACATGATTACATGATGGCAAGAAGCTTAATTTTCCTTCATTGAGTTGTTGCAAGAAATTAATTCCCTCAGGTAACAATCTTAGTGATATATAATAGGAGACGTATTTGCACATACCAAGAAGGGTGTATATATCAAAGGAGAAGTCTGAAGGGAGTCTCTGTATGCAATGCAACAAATATGACTCAACATATGAGGTAATCAGAAACACTCTGGCGAGGTCATAGCACTAATGTTGGCTGTCAGACAATCTCATTTTTAGTGGCTTTGCAGAAATGTCACCAAAAATAGTAAAAGTTACTAATACGACACAGAATCAAAGAGATGTCAAACCAGAAGGTACCTCTGTGGCTATTCAGTCTAAGCCACACAGGAGTAATGAATCTCTTTTACAAGCCCTATGACAAGCAGTAGTCAGTCTTTGCTTGAAGATCTCTAGTAAAGGGGAACCCACTGCTTCCCCAAGCAGTTCATTCTAATTATTACAAAGTTTTTCCATATGTCAAGCCTATATTTGCCACTTTACAACTTCTACTCTTTAGCTCCCAAGAGTGTAACTAGTAGAAAACATCTTAATACTTCTTTCAAATGGCAGTTACCTGAGCCTTTTCTTCTACAGGGTAAACATTTCCAGCTCCTTTGACTTATCCTCATATGGGATGAACTTGACGATCTCCATCATCTTGGCTGCCTTCCTCAGGGAGTTCTTGAGTTTATCAATCAATCAGTAAGCATTATTAAATGCCTACTATGTGCCGGGCACCACGTGAAGCACTGAGGATACAAAGACAAAAAGGAAACTCCTCAAGGGGCTTACAATTGATTGAGAAAACACCATGCTTACATAGAAGTAAATAAAAATATGCACCGAGTAAAGACATTAATGTCCTGTCCTCAAATGTGGTATCCGAAAGTGAGCACTGTACTTCAGATGTGGTCCAGATAGTTTAGAGCATGCACATATTAATAATCCCTTTTGGTCTTGTAAATAACAAAATCCAGATTCTTCTGTAATCTTTTTTTTGTTTTGTTTTTTAGAATGGAAAGCTTCACAATGCTGAGCATAACCAGAGAGTAGAGCAATTCAGGGACTGTATCAAAAGCATTGTCTATTTCTTGATTCCCCTGGAGCATTGGACTCCTTCTAGATTTTCTTTCTGGATTTTCATGATACTATTTGTTCTTGGTTCTGCCTCCTATCAGACCACTATTTTTCCTTCTCCTCCTCCTTCTTGGATGACTCATCATCTGTGTCTAGTCCCAAGACTATATCCTAAGCTCTCTTCTCCTGTCTTCATACCCTCTCCATTTTATGATCTCATTAGCCTCTATACCTGGGGTAGGGAGCAGCATGGTATGGTAGAAAAACTTAGATATGGAGTTCGGGGACCTGGGTATGAAGCCTGGCTTTGGTACTTACTTTGTGACTATGGGTAAATCATATAACCTCTCTAGGCCTCAGTTTCCTCATATGAAAAGATGAGGGCATTAGATTAGATAAAACTCTGAGACTCGATGATTTCTAAGGTCCTTCCCAGCCCTAAATCTATATTTTGATAATGCTATGACTTTGAGACTTACATAAAAATCTCTGGTTTCTCTTTTTAGCTTTAGAGCCATATCACCATCTTCATGGTGGGCATCTTCAACTAGATACCCTGCTGGCTTCACAAGCTCAACAAACATGTCCCAAATGGAACTCATTCTCTCTCCCCACTTAGTGTAGCTCGTTTTCACATTCTCCAATTCCTGTTAAGGGTATCACCATCCATCCACCTGTTCCAACTCACAAACATGGAAATGTCATTTCATTTTTACTTTCCCTCAAATCCGCCCCAAAGTCAATCTTGTTGATTCTAACTCCATAACATCTCTTTCATTCCCCCTCTCTTGTCCATGCATATGACTACTACCTTCATTCAGCCCCTCATCTCTTCTTACTTAGACTACTTCAACAGTCTTCTAAATAGACTCAAGCCTTACAGTCTCTCCGTTTCCCAATCTATCGTCTACAGATGTCAAGAGTTAAGCACTAAGACTATGTCCTCCCATCCCTCTAGCTCATTTACCTTGAGTGTCTCGCTGTTGCCTCTAAGATAAAACGCAAGCTTCTATTTTAAAGCCCTTCACAATCTGCCTCTAGTCTACCTGGCCAGATTTACTGCATATTACTCCCCTTGGTGAGCAAGATGTTCTAACTTAACGGGCCTACTTGGTTTGTTTCTTTTTTTAAACTCAGCACTCCATCTGAAATCTGCATGCCTTTTCACAAGCAACCCTTCATACCCACAATGCATTCCCTCATCTCTATTCCTTAGAATCTGGAGCTTCATCCAAACCTCATTTCATACCTGCCCTCATTGCCTTAGTTCTTAGCATTCTCTCCCTTCTTATCATGTATAGCTATCAAATATGTGTGTATATGTGTGTATATGTATGTTTGTGTACATACACATACATACACATTTACATGTTGTATCCTCAGTAAAACACAAGGGACTATTTTCCATTTTGTTTTTGCATCTCCAGTTCCCAACATAGCTTCTTACACATAGTAAATGGGTGATTATTAAATAGCTACTAGTTTGGAATGAATTTAACTTGACCCACTCTCTTTTTTAAAATTCCATATATATCTAATAGGTTTGTAGAAAGCATTAGTTTCTACATCAGTCTACCCATGATCATCACATTTCAATTCACCACTGTGCTAGGTGTTAGAGACAGAAGGCTATCTTCCAAATGAATGGAGGAAGTGAGACTGGGACTAACAAATGCTTAAATATTTACAAAGAAAGAACAAGAAGTTCTCCAGAAAGTGTACAAGAAATATGAGGATAGAGAGATTGCTTTCAGCTTAATGACAGATGAGGATAGTCTGAAAATACCATAGAACCATGAAGACAGGGTGGCCAAGTGAGTTGAGCCTTGAAGGGCAGGGAGAAGAGAGCATGCTTCTTCTTAGCTATATAACAGCTCATGGAGCACTAGCTCTGGAGCTAGGAGCTGGATTCACATGAACTCCATTAATTCCTATAAGTGTGAACCTGCTCAAGTCACATCAGTCATGTCATGCCTCTGAGCTACAGCTCTGTCATTTTTACCTAGAGTGGCTCAAAAACTTGGAAGCTTCCTGCTGGTCACTTAGACAGACAGGGCTTTCCTAAAGTCTTAGTGAAGTGTTAAATTTTCCTGAAACTTCTGGAACGCCCTGTGTATAATAAGGGCAGGAATAAGGCACAGGAGGGTGGAGCACTGTGACCCTTCCTCTTTTACTTCTATTCTAAATCAAATTCATTAATGTGTCAAGTCGGAAGGATCCTGTGCATTTCTAACCTGGTCAGAAACTGTGTGAGACCAAGAAGTAAGATTCAACTCCAGATACAGTGAGTCCTTAGCTGGGTGTGGTGGCTCATCATGGCCTCTTGCTAAGCCCAGAGAGCTGCAGGACTGCCCGCTTAAGGAAGAGGCTTTCCATTAACTATACCCTAGGACAGCACTTCTCAACCTGTGGGTTGCGACCTCTTTGGGGGTCAAACAACCCTTTCACAGGGGTCACAGGGGTCACCTAAGACCATCAGAAAACACATATTTACGAAGGTCTTAGGAACCAAGACATGGCTCCTCTATCCATCTCCAGGCAGGACCACCCACATGCAGATACACCCATATAAGAGTATTAAAGGGTCGTGGCATTAGGAAGGTTGAGAACCACTGCAGAAGATATGAGCTTAGGTGACAAGAAAATAGTCCTGAGGACTCCGGTTCTGGAAACAGAGAGAAGCTTCCCAAATGTGTGTCCAGAAGAGCAGCACCTAGCAGCAACCATGTACTTTGGGAGCAATACCGAGCACTAGAACAATAAAGCACTTTTTAACAGAGACTGCCACCCCAGCAGAGGTTCCACGTTATGTCTTCACCAGAAGACGTCAGGGGCCCTGCAGTCAGAGATATGAGCTGTTCCTACACAGGTGTGTACTAGTCCATAGAAACACATGCCATGTTTCTATGATTTCATTTATGTTCCTTAGATGTGCCCACCCTTCACACAGTTGACGTGTGTAATTGTGGAAGACGTATTATGATGGGAAATGTTCTAGTACCAACTTTTCCCAGCTATGTTATTTTATTACATACTTTTGCTTTGAATAGTTTCCATTTGCTAAGTGGTAAAAAACAACAACCCAACAAAACAAAACAACAACAATAACAACAACAAAACCGACAATGGTGAAGCCCTATGAGCTATGATTTTGAGTGGATGCGGACCCAGGGAACTGGATTGGAGGTAACTTCTGGGGAGGCTCCACGTGCTACATGTTAAGATGAGAAGACCAGACTTCAGGATCTCTAAGGTGACCCTTCTGACTCTAAAGTCTATGATCTAACTGTTCCAGGCCTGAAGAACATCATGAGCCAATGCATGGAGAGGGGAGGATGGGAACAGAATACAGACAATTTGGCTGTAATGTAGAACAGATAAGGGGAGGCAGGTGTAAGTGCATTCCTAGCATGGGGGCCATCCTTTGCAAAGGCATGGAGACAGAAGATAGAATGACTAAAGTGAGGAATGGCTTTAACATATGAAGAGGAGTAATGCTAATGAGGATGACTGATTCTCTATGCCATTTATCTAATTATGTTTTTCTTTTTTAACAATTATCTAGTAAAGGCGCTATGACACGCCCTATCTGCTAGTATCCAACGTTCTCTTCTCCTAGAGATTTCTGTCACTGGTGGCCACTAGAGCATCTGTTCAGCTGAGATCCAATAAATATGTGACACAATTTTGTGCACATGATGGAGAGGGAGAAGTGTACAAATTTAATGGTAACCATTAGTTAATAAACACATGGACTATCATTTTATGATTTGTTTTTCTATGTTCCTAGACTTTTTTGAATTAATTGATATTTACTGAGTTGGAATTAACTGCTATATTTATCATGAGAGGAAGGATTCTCAGTGACATCTCTGACAGAAAGTAGTGATTCATAAGGCGAGTAATGGCTGGTGAGACTCTGTGGTAGAGTACAGATATCTCTGTACTCTGAAATGAAGACTAGAAGGAAGTGGGGATGTTTAGGCAGAAGAAAAGAACACTTTCAGGCGGTTGGATTGGATTCTTCTTTAAATATTTGACCAGATCTCATTTGTAATAAGGATCTCTTTTGCTTTTTTCTGCTTGTCTGGAGGAGAAGAGGCAGAGGATGTTAGACCAATGGGTGAAAGTTAAAGGGAGGAGATTTCAGGGCAACAGAACAACAAAGCTTCCTTTGACACTTCCTTGCTGTGTGATCACAGCTATGACATCTGATCTCTTGGAGCCAAAGTTTCTTTATCTGTAAGACGGGCTTGTTAATAACTACAAGGCTACCTAGAAGAGTAAATGAGATCATGGGAACACAGAGCCAAAAGATGGAAGGGACCTGAGCAGTTATCCAGTCCAACTGCAGCATTCTGTAGATGAGGAAACTGACCCAGGGAAGTGAATGACTTGCCTAATGTCATGGAGGCAAGCTTGGAATCCCTGCCCTTCTATTCCAGAGTCAGCTTTTGGTCTACTGTCCCTCCACTGCCTCAATAATGCATGGAAAGCTCTTAGCAAGTATGAAAGCCCTACCAAAATGCCAACTATTATTAGCTGAGAGCTCTCTAACTCACTAAATCCTGGCCAGGAGACTTTTCTCACTCTATCCTTTGCTCTCTTTGCCTTCCCAACCACGAATTACTAGAATCCCACAGCAATAGAAAAATACATGATACTATACCCTCAGCAAAAGGAGAAAACAAAAACCATGGTTGTTAAGGGTCATTGGAGAAAAGAAAGAAATTGGGATAAAAGCAGGGGAAAAGGAGAACTTGCTGATTACTCACTTGAAGGTAAGCCACCCTTTTCCATATAAACTACAGGGGGTAGGGCAGGGAATACAGCTACCAATATTTACTTCTACCTTCTCTGGATCTGAAACCAACCCTGCTGTGCTTAGTTCAGCATACAGAGATAGAAAAAGGGTCTTCTCAGTCCCTGCTGCTTTCTGCCAGACCACAGACATGAACATTGCCCCATCTTCATGCCCTCAATGCTTACCTGCCCCATCTTGACCTGGACATTGGCTCCACATTGCCTACTACCTTACCAAGGCCTCCTGCGGCCTTACTGGAATTCCTTACCATTTGAGCAGAGAAACAGGTCCTTATGAATTCACAGAAGCCTGATCCTCCCAACATCCTCTCCAGTACCCCCCAAATCAAAGAAATAAACTTGGAATTACTGACAATCAGATAGATTTTCTGGTACATGTTATCTTCTACTTGGCAGCATTCAGACTGCCCAGGAATCCTAGAGAGCTCCACATTTCCAACCCTGTCTATAACACACACACACACATACATGGCACAGAGGTACCCAACAATACCTACTAAAGAACACATCTCATTTTGCTCCTGTGTTTGAAACCTGCATAATGAGGTACTTCTTTACAGGGGTACAGAAAACTAGAACAGCTACAAGTCAGCAGGGTATCAAAATGTGAACACCAAAAGAAAATGCACTCAATGATGATCTCCGTGAGACCCTAGCTTTTTAATTATTTCCACACATTGTGTTAACATAATATGCACAAAATTATGTTTCATGTTTTTTGTTAAATCTGTATGTGGTTTGTAATGCATCCATGGAACAGATAAGAATGCTGGGGAAGGCTTTGTTTGGGAACTTATTATTATGCTGCATGATTCCAAAGCTTGCTTTTCATAAATGAATTTGTAAAAACAGCCCTGCACAGTCCCTGCCTCTCAGTTTGTGGTAATAGCATTGGCCTTTCCACCTTCACTGTGAATTGCGAGATTAAACATTCAGCGTAACAAAAAAGTCTTAAATAATAAAGTTACTGTTCTCCCCTTACCAATGGCCTCAATACAGAAATCATGTGACCGATAACTAATATGAAAAGTTCTTGTAAATACTTTGCAGTACAACCAAGCAATACGATAAAAGGATGGTAGAAAGGAATTGCCATGTGACTACAACATTGTGCAAAAAAATAGGAAAGAATATTGAGTCGAGAGCTATACATACAATGTGAGTATAAAAGGCAACTCCTTTGCCTGCCGGAAGCCTACTCTCTAAAACGGAACTGGACACATAAACCAACACATAAAGGGGTGAACTTATTTGTTCCCCCTTTGGCTTAGAAAAATATTTATATGGCAAGCCATTTTGGAGGCATAAAAGAAAAGCAACCCTCTTGGGTTGTGTGAGGTTGCCCAGTTTTCCAGCTGAATGCTCCCACAGAATTTCCCAGTGGCTCTAGGAGCTTTTCAGCTGACTAGGCAGGGAACTGGCTAGAAGCAGTTTAATACATCAACTAGAATGGGATGAGCAAGGTGGTGGAGGGGACTTCCCTCCCCACATCCTGGTCCTAGGCTGGCCTCTACCAAACCTCTATAAGACTCCCCCTACCTTCAGCTAACAGACCCAGGCCAGCACTCCCAGGGATGCACCTCCAGGATGCCTATGTCCAAGGGCAAACCTCGCCAGTCTCTAACACTTTCAAAGGTGAGGTCTAGATTTCCTGGAGATGTGGCAGCCCACTACTAGAATGACTGCACCCATTCTCACATTGTCTCCTGTGTTCCCCAGTCTTCAAACAAGTAAATCTGCTGCAGGCCTAAGAATTCCTTGTTGGTGTTGTTTGTCCCAGAGTGGCTCCAGAGGAGCCCAGTCTCTAAGATACTTTTTGAGCAGCAGAAACATGATTTCTAGGAGCAACATCACTGTGGCAAAATGTTAAGGACATCCAAGTAAGCCCCTGTCTTGTTCAATAGTAAGGTGTATCTACAGGGCTCCAACGCTTTCCTCTGGCTACAAGAACATGCCGGCAAGCCATGTTTGGCCTGTGTAAGACAGAAAATTTAGCTTCTGTCCTACACTCCAGTTACATCTGCTGACATTCCAATACTCTTGGCCCCACCTGCACAGAACTTTAAGACATGCCCAACTTAGCTAAGTCTCTGAATTTAAGTTGTCTTCCAGATTCTTCCTATCAGCCTCTCTGGTGACAGCCAATTGGCTACATACCTCTGACACCTGCCAGATTTTTATTGTTCAGTTGTTTCAGTCAAGTCTAACTCTTTGTGACCTGATTTCGGGGTTTTCTTGGCAAAAATACTGGAGGGGCTTCCCATTTCCTTCTTCAGTTCATTGTACAGATGAGGAAACTGAGGCACACAAGGTTCAGTGACTTGCCCAGGGTCACACAGCTAGTGTCTGAAGCCAAATTTGAACTCAGTTCTTCCTAATTCCAGGACCAGTGTTCTATCTACATCACCACCTAGCTGCCCACTTGCCAGCTCCCTACTTAGACAGATTCAGGATGCTGGCCTATTATAACTAGTTTTGACCTGTGGTATGATAAACATGTTCCTCTGACTCTTTCTAGCCTCAGACTATCTCATTGATGTCTCTTTCATTCAAGTCTTCCATTGAGCCATCCTTCTTTGTCTAGAAACATTACAGATACCAAAATGACCATGAGGGGCAAGACTTCACATTAACCTTTTCTTTCAACCACTCCTTTTCTTTGTGCTGGTAACAATAGTCTAACACCAATCCACATGCAACCTAGGATAGAATTTTTTCCTGCTTTAAAAAAAAGGTATTGAAGCCATCTTTGAAACTTTATTAAGTTAAAGGACTCTGGACATTGACATCAGTTCTTGGTTGTTTAAAAAAAACCAATGGTCAAGAGTAGCTTCAAGTATTCTCTGAAAATGGTTGGTGGACCACAATGGGTAAGTCGCATGAGTCAGTTCAGCATAGCCTCACTGCTTATCCCTGTTGAATATTGTTCTTCTGCTAAGGTTAGGTAAAAACTTTTGTCAACTTTTGAATGACCTACAAATATCATATTTCATTCCAATGCCAAATATAAACCACCAAGGTCAGGCCTAAGACAGGCTCTACTCAAAGCATCTTCCATACAAACAACTCTAGAAGGTCCAGAGAGCTTTCAAGGCCAAAAAGTCCATCTGGCCAGAGACATCATACAGACACTAAAAGATATCACCTCTCAAAATTCTGTTATGAACTTTGCAGCAGAGAAACTCTGCCACTCTATGGATCAAGCATGGTGACATATTACTCAGCCCTCTGTATTGACTCCCCAGTTTCAGTCATTCAACCAGCCTTAATGGATTTGCACATCCCCTAACCCATTCTACTGAACTATTTGGAATCCTCATACTATGGACAAACACATTCCTTCTACATCCTCCCCTAAAGGCTACCCCTTAAGGTGTCATCACCAAGAGGTTATTCCTTCTGATTCATAGGACAAGGAGGAGGGCTGGACAAGGGAGTCCCTTGCTTGCCAATGCTTCTTTCAAATCATTTCACCAATCCTCACTTCTCTTCTCAAGTAAGAAACATGTAATGCATCTAGAACATCCTCTCCTCATCCTTGTTGATGTCATTTCTCTCTACTTTCTCACTGACTTTTGTACCTGGCTCAGGGTCGTCCAGTCTACCCCATTCCCTGTTGTCATCATTACAGATGTCAATAGTCATATTTATGATTCCCCTAACAGCCTGGTTTCTCAGTTTCTCATCTCCAACTGTACCAAACTTCAGCCACATGCCAACTGGATCATACCTTAGACCTTACTGCTTCTTGGACTATTACAATTTCCAAAATCTAGAACTGGAAAAAATCATTCTCTAACTTTAAACTGCTCTCCTTTCAATATATCTACTCTTTTCCAATTATACTGAAAGAAATTCCTTGACTAATTCCTATTCTTCCAACCCATTTCCCCTACTTGAAAGTCACTTGCCTCCATAAGCATCCCTGACCCCATGATCAGCCATTTAGTGTTTTACTGACTCCTTGACATCCAGCCATTCTTGACCTGTAAGCCCTCATCCCTGGGCAAGACCCACTATATGATTTCATGACTCTACTACAGGAATGTTAAGAGTCAAGGGGAAGAAATTACAAAATTGAGCAGAAATTTCACTTAAATATAATGTAATTTGAGCTATTCAATAATACTTCTTAAATATACAGATCAGCATTTCTTCTAAATCATGAATTCTCTTTTTTCCTTCACAATTCCACCACACCCCTACCTAAGATCCTAGCCTCCTACTTCATGGTGAGATGGAGCCTCCCTGGAAAGAATTCCTTCAATTCTCCTCTGGTCCTAGTCCCAGGAAGGCTGTGCCTACTGCTCACTAAGATGAATCTAGTTATATGTTTGAGCAGATTTGTTTCTGCTTCCTCCAGAACCTACCTCCAGTATTCATCTCTCTCATAAGCATTTTTTATATCTCCCTCTTCATTTGTTTCTTTGCCTCTGCCGATAAATAAGCTCAGGTCTCTTAATACTTAAAGAAAAAGACTTTCTGTAACCTTTTAATAACCACCCAGTTCCTGACCAAGCACTCTCCTCCCCTTCAATGCTGACCTTTTAAAAAAATGCTATATGTACTAAATGCCTTCATTCCTCTCTCCTCAGCCCCTTGCAATGTGACTTCCACTCCCACTATCTTACTGGAAACAGCTCTCTCAAAGGTCACTAAGAACCACCTAATCACAGAGTACAATGGGTTTTCTCAATCCTCATACTCTTTAATGTCTGCAGAGCTTTTGATACTGCTTTCTAATTTCTAATACTAATTTCTAGATGCTCTTCTTCCTAGGTTTTAGGTACAACACACTTTTCTGATTCTTATCCTTTTTCTTTAACCATCTGCTATTTATCTGGTTCAGAGCTACTCACGTTCTACCTGATCCCTAAAGTGGGTAGTCCTTAAAGATCTGTTGTTGAGCCTGTTCTTTTTTTTCTGCATCATCTTGTTGGCAGTTTCCCATTTCATCTAGTTTAAAATACAAACTCCTCTAATAAGATTGTAGAGCCCTACATGATTTGGCCCCAGTCGATCTTTCTGGCCTTCCTAGATACCATTCCCCTTCCCACACTCTGAGATCTAGCCAGACTGGGTTCCTTTCTGTCCCTCACACTTGACACTCTATCTCCCATCTTAAACAAACCTGGAATGTACTTCATCCCTACTTCTGCCTCAAACAGTCCCTGTCTTCCTTTAAGATGCAGTTCAAGTGCCATTTTTGGCATGGAGTTTTCCGTGGTCTCTCCAAAGGCTAGTAACCTCCCTCTCAAACTACTCTGTATTCAACTATTTGGTATATGTTTACGCATATTAATTTTATATTCATGCTGAATACATTTATACATGTAATTATTGTTTCCCCCACTAGAATATAAGATTTTTACAACTAACGATTGTTTCGTTTTTTGTACTTGTATCTAATAGCTAGCACAGGGCAAGGCACTTAGTAGGAGCTGAATAAAACTTGCTGATTGATCGATTTCATTCACTGCCATTGCTTCAACTACCAACTTTATGCAGCTGACTTAAAAATCTATATCTCCCCTCCTGAATTCTCTTCTGAGTCCCAGACTGACTTCTCCAATTGCCTCCAGGACATCTCTATGTAGATTAGATGTCCCACTGGGACCTCAAACTCAATATGGTGCAAACTGAGCTTAGTAATTTTCCCTCAAAAATTGTTCCTCCTTTTGGCTTTACTATTTCTTTCTCTGGCAACCCCATTCACCCTGTCTTTCACATTCAAACCTTAGGATTCTAACTTTGACTCTTCTCTCTTTCTGACCTCCCAACTGTAATCAATTATTATTGATTCTCCCACTCGGTAACATCTCTAATATCTTTTTCTTCCTCTGTACTCCCACTGTGACTGACCTTCTAGAAGCCTTCATTACCATAAAGGATAGGGATAAGGACTGAGCCTATGATTTCACTGGGATAGGGAACTGCCTTGGACATGGAAACTTCCCCTAACAATGCACATTCACATCATCTTGGCTACATGTAGTCCTAGAGAGTTGTCTAGAGTCCAGAGAGGAAAAGTCACTTGCCCAGGATCACACAGCCAGAATGGGTCACAGTCAGAACTTGAATCTAAGCCTTCCTGGTTCCACGACCAGTGCTCTATCCACCTTGCCAAACTGCCTTCATTACCAAGAACTTGTATCATTGCAATGGCCTCATAACAAATAGTTCAGGTTTTACCCTCCCCCACTTAATCTATTCTTTATATTGCTGCCAGAAAAATAAAAGATTCATTCCACAAAGGCTCCTCTGTCTGGCATTCAAGGTTCTCCATATTACAGTGCTAGCCTACTGTTCCAACGTTCTCTCATGTAGTATCCATTAAGTAACAGCAGACGCTATTCCCATCTCCTTTGGAATTTACATGTATTTCATTTAATAATTATTTATTATACTTATAATTTAATATCTAACTATATGTGTTTGTGTTTTATCTCCTCTGCCCCCATTACACTGGAGAGCAAAGACTATAAATCTAAAATTTGCATTCTCCTCAGCTACTAGCATAGTGCTCTCTCTACCATAAGTACTTCAAAATGATGAAGAAAGGAATGAAAAGAGGGAATCGGGAGCTCTCGAGGTCCCGTAATCCATGGACAGGGCATCTCTCTGCAGACCTCTGAAGTCTTTGCACGTAGAAGAGGGCTTTTCTCCAAGTCACTCTGCCTCCATTTCTACAGCGGTGAAATGGGATATTAATAACACCTGCCTCTCAGGGTTGTTATGAGATGATAAGTGTCAAGCCCTGAGCACAGTGACTGGCCCAGAATAAATGCTAGGTAACGGTCAGCGATTCCTTGTGATTATCATTGTTACCATTAGTATTGTTATCATTATCATTATTATCACTGGGAATGAATGGGGTTGTGCTCCAGGGTGTTGACAATTCAGGGTTATATACTTCCCCTGTAAACTGCCACTATCTTGGCACTTTTCCCATAAGGATGCTAGTAAATGTTTAACAACTGGCTCTCTGGGGGGAAAATGTAAATATAACACATTTTAAACTTTAATATAGTACAGTATTAACAACATTTTCATAACTTTCTTAAATATAGACAAGGAACAAAGTAATAAATCAAACCTTAATTTATAGCATTTGCTTATTTCTGAGGCATTAATGTTGATACTGAAAATTTAACAATTGATTCTCATAAGTTGGTTAAAGCTGGTTCTAGAACACCATTGCATTTCCTTCCACTGGCCTGTGTTAGCCCACGACACAATCATCATTAGCCAGCCTGTTCCATCCCTCTCCTAATGACTGCCTTCCCCTTCCTCACTCCAGTCATGGGGAGGGCACAAATAAGGCAGGATTGTCTTGTGCACTGATACCTCTGGCCTTCCCCCACCCCAAACCCCAAAACTCAAGTGAGTTGTGTTTGTTTGTTTAGCCACAGATTTTCCAAAAAATTCCTACTGATGCCACTGAAAGTTTCCTTTCCTCCAGTACACCTTAGGTTCCACTGCTTGCTCTTTCCTCATCAGTCAATCAAATAAAAACAAACCAAAAAACTAGAGGACTTGCTTTAGAGACTTTCTTAAAGCCTGTTATCCTCTCCTGCAGCTGTAGAGAAGGAGGATGATTATTGCATGAAAGTAAAAGGGAATTATTTGAGGATAAGGCATTTCCCCAAAGATGGCTTCCAAACTGGATTTTATAACACTACCATCACTTTATGACTTATGGAATCTTTCTTTCCTGTCAGTCCTGGACTTTCTCAATCTGGCAAGGAATGTGCAAACTCCTTGTAGGCAAAGTAGGGAAGCAAAAAAGTTTCCACACATAAGGTATAATGTGAAGTAAAATTAAGGCAAAAAAGCATAGGAATCTAGCATGCATTTGAGGGCATTCTTTTCACTCTTCTTTAATGGTTATATGGTTCTTACTTGCCTGACTTTCTGGCTTACTACATCATAAATGTGTGTGTGTGTGTGTGTGTGTGTGTGTGTGTGTGTAAGGAGAGTACACTGGGCTTCTGGTGGAATGTGAACATGCTCTGGTCTTGAAAGCTACTATGGAATGAATGTGTTTAAACAGAGATAATAAAATGTATCTATCATCTTCAAAGTATCACCTTGCAAAAGGATGATTGAACATCGCAATAATATAAGAGAACTACTTCCATGATTTTGAGTGTTATTTGGGAGTTATTTCAGAAATTCTATATAAAATAAATATTTTCTCTAAAAGACCTAGTTGAAAATTTATTTCTATGTTATTCAGAAAAACACAAAGTTAAAAAGGAGTTCAGGGGTCAAGTATTACAACCCATACCTGAATTGGAATTGTTTATACAACGTCTCTAACAAGTGGTCATTTAGACTTTATTTAAAGACACCCAATGTACAAAAACCCACTACCCCCAGAATGTAGCTGTCTCCATTTTTAGATGAACCTCAGTGCAACTTCTACTGATGGCTCCTAAGTTAGCCTTCAACATTCCTTCTCCCCATAACAGCCCTTCAAGAACTGAAGATAGCTCTCATGACCCTCCTAAGACTTGTCTTCTCCATGTTAAACACCCTGAATTTTTTCAACCAACAATATGTACTGGGTACATACTTCATATTATAACTGTCATTCATCTTCCAGATGTCTTAACATGCTGTGCTAGAGTGTTTGAAAGTCATTGACTAATAAAGCTTATAGGCACCTCTTAGTGGATTTATTATTGCAGAGTTATTATCTCTGCTTACTCAAAAAGCACGTATACTAAAATTGGAACAAAACAGAGAAGATTAGCCGCACCCTGTAGAGGAATGACATGCAAACTCATGAAAAATTCCATATTCTCTTAATATTACAATAATCAGATTAACAAGAGGATACTTTAAAGGATTAGATAAAATTATAACAAAACTAATATCGAGGAATAAAAAGTCAAGAGTATCCTGGAAAATAATTAAAAAGTAGTCAAATAAATTAGTAAAAATAGATTAAGTAAGACTTAGAAGTAAATACATGCAACTAGCTTATATTCGGGAAACCCAAGAACACAATCTACTGGGGAAGGAATTCCTTATTTGACAAGAACTGGGGGGGGAAAAAGAAAGTAATTTGGCAAAATTAGTTTTATACCAGTTCTTATGCTACATAATATGATAAATTCCAAATGTGTAAATAATCTCAATACAGATACATAAGAAAAATAAATAAGAAGTATGGAAGATATATATATAGATATATAGATATATATATAGAGAGAGAGACAGAGAGAGAGAGAGAATATAAGAGAGAAAATATGAAGGGGAGAAAACAAATACACAAGAAAATTAGAGAAAATTGCAAGGTACATATTTTGCAACTATGGATAAGGGGAAAAGAGTAATCAGACATGGAATAGGAGAAGTTATAAAAGATAAAACTGACCATTTTGATTATGTAAAATTTAAAACCTATTTTATAATAAAAATAAATATACTTAAAATTTGATAAAAATATGGATTGTGAAACATACTTTTTTACTTTATTCTTTTTCACATTTTTTCTTTTGATTTGTTTCTTCTTTCACAACTGTAACTAATATGGAAATACATTTTACACGATAGCACATGCATAACCTATATCTAAATATATTTTGGGAAGAGAAGGAGAGAGAAATATGTGGAAATCAAAATCTTGAAAAAATGAATGCTAGAAATCATCTTGACATGTAATTACAAAAAAAAATTTAAAAAGAACATCTTTGAGTGAATAAGCAATTCTGACTATTATAAATATTCAAATTAATTCTAAAGGATATATGAAGGAAAATGCTATCTGCATCCAGAGAAAGAAGTGATGAATAGAAGTATGTATAGAATGATAATACATATATATATATATATATATATATATATATGCATATTTGTGTCTAATGGTAGCTATCTCTAGGATGGGGGGGAAATAAATTTACATGATAACTTTATTATATATTTGAAAGGAATAGCAAGTTGTACATAAGAAATTTGCAGTTTTATATGCAATCATCTTTTTATTATACTATTTTATGGAAATACTTGCTTTATTCTATAAATTAAAAGTTAACTAAGCAAAAACTAAAAAAAAAGAAACCTGGGCAACATTTATTCTTCATTCACTTGAATCTTTCCTATGTGAATGAGCAGGGATAGTTACGGTTAGGGTTAAAGGTATTACATTTAACTGAGTCATTACAGATTCTTTCAAGAGGTTGTGTACAATGCTAGGACTTGATATAATCTGCATGCTATCCTATGTAGATATGTGGACAGAAGCATCTGGAAGATCTCACAACCCATAGGGAATTCCTGTTCAACCTGGTTTCTGTGCTGAATCTCCTCGTCCTTCAAATTCCAAAGAGAATACCTCTGGAAAGCATACATCTCTCCATTTTATATCTATCTTAAATCAGAGGTTCACTGAACAGGGTTATTTCAGTTGTATCTTCGAAAGAATTTTGAATGATACTGAAGTATGGATGGGAGACATCTAATTGAAAAAGAATGGAAAGGTGATGTTTTCTTGTATTACATCAAACTTTTTTATAATCAATAAATGATGAGCACAATGGAATCTTATAGTCTCTATAATATTAGCTCACTGTAAAATGGGAAAGATGTGGTCCACTGTTAAATATCACTTGAGAAGACTTAGTTAATTCCCTATTGATATCCTCATCAAAGACATCTTCCATTTTTGTTATGAAGATGCTCATATTTTGTAGAGATGGTAGAGTAGGCACAGAAGTCAGTAGTTACTGATGCTTTCTCAGACAACTTACTTTGGTGGTTCAGGGCAGCTAGGTGATACAAGGGACAGAGTGCCAGGTCCAGAGTCAAGTCATCTTTGTGAGTTCACATCGTGCCTCAAATATTTACTAGCTTTGAGGCCCTGAAGAACTCAATTAACCCTGTTTGCCTCATTTTCCTCATTGGCTAAATGAGTTAGAGAAGTAAATGGCAAGCCACTCCAGTATTTTTGCCAAGAAAATCCCAAAGGGGGTCACAAAGAGTCAGGCATGATTGAAAAAATGACTCCACAAAAACAAATGGTGGCTCCATAGTTTGTTAAAATGTCTGTGGTTAGATTTTGTTTTCCGTGGCCTTTTCTCCATTTTTCTTCTATTTGGGATCATCCTTTCATTTTCATGGATGTCTCTGCTTATGTGAACATCTTGTCAATTTTTCTTTAAGCTGGTTTTATCTGACATTTCTTCTCTCTGTTTTAGCAAAAGATACTGCTCGTGATTGGCTGTCATTGTCTTCTGTAAGACTTTATAAGGGAATTTACTTTCTAATCCAGCATTGCCTTTGGCAGCCTTCTCTCTCCATTTGGCAAATGAGTCAGATAGTTTCTAATTGGAAGCTTTCTGGGGTTTTTTTTTGGTCTCTTTATTGTGACAATTAATTTACATTGGTTCAAATCCTGTATGAAATCATTATAAAAGGTGTTCGATGTCATTTCTGTTATTTTCCAATTCTGACTTTCAATTACTCTTTAAAATAAACCAGGATAAAGTTGTTTGGATTGTATGGCATGCATCTTCCTCTTTATTATTCGTTTTTTTCTTTTCTTGATTTTTTTTACTACTTCTGAGCTTAGCTCTGATGAGTTGATGGTCTATGTATAGACAGCTGACTCTGGTATAATTTCCACATAAATAAGAAGACTTTTGATGAGGTCAGCAAGTCTCCCTTGGTGATGCCATTGGCTGCCATAGGCTTAATGATCATCTCCTGTACAGATCACAGATCAAAATATCCAGCGTTTTTCCTCCCCTGAGCTTCTTTTCCATATCACCAACTAGGTACTGGACATTTCAAACAGGATGTCCCAGAGACATCTCAAACTCAATATGTATAAAACTTAATTCATTTTCCTTCCATCAGTCCATTCTAAACTTCTTTCTTTCTGTCGAAGGGACTTCCATTTTTCCAGTCTCCAAGATTCATAAGCTCATAACCACATTTCTCATGCCTAACCCATTCTCTCCATTCACACTGCTACCACCTTAGTTCTGGCCATCCTCACCTCTTGACTAGGTTATCAAAAGGAACTCCTAAATGATCACCTTGATTCAAGTCTCTCCTTACTCCAGTCCATCTTATACATTGCCCCCAAAGTGATCTTCTTTAAGCATGGATCTGCCCATGCCACTCCTACTCAATGAACTTCAATGGCTACCTATTATCTTAAGGATAAAATATAAACTCTTCTGTATATCTTTTAAAGACTTTTATAACCTGGTCCCAACATATCTGTCAAGCCTCACCAAACATTACTCCCTCTCCTTCACTATAAGATTCAGTTAAATTGGCCTTTTCTCTGTGTTTTACATATAATATTTCTTCTCCTACAGCTGTCATTCATACTTGGGATACATTCCTTCCTTGCACTGTCTCACAAGTCTCTCCCTCTCTTTTTTTAAGATACAGCTTAAGAACTACCTTCTACACAAAGCCTTCCCTGATCCAAACAACTATTACTTTGTGTTTACTTATATTTATCCTCTTTGCATTCATTTAACATATGCTTATATATGTATGTGTGGTCTTTCTTTTTAGAGTTCTTTGAGTATGGGGACTATTATTTCATTTTTATCTATCTATCTGTCTGTCTATCTATCTATCTGTCTGTCTGTCTGTCTGTCTGTCTATCTATCTATCTATCTATCCACCTACCTACCTATCTATCTATCTATCTATCTATCTATCTATCTATCTATCTATCTATCTATCTACCTACCTACCTACCTACCTATCTACCTATCTACCTATCTACTTCACCTGTACAGTACCTGGCACATGGAATCCCCATGTGACTAGGACTATTTCTTTTTCCCCAATGGTGGCAATCTAGGCCCCTAGCCCTACAGAACAGGCATGGCTACTCACACTGCTTTGAATAGCTATAACTCGAATTCTGAGTCACCAACTACAACCCTTATGGTAAGATGGAGGCCCACCAGTCCTTACAATGTACTCTATCCTGAGATTCTGTAGACCTTACCATCTATTTGCTGTTATACCATCCCTATCCCATGACATTGCCATCTGCCCTGCCAGTGCACACTATGAACCTCTGACCTTTGCCACATTCTCAACTGTGGAACACTTAGGATTTTCCACTTGCCCCGAAGTTGAATTTTCATATGTGTGTTGTTTTCCCAATTAAATTGTTAGCTATTTAAGAGCAGTGACTGGTTTATTTTTACCTTTGTATCCTTAGGACTTTAGTATAGCATGTCATTCACAGTAAACACTTAATAAATGACTTTTCACCCATTCATCTAGTCTCAAATGCTTGTTGTTTAAGTGACTGACTATCTATCCCTTTGGGCTTTTCTTTTCACCTTTTGAAGAAGGAAATGATCATTAAGTAAGATCTAGAAATCCAAATCCAAGATGGAGACACCATCTGAAGAAACTGTCCATTTCCTAAACCTGCCTCTGTTTTCTGCAGTCCTTTCTCAGGATAGACAGCAATAATTAAGCCACCACCTATACCCCATAAGGTTTTCCGTCTCTTGTTCAAGTCTCTTTAACCTTTCGTGGTATTTCTAGATTAATTCAGGCAGTATCATTTGTGTTCCTCCAAAATGACCAGAAGTAAATAGCAGTCCAATTTGCCAGGTCTTGGGAGGCTCTCTGTCATATCTTGGATCTATGCCTCAGGAAGACAGCAAATATTTTTCCTACCATGAGAAGGGTGCTGAATGGCTGCCCCAGTACCCTATAGGAGTTCATTAACCACCATTTGTCTCTTTCTTTCCTTTGCCACATACTGGTTGATATCTCACCTGATATCACTTTGGGGTCCAAGCAATCCTTGTTTGGAGGACAAGCATCTGCTTCCTATTCAGAGGGTCCACTATTTCTTTTGGAAAGAGCCTCTTATTTTTCTCTGAGTTCCAACTATTCAATTATCTCCCTTTTTTCTTTTCTGTGTGAAATTCTTCTACCATCAGTCTTCTTTACACAGATCAGGATTCTCTTCAGCCTCCTTAGATCCTCCTTCTTCTCTATTGTCAGACTGAAGTCTTTCTTCCATTTTTTAAGGAAACATTTGATTGTCCCTATTAACTTATAGAGTAGAGAGGAGCTCCTCGCTCCCCTCTATGTTCTCTTCTAGGAGGGAGACCAGCCTGCACTGGAAACAGAGATGGCCATCACTTGGCTATGACACCAAAACAAACATCAAATGCCCAATGCAGGTCAGTACAAAGGTCTAAGTTCTTTGTATTTGCTATAAGTGAGACCCATAGTCCATATCATCCATATGATTCTTACTAGTAGCTCCCCTGAGGAAATGCTAGAATGAATTCCTTATAAGGTTCTTGTATTCCAGAGTGCTAACTCTCCTCACCTCCTAAAGGCCCACTTTGATGTTCTCATATTAATCCATTATCGTGTATTCCTGACTTTTCTTCATTTGTCTTACCAACTACCTTTTCCCGAGTCCTTTTCTTCTCTTCTGAAAGTCTTCCTCGTTCAGCTTTCCTTCCATCATTTCCTCATCTTGAGCTAGTTCACCATCTGGTCCTCCTCCCTCTCTTGCTTCTTATCTCCTCTAACTTGCTTCCTTCTCTTCTATCAGTTCAAGTCCTTTCCTTCTCTTCCTTCAACTTCTCCCATCTTCCTCTAATTTTACTTCCTCAAATTCAATTAAATTTCTGATCTTATTCACAATTCCAAAGTCCTCCAAATCACCTTCAAAATTCTTTCTCCTCCTCCTTCTTCATCTCATATTCCTCTTCTGGCTCCTTTCCCCATACAGTTCTCTCTCTCTCAAGGAAGCGGAAGGTCAAGTCCAAATACTCCAAACATACCCCCTCCCCCATTAAGCTCACTGCCATCAATATCCCACTTATAGACTGATCATTCATGAGTTTAGGTAAAGCCTTTTGCAATCCACTATCCTCAACCTCCACCACTTTTTAATGTGATACCATTTCATTTTTAGCCTAAAGCCACCTCTTCCAAACTTCAAGAGGTGGCCCATCAATGTTCAACCCACCAACATTTCGCGCAATCGTATTGCTTTTAGTCATACGCTCCTTCTACTTTCATCTTTCCAGACTACCCTGCACTAATTTGAAAAATCTCTTCACACAGGGAGGACCATTTATTCATTCTTTGATTATTTTTCTTATGTTTCATTATTATAAAAATCTAGCAACTACTGTGTAAGAAAAAAGTGCAAGCCCTGTGTCTGCCTTGTGGCTGCAAGGCCACAAGGCATACAATTTTGTAGATTGTTTATGATGAATTTCATACAACTAATTTTTGATATTTCTGAAAAGATCATTTTATATTTTAATGGCCTTATCACCTTAGGAGTTCAAAACACATCTTCAAAACATTACTTTATTTCTCAAAAAACTCTGAGGGCATTCATAAACATTACCATCCATATGTCAAAGGAATTAGTTTTCTTGGCCATGGTCATTTAGAAGTCAGTTACAAAGCTGGATAAAGAACCCAGACTGCTAGACTCCCAGGCGAACAAAGTGAACTTTTTGAATATTAAGAATATGCAAAACATCTTGTTAAATTCATCTATTCCCAGGGCTAGCCCTTGGCTAAATTAGGAAGTCAAGGAAGTTTCTCTTCAATGACCCCTCTACCTCCCTGCTCTGTGCCCTTCCTGCCCCCTTTCAGCATTCTCCTTCTGCCAGGCCAGAGGGCTCCTAGAGTGCTGCATTCTTTTCAGTTACCATAAGGACAACCTCTTATCCTGTAAATATTCCCATTCCTACGTGAGGAGTTTAATGTGTTACCTTTCCCAGGAGCATATGGAAAGAAGGCTTAAGGGAAGAATGCCAAAGAAAAATACAAAGAAACAAATGGGAGGATTTTAAGCAGTAGGGGCAAAAGATACCCTGCCACCTCTCAATTCACACTGCATGGATGGCCATCTCCTTATTTGTGGATAAGGCTGCCATACCTATTACTTTGAGGCACTGGACAAAAAATAGAATGGGGAAATTGCCTCGAGATACATCAGTCTTGGAACAGTCAAGAGCAGGAATGAGATCTTTTCACAAAACATCAACTATTCCATTGTTTAAGCAAAGTCTGTGTCGAGTGAAACAGAATTTCCTACCTAATTAAGCCAAGCAGTCAAATCATGTAGCATAAAAAATCTATTGTGCATTAATTGTTGTTTTAATTAAAACAAAGACCTCAATCCTGCCTCCAGGTACATTAGACTATGCAAATTCTTTGCTTCATCTAACCTCAATTCTGCTATACTCCTTGAACTGATGGGAATATTTGCCTAATGTGAATCTATAAAACACTAAGCATAGTCAATATCATAATTTCACACCTACAACACATTTCCCTAACAATCCCCAAGTGGACTTCAAAACACATACAGTAGCATCCTTTAAAATTGTTTGGCAAAGGCTACTGCTAAAATTCTGATGAAACTTCAGGGTATGAGATATAAGCCCTAGACAAGAAGAGGCAAACACATGATCCTTCAAATGGCAACATTTCTATATTATACTAAAATTTCTAATGATGTCATTGGTTATCTTTTGATTAGCTTTTCCTTTGAAAGATAAACAGATAAGACACTGGAAATCTTTTCCCTTGCACTTCAACAACCTCTTCCCCTCCAAAAAGAAAGTCTCAGAGGAGAACTCCTTCCCATTCCATGAAAAAAAAATCATTCTGAATGGAGAAGAGAATTTCTTAAAAGTCTTATTGGTAATTTTTACACCAAAATCATTTCTCAAAATATAGTTTCTCTCACTTATATAACTCTCTACTTTAAAAAATTAAGCACAATCAGTGGTCACAGGGATCAGACTTATACTCTTCTACAAAATTCAGTAGCTACAGTCTTTGACCTGTCACTGAGAAGAGAGGTTTCATTGTTTACTCAGAAACCAAAATTTAATTTTTGCAATTTAATCTTTTTTTTTGGTTTTGTTTTTTTTTTAGAGGGCAGTTGGGGTTAAGTGACTTGCCCAAGGTCACACGGCTAGTTTTTGTGTTAAGTGTCTGAGGCCGGATTTGAACTCAGGTACTCCTGACTCCAGGGCCGGTGCTCTATTCACTGCGGCACCTAGCCGCCCCTGCAATTTAATCTTAATTCAGCTTTTTAAGTGTCATTTTCACTTGCATCAGTGTAGTTATTGGATATATTGTTCTCAGTTCTGTTTATTTCACTCTGTATCAGTTCATTCAAGCCTTCTGGAATTTCTCTAATTCTCCGTATTTGTCTTTTCTAAGAGCATAAATGCACTATATTATATTTGCATAATGCCATTTGTTTAGCCATTCCCTAAATGATGGGTACTGTCTTTCTTTCAAATGGTTAGCTACCACAAAAAGTACTGCCATGAATATTTTGGTATCAAAGAACCTGGTCTTTCTGGCTTTGACCTCTTTGGTGCATATGCCCAGAAATATAATTATGAGTCAATGGAAATCTATAGTACTAGAACTTTTCTCAAATAATTCCAAACTGATTTCCAGAACAAATGGAGCAACTCAAAGCACCACCAAGAGTGTACTAGGAAGCCTGTCTTCCTCCATCTCCCCCAACACCAACCTTTTCATCTTTTACCATTGCTGTCAATTTCATGGGAATGAGGTAAAAGCCCAGAGTTGTTTTAATTTCAATTTCTCTTATTAATAGCTCAGAACAGTTTTTGATATGCTGGTTTATAGTCATCACTTCTTAGCTTGAAAACTGCTTTTCCACATCCCTTTTCCCACTTTCCTATTGGAAAAACTGAAATATTCAGGCTAACTTTTCGGCTCCACGTGCCCCTCATCAGCTGTTCTAACTTTGATGCCCTTAAAGATCACAGAAGGAGACCACTGTCTATTTAATATTGGCGACAAGGATGTGAAAGAGACGTTAACAGCCCTTAACAATACAGTCTCTCATTTTTCACTTCTTTTTCATGATGAAATATGAATTAGACATGAAGAGCATAATATGAATAATTAAAAGAAAATGGCCTTGATTAAAAAAGAAAGTGAAGCTTTCCAGTGGTTTGGACAGCTTCTGTATAATCTGCCCTGGATACATTGAGAAACAAAAAGAGCTCAGATTGAAATCAGTGAGAGTTCAGCTTGGGCCACGTGTCAAAGATGCCCTTTAGTTCCTGGAAGTAGAAAACCCAAATGATACATGGGTTAAAGAAAAGGCTCTGAAATAAGTGAGGAGGATTGATGATGAGCACACCACATTCCGGCATTCTACCCCACGGTTAGATTCTAGCAGTTCATAATGAGACAAGATTGGACTGTAGCTCTATCCAGAAACATGGTAACCATAAAACAAAGTCCTTTCTCTTTCCATTCACTTTTAGGTTTATCATCCCTTGTACTAAAAGGATTCATGCAATAATTTGATTCCCCAGCCATCTTATTATTACTCCTAGAGAATAGTAAAAGCTTTCCCTTCCTTCAGAAAGTCCTATGATTTCAGAGAGTTCAAAGCTGCTCCAAACTTATGAACCTTTATGCAAATAAGCTCAACAAAACTCTATGCAAATACTGTGAGCTGAGAAACCGCCCACATTGGCTCAGCATGACAGATCAGGGTGAACAGAGCTATCAAGCAAAGGTCTGAAAGTGAAAATGTAATATCTTCTTTTCAACACTTAGCCACACTAATATATTTCATACAAATCCCCTCGAGGATTCAATCACAGCCATATCAGCTCGTAGGACGTGCTCCCTAGAAGAATGTTACAGTTCTAGACACCCATTTTGAAGCTTATAGGTTCAGGCCCTTCCAAAACTATGCCTGTGAAATAAACATTTCCCTTTATTCATCATTTGTCCACAACACTGACATATAGTCCAACTAGGGCCAGGATCTCTAAAAAGATACTTCATTTAAGCAAGATTTAATAACTCACAATAATAATAGCTATTATTAATATTGATAACAGTAATAAGTCCCTTAAAGTCCAGTCTATTGTCTATGTCTGAGAGCTGGGGAAGGCAACAACAAAGTGGGACAATGCCAGCTAGGAGATATACAGGGTGACCTTTGTGTGCCCTGAGAATGTTCTAGTAAATGGGAAGACCTGTTAGCCATCCAGAAGTGCTGGCAGTTTTGGCCCTGGAAACACCACTGGTTAGGTGATACAATTGCTCTAAGAATCAAAGAAACAGGTAAGACTGCATAAAGCTTTAGAATGGCCTTATTCAAAACCATTATGATTATCACCTTGACACAGACAACAACTATGTACATGGCACTTCATGTTCTAGTCCCACAAGAAGGCAAGATACACCAGAACAAATCAGAACTTCCAATCCCTCACCTACCAGAAATGCTTGAGCACCAAAGGATCTCTCCACTAAACTGAGCATACCATAACCATACATGAAATGGAATGACAACATGAATGCATGAATTATGCGCTAGTACTATAGCATAACAAAACTAGAAACAGATTTTGCCAGTTATGGGCAAGGACTTCCTACCACTGTTTATCAATAGCACCGTCAGCTATAGGTTACGCAACAATGTATTGATGAACACTCCTAGGCAATCATAAGAACCAACTTCAGCCTCAAATCTAGAAATAATGATAAAATAAGAGATGAAATCAATCAGCTACTTAAATTTGAAGAGGAAAAAGATAAAGAACCTGAAATCAATGTGAATCTTCATTCACTCCAAACAAACTTCAGAAATTATACCTAATAATGCAATGGATGACAAATCTAACATGAATGTCTAAAACTATTTTGAAAAGGAAATGGGCATACTTAGACTGGAATTTCAAAAAGTGCTTTTTTTATTTTGACAGCATCCAGTCAAAAAGTGGATCTATTATACCAAAACAGAGGAATTAAAAAATGCACTTTATTACATTCTCCTCGAACATTTGAGAGAAAATATTTTTTTTAAATTCAAGACTAGAAAAAGAACTCCCAAAGAATAAGATGTGTGAATTTTCTGGTTTTCTATATGGTCAGGAGAAGTTCAACAAGAGGAAAATGCACTTTACATAAAAAGCGAAGCAAAAAGCTTGCACACCATGAATGTAAATAAAGGTGGTTATGGAAATACTACCTTTTATGTAAAACCAAACTACTGGCTCAAAAATATTTACAAAGTGATTAAATACATTTTTTTAAAATCCAATATATTGCCTGAGGAGCAAAAAAAGGTACATCAAAAAATCCCAGGGTTGTTGAAGAAAGTTCATCATTAAATTAGTCATTATTGAGCCAGCTATCCCAGAGTGTCTATACATCACTATACCCATAGCATCTAGATATCAGAAAAAAGTGAAATATTGCAAGTTGCAGACATTTAGCTCACTGAGGACTTAGAACAGTGGTTCTCAACCTTCCTAATGCCATGACCCATTAATACAGTTCCTCATGTTGTGGTGACCCCCCCCCAACCAGAAAATTATTTTTGTTGCTACTTCGTAACTGCAATTTTGCTACTGTTAGGAATCTATCTGATATGCAGGACGCATTTTCATTGTTACAAAGTGAACATAACTCACAGGTGGAGAACTGCTGACTTAAGAAAGACACATAAACTAGCAGATGACAAATTCCCAGATATCCTTGAAAATTTAAAAAATAAACTTTAATGGAACTGGAACATTAGTACAGACCAAAATGTTGCCCACAATTATTCATACATAACAGTGACATATACATTTTAAGACTATTTTTAATAGATGGTACCAAATCAAATACTCAAAATCTCCAAACTACATATAGTAATAAACTTCCAAAATATAGAGATTCAGCAAAGTAAATTAAAATCATTTGAGAAAGGGAAAAACTAATCAATCAAGGACATAAAACACATTAATCTTAGCATTCTCTCAGATACTGAAATTCCCCTGAAGATGCTTTCAATAAGCCTCAAGGAGAGTAACTTACATCCTGATCCTTTTATTCATTTAAAAAAAATCCTGTCACACACATGCACAATAGCATGGCGGGCTGTGCAGTCCACCAAATGGTAAGCACAAAAGCATAAAATTAGCCCTAAACAATTTCTATGTGAACTGCATCCAACATGAGGTGAGTATGATAGTCATAATAATAGAATGAGAAGAAAGAAGACAGCACATTTTTATCTGCTGTTCTAAGTTCTGCACATCCCTTTGTAACCATGACGTCATTTGACCCTAACAACAATCCTAGGAGGGAGATGCTATAATTATTCCCTTTTCCTGTTGAGGAAACAGATGTTCAGAGAGGTTAAATGAAAAGTCTAAGGTCACACATTCACTAAGTACCTAAGGCATGACTTGAAACTAGGTTTTCCAACTGCCAGGTTCAAGATGAGAAGAGAGAATACACATTTAGTGCATTTTCACTTTTATGAATGTAATCAGCCTCTGAATGTCTTGATTTGGCACGTTTGCTAGTTCCTCCTGCTGCAGAAACAAAACTGCTGGAGAAGCTGCCAAAGCAAGGAGAGTCAGAGGAGGTCCCTTGAGGGGTCAATGAGCAGATAGGAATGTTTATCTAAGGAATCACTAATGGCTACTTGACTAATGTGTATTTACTTAAATTCTAATTAAGACTGAAACCTGAGCATCCCTTTACACTCCAATGGAGCATTTGCAAATTGTGTGCAGGAAGGCACTAGCTGAGCCCTACTTGTCTTTGGAAGGTGCATACTACTCTTCCACACAGGGAGTTTTGCTGAGCACCTAAAGCAATGGCATGGCCAAGGTTTCGGGTTAAACATTCAAGTCCCATGGGTCAGTGAAAAATAGAACAAACAGCCTGTTCGAATTAAATGGATCTGTTTTTAAATGGTGGCACACAGCCCTGTAGTTTGATTCTGTATTTGGCTTTCTTGTATGGAAGAGACGAAGAGACGAAGAGACGAAGACACATATATTCATTCCTGACAGAGTCAGCGTGTTCTTTAAAGTTAATGCTAGGGTTCTTTAGTATCATTTAGATGTTGTGAAGTCAATAGTTTTCATATATTTATGTAGTTGCAGACTGTCACATCCATGGGTGGGTCCCCCATGGAAAGACATAGATTAGAGTCACACATGACAGGCAGGCATAGATTGGCTACAGTCTGCAACCTTGGAGGGAATAATTAACTAGACTGATGAAATCATTGCACTGGAGTATGTAGTTCTAGGGGGGCTTGGCATAATGGTTTCAGTGCTACTCTAGGAATGAGGAAGATGTGAAGTCAAACCCCTGTTCTGACAGCCCTGAGCAAGTCACACATGAATCAGTTAGATGCCTAGTACTTATCATACAATAGATGGGTTCTGTGTTGATATAGGAAGTTACCACACAGGGAATTCCTGACACTGAGGAAATCATAAATCCTTCATCAGTGAGTTCTGAAATTATAATAGTAGACTATGAGAAAATAGATTCAATTTTGCATACAAATATTAGAGAAAGCATTGATTGTATCATGAAGTAGTGAGAAGTACAAGAAGGGGGAAAAATGAAGAAAATTTAGAAGAAAACAGTTAAGCAAAATCATCCAAAGGCACTTAAGCATGAAACTAGAAAGTGGGGAACAAAGAGACAAAATGTGGGAAAATGTCTGAGTGTTTTTATGATAAACTCTTTTCATCTTCAAGGACAGAAAAGCCTCCACGTTGCAACACTAACATCACAGATCAAGATATAGTTTTTGAGGAAGTGGAAATATTACTGAAGAAAATGAAGATGGGAACAGACTGATTTTATACAGACAAAGTCTATGCTGGAGGTGACAGAGTTTTGAGGGCTCTCAAGGGGGTGACTCAAGTTAGCTGAAGGAAGGAGATTTCCAAGTTATGGACAAAACTTCTGATCTTAATATGATAAAAAGGTGATCTTTAGATCACCAATAGCACTGACCCAAATGCTTATTCCATCCATACAAAATGTGTATGAATCCAAATAATCCAGAAGTGCGTAAAAGGCATCCTTGATTAGGCTATTATACAAGAACGGGGGAACAGTATTCTGCAGCAGAACACATCTTTACTACAACATGGTTGACTGAAAGCTATGGAAAAAAATAAACTCACTGTGCTTGCTGTTTGTTAAGTATAAAGAAGTACAAGATTTGGCAGAGGAAATCTTCACCTCAAAGGCTGTTCACCAACATGGTACCTCCCATGCATATGTTAAAACCGTACAGGGTTCCTTCAAAGATATGAGAAGGGTAACCTTGTTTGACAACCTTTTCATCATTAACATCAAGCAAAACATAAAAGAGGGAAGTATATGTCTGCCAAAGATAGTCACTATCAGGGATATGTAGCTCAGAGTCCAAATTAGATTCCCTCCAGTGGGTGAGGTCCACAAGTTCCTGTTTGAAGATGACACCGAGAAGATGACATCAAGCCTCAGAGTTTCCCAAATGAAATCCAGAGCACTCATATGAATTTGGTCTAACTACCTAAAAAGGAAAAATCAAGCAGATGAAAAATTGTTCACTCTATAATATATGATTTGGTTAAAAAACTGTGGAGGGTGTGTGTGTGTGTGTGTGTGTGTGTGTGTGTGTGTGTGTGTAAAATCTTAGGTAGACATAGCAAATGGGTAATGAGCAAAGCCCAGATTTGAAAAGGACAAAGAAACCGAACTGGGAAATGACAAATGTCCCTAGCCTCTCCCTAAAACAAAGATCCATCTTTTCAATAATACTTCCAGGCACGTTGAATCACTACCGATTATAGAACGCTATTGTTTCCAACAAACCAAAACCTAAGAATCACCCAAGGAGGAACAGAGAGGTACACTGTGAACATCAACAGATTGCAACAGATTACAAATAAGGAATTACACAGTAGAAGTGGTATCAAGGATATAATTTAAGTTCATGAAAGAAGATGGGCTGGTCATGTGGCAAGAGAAAGGGATAACTGACACAAAGCCTGTGTAGCCAACTGACATCCCCACAGTGTCAAAAGAGGATGAGGAAGGCCACTAGTATATTGCTACTCACTGGGGCTATGAGAGGTCATGCATAAGAGCCACACAGAATAGACAAGCATGGATGAGCTCTAGTTATCACATGGAATAAGTTTCCATTCATTGAAGGGAAGACCCATATTGAGATCCCAGCTGCCTCAAAGTATTCAAGAACTGATGGCATTCAACAAGATCAAGCTAAGGAGACAAATATGATTCCATGTTCAAAACAGGCTGCATTTAAGAGCACAGGATAGCAGTCTGGTGTAAGTATCACAGCATTTCTAAACCACATTTCAAAAGAATAAAGATTTAGATGTAAAGGTACAGAAGGGCAACCTCCACAACAATTCTGCTTCTGATACACACAAACGGTATGGCTATGGCCAAGTCACTTCTCAGTGCCCCAGGTAACCTGCTAAGATTTGCTTCAGTGGAGAGAGTTTCTACATTGGGAGTTCCATCATTCCAATCCATCCTCTGCCAGACTATCCAATGGCCTTTCCTGAACTCTAGAGCTAACCATTTTACTCCACCTGATTCACTGAACTCCAATGGCTTCTGAATGAGTTAAGAATCAAATGTAATATGTTATATTTAACTTCTAAACTTCTGAACTACCTGACAATACCAGTCTTCTTACACATTAATCTCCTTATTGTACACACTGAGCTCACAGTTCTATCCAAGGAGCATCCAAGTTCACATCTTCATGCGTTTGCAAAGGCTTGTTCCTATGTCTTGAGTGGACTTTCATGTCACCTCTACCTCTTTTCTTCCAGACTCAAGTTAAGCTTCATTTTCTCTGAATGGCTTTCCTGAGCTTCCAAAACAATTTCCGATACATCCTATAGACTTGGTAGGTATATTTATATGTTTAGGTTGTCTTCATCATTAGAATATAAGCTCCTTGAGGGTAGGGACTTTGCCACTTGATCCATCATTCTCTATTCATAGTGCTACCATTGAATAAACTACCTCTGCCATAACATCTGCGGTAAAATCGTAATGGAAGCTAATAAATACACGTAGTGGAGAGCACTTTAAGGTTGACAAAGCACCTTCTTCACAACACCCATGTGGAGTAGGTAATCTGAATACACATATGTATGTTTGTGCATACATACAGATACTTCTGACACATTAAGGGGGAAGGGGCAATTGGGACCTGGGATTACATTTGTGTGGGAAACTCAATGTGGAAACAGCATCCACCAAAGGCAGATTAGGAACTCATTCATAATGTTTAATTTAAAAGAATGTCTCAGGGCACCAAGAGCTTCAAGTACTCGCCCATGATGATATAACTATTATGTTTCAGAAGCAAGACTTAAAACCAGGTTTTCCTGACTCTAAGACCCGCTCTCTATCCTTTAAACAAATACTCCCTCTCTGAATTATTAGCCTAATCCTAGAGGCAGAGTATTGAGTCTGGAGTCAGGAAGACCTGAGTTCAAATCCAGACTCCGACACTTACTATCTGTGTGACCCTATGAAAGGCACTGCCTCCTCCTACCCTGCAGGGCTGTTGTGTAGATAAAATGAGGTAACATTTGTAATTGCACTTAGTACACTTCCTGGCAGTAGAAGGTACTTAACAAACACTAGTTGTTTTTCCCTCTTTCTTGCTTTTGTGCCAGTAGGTGCTTAATAAATCCCTTTTCCCTTCCCCTTCCCAATTTTTAAATATTTGTTTGGATTTTATAGCATCAGGATCTGGAAGAAATCTTGGAAATACAACCGTTACCCAATCTAGAGAATAAGACAGGTGTCTTAACTTGTGGTCCACAGTCTATGGACAGATCTCAGGGAATCCATGTAATTGGTTGGGGGAAAAATCACATTTTTATTTCTACTAACCTTTGGTTTCATTTGTAATCCCATGTAAAACTTTAAAAATGATCAAATAAGGAGTCCATAGGCTTCACTAGACTGCCAAGAGGGTGCATGATATACACACAAAAAGTTAAAGAACGTCTAGATTAATAGAACCTGAGCCCCACGTAGGTCATATGACTTACCCAAGGTCACAAATGAGCTGTAACCTGAATTCAAGCCTCCTGACACCAAGACTAGCTATCCTACTACGTCAGGGATATCTCTCTTCTGGGAGACAGACAGCATGGCTGAGGTGCATTGTTACAGCTATATTCTGCTCCAATGTGTCAAAAGCTTCTGTAAGATCAAGAAACACTAAATGCAGTGGGATCTGGTACTCTCTATACCTCTCAGTTCTGTCACTATGAAGATGTGGAGGAAAATCCTTGAAATATGTGATATTTACAGGATAACAGGGTACTTGTGATAATCCAAGTGAAAATAGCAAGCAGCAAAAGTGAACAAAGTAAAAATGGGTAAGTTCCAAGGGACTTTTAATGTAACGCACATACGTAACCTCAGCATGGAAGGCCAATGTCCTCCAAAACATATATGATGTTTTAAAATCATTTTAGGTGATCCTTATTTAAAATTCCAAGTCATCATCATGAAAAAATAGTTTGTATTTTAAACAATAGAATAAGGATCATGTAAACCTTTCTTTAAAAAGGATATATTCTGGTGAAACATTAGAACTTAATGCAAAAGTTAGATATATGTACATTTGTTCAGATTACGATATGTGATTGGATAGACAAGCCAACAATCCATATATTATCGATCAGTACTTCATATGAGTAATGAGATGGGCCCAGAATTGAACTAGGAGGAACAGAGTTGGCTAGATTGACTCTTGGACATTCTGCAGTGATTTTAAGGATCATAAGATTCTCTCTAAAACAATGTCCCATCTTTAACAATAATACTCTTTCATGATGTTATACGTGTGCAAATTATAGATTACCATAGTCTACAAAGTATTAAAATGGAAGATGACCCAAATGCAATGGGGTAATGGAGAATCACATGATGAGTGTTAAAAGAATGTAACACATTATAAACAACAGCTTATTATGCAGGAGAAGCAGGGTCAAGGAGCCTATCAAGGAAATATATAACTAGAAAAAAAGCTAGTAATGTCAAAAGGCCTAGAGAAAAGCAACACAGAATGGCCAGGTTTGAATGTGGTATTATCTGCACCACTAGAGAATAGATGACAGATCCACTGGAATATCAGAAGGTCCTCAGCAGGTAAGGACTTTGGAGAACTCTACAAACATTATCACCTCCCCCGAAACTTGAGATTGAACATGCTACAATTTTGGTCAGTTCTTGATTGTCACTAGTAACAAGGTCCAGGCTTGACTGAAATCCATGACTTATCCCAAACATCATCTGAATCCATTGTTTGCATTTTCTCTTCCTAAATCTTACTGTTTAGACCAGGAGTTGGTAGTCACTGACTGACAAAGGCATCTATGACTTTCTGAAAGAACATCTTGGTAACTGATGCCACCAGGTCAACCTCTGTGAGAGCTGTCTTTAGCAATGTGCCAAAGCCAGGATGATACCTGTCTACTTAGGGCACCTTCACAGCTGTTCATTTCAATTTAACAAACATTTATTAAATGCCTACAATATGCAAAGCAACCATGAGAGACAAAGACAAACAGTGAATGGCCTCTGCCTTCCAAGAGCTTATATTCTACAGAGCACTTACTGGAGGCATTCAACACGCACAGTAATTAAGATGATACCAATTATGTGTGCAGTAATACAAAGTAATTGGTGGAGGGGAGGAACACTAGGAATTAGCATGATCAGCCAAGGTCTTGTGTTGGAGACTACAAGCTAGGGATTCTTAGACACAAAGGTAAGGAAGGAGAGCATTACAGATGGACAAGAAGACAGAGAGGAAAGGTAGGAGGGAACCACTACAAAGGCAGAAACTGGGATATGACCACTACAATGTCATATCCAAGTAACAGCTAACAGGTCAGGCTGATTGGCCTAGAAAACGAAAAGGAGGAAGTAATATGAAATAAGACTTAGAAAGAAGGTGGGAGCCAGATTATGGGGGTCTTTAATGACCTGACTAAGCATTTTGTATATTAGCTTAGAGGCAATAGGGAACCAAAATGACACATTCCCTTAAGGTGGGAGATTTGAGCTCCCTGTTTTACTACCAGCACCAGTGGTTGCCACCCCAATCTCAAATGACTTCTTTCTTTCCCTTTGCTCCCTGCTATTCACTGGAATTCCTTTTCTTAACCTGAGAGCAATGCATGAGTGTGACTGAATTGAAGACAATTCAGAGATGTGTTTATTGGTTCAAAGTGAGTAGTTGAAGCCAAAACTCTGGGTCTCTGTCTTTGACACTTCTTTGGGCTCTACCTGGAATGTAATTTATCACCTTGAAAATGCATTCAACAGTATTTCTTTACTTCCCAAGGCTAATGCAGGACTTAACTAATTATCTCAAAGATTCTGTTATGAAGGAGAGGGGGCAAGCAAAGGGAAGAAGGTAGTGACATTAAACAGTACGATGTCTTTATTAAGATACTGACAACAAACTGGACCTATGATTGAGCAGGAAGAGGAGAGGCTTTCAGAATATTCTACAGTGTTTTTGATGACCCCAGGCTTTCTCTGACCCAAGGGCCCATCTTTCTTAATAGTGATATTCTACTAGTGCTGTTGTATGGCTTCAAGTCATGCAGTGCTACAGTCTCTGAAGAATTGAAAGTAAGTAACATCCAGAGGGCAACAGGGAGATACACAGTGCACGTAAGTAGGCTACAATACATTATAAACAAGGAATTATGAAGAAGAACCACAACAAAGGAAATGCAATTCAAAGAAATGTATGATTAAAGAAAAAACAAGATGGCTTATTCATACAGCAAGAGGAAAGGATAACTTCCCTTTGTCTTCCACTGGTATCCTCACGATATCAAGAGAAAGTGAGGAAAATCCCTGGCATGGCCAAAAGACCCTGCGTGCCAAACTTATGGGAAGATATGGACGAGAATAGCCCAGAATAAGCAAGCACAGATGGGTTGTGGTCTCCATCGTTGGAAGACACAGGCAAATTGATAAAATCACAGAGCCATTTGGGAATTTGGGTTTTTATTAAAATATTAATGTAGGTGGCTTCCTATGACATAGGCACTGAGTCCTGCTGTCATTCCCTCTAATCTCAATAGTTTTACAGCAAAGTTGGAGCTGAACTGACAGCTCACTCTGTTAGAACATACCTTGGTTCCCCTGAAAGTGACCTCAGTCACATCCAACAAAGCTTTAAGAAAAAATAATAAATCACAGCAATATTATCCCAGCTGAGTTGGAGAGGATGTTTCAGAACCTGCAGAGCCAGGGGGTGACAGCAATGATGGTAGGATTTTTGCATGTAAATAAGATCTCCCCCTTTTCATTATGTATGAGAGCTTTCTCCAGCAGACAGAGGCCTAAATCCATGAACTGAATAAATGAGGGTGGGGAAAAACAAAGAAGATCAGGCTGCAGCAAAACAAATGAGTGAGCAATGATAAAGACTGAAAAAGCACACAACTTAGTTCACTAGGTCTTGGGGGAAAGTGGTGCAACTCCAACCCAATTACCTCTCTCAGAAGCACTAGGGCAAGAGGAAGAGCATCTTGTTCATTCTCTACTTGACCCTGGACATTAAGGGTATTTCATAACCTTGAATGACAGTGGTTCAAATGCTGCTTGGGATGGCAAGTGCTGTAAATGAAGCCCAGTTCCAGAAGCCATATGCTCATCAGCAGGGTGAATGAGGGCAACTGGCGTCCAGGTATTTTCCTGAATGGACTCCTGGCTTTGTAACCAAGTTGCAATAAACAATTCCAATCAAAGGATCATGGACAGCACCTTGGAGGTCATTTAGTCTACTTCCCTTACTGTGCAGAGGAAGAAACAGAGGCCCAGGGGGGTAAAGGGACTTAAATGAAGTCCTGATTTGAACCCAGCTCCTCTGATTCTAACTTCCCATGGCACCAAAGTGCCAGGTACCAATTAGCCTTTATGGGAGTAACTGGAAGGAATCAGAGACATTTTGCAAAGACTTTAAGTCTCATGTTTCTTGTGTCACTTGCTTTCTCCTCAGCAAATGTGTGTGTTATGCGTAAGTGTGTGTCTGTGTGTGTGTGTGTGTGTGTGTTGAGTGGAGGGACTGTCCTCACATGAGCACACACAGGAATGAATGAATGAATGAAAACTATCTATTAAATAATTACAATGTGCTATGCACTAGGCACCGTGCTAAACAAATAAAGATAAAGAAGTCAGCCCTGTCTTCAAGAAGCCTCCATTCTAATAGGTAGAAACCCAAGTCTAAGGAGGTCAAACAATTTGCCCTAGGCATACAGAAAGAAATATGACCAGAACCTTGGTTTCCCAACTTGGTTTCCCAGGCCAAGGTTCCATATGGTTCCCTTTACATCCATAATGAAAAATAAGAATGGACATATTGAGGTTAATTCATTAAATTATCAGGTGTCCCCTAGGCTGAGCAGCAATATTCCTTACATAGGAGACATGTGTGCTCCTAGAAAAACTAACTTCAAAGCAATGACAGGTATTTAGAGCCATTGTTAGATTTTTTTTTAATTGTGAAGAGAGTCCACCTGATCATGGGAATGGTTGTGTGGAAAGAATAAGAAGTCTGGTTCTTGCTCATTAAGGGGGGAGGAAGAAGCAGGCTGGCATGAGGGTGCCACCCAAATAGAACCATGCAGATGCATGAACCAGGTGAAGACTACAAGGAGAGGTATGGAGATGGTAATCCCCTTAAGAAGGAATTATGTCTTCTAAGATGCTAATGTCCCAAGGGGATCAAAAAACCAGTGGCTACCTGCTAGGTACAGCTCTTAATGGGATAAAGTTTCAGCCAACCAGGGCCTTCAAAACAACTCATCCATCTTGCACATATGATCACAAATTAGAGCCTTTCCCCAGGAACAAGTTACTTGAAAAATCAACAATAACATCAGATTTTTACTTTTTTTCTTTTTCTTTTCTTTTCTTTTCTTTAACTGTGACCCTGATTTGAAGCAGATCCACAAGTTCTATTTGTCAATCATTGCAAGAAGCAAACATATTCTCTTACAGAGGTGGTCATTATGGGAAGGCTAAAAGGAAGCTCAGGAGGAGTATCTGGAAAAAGGCTTTCACAAAAATATGGGGATGCTGCTAGATCAGGTGCTAGTGCCAGAAGCAAGCCTTTCCTGCCAGATTGCCTTTCACGTAGAGCACCCCGGATTTGCTGCATATAGAAGAGAACTCTTACTAAGCCTAGTGAATCTGGCAGAGGGCAACAGTGCAGAGAGGCAGAACAGGTTATGTTCTTCTCAAGTTCACAGAATGTCAGAGGGAGGCACCCGAGATGCAAGTCTCTGTTCACTGAGGACTCTCATCTTAGAGACGAGGTAATTAAAGCTCACACAGAGAAAGTGACTCGTCTAAGATCACACGGCAAGGTAATGGCTGAGGTCAGCCTCAAACCCCAGTTTCTTGACTCCAGCCTCTAGCCCCTGTTCACTATATCGCGACACAAAGAAAATGGATCAGAAAAAGACAAATGATAGGGCAGGGGCGTGTGGCAATGGAGTGGATGGATTACACTGTATGGCTCACCAGCTGTGCAACTGCAGACAAATCACTTAACCTGTCTGATTTTCAGTTTTGTCCTTGTGAAGTACTAATAAATTATCCACTCTGCCTACCTCACAGTGCTTCCAAAGGATCAAATGAGATGCTGAATGTGAAAGATGTTTAAACACAAAAGCAAGTCTATTGTTACTTTTGCACATTTCACATATGGATGCGGATGCGGCCAACATGATCATTACTTGGCATTCGACATGCCCTCAGGTGAGAAGTTGCTCTGTCTATGGCTAGGCAGCTCCTCAGAGAACAAGCAGTCTATCCCAGCCACCACTTTTTCTCTACCCTAAACTCAATGAGCCTTATCTGTAATAATGGACATTTAGATATCACCTTAAAGACTGCAAAGTGCTTCACATACATCATCTCACTACAGTCTCACACCAAACCTACAAGGAAGATACTATTAAACCACCATTTTATCCTGGGGCTGTCTTATTTTGTTATGTTTCTAGACTCTGACATCACTGCAAAAGCTGTGGGTAGACCAGGTATTCCTAATGTGAACAAAACTGCAAGGAAATGTGTTCTGATGGGAAAAAATACTAGACAGGACAAAAGAAACACCTGTTCAACTTTCAGTACTTGTTCCTAAAATGTCCCGCTAACCACACCTTTATCCATCTTTAATTTCCTCTCCCAGGACTGCCCTATCTGCATTCATCTTCTGACTCTATGCTACCCCAAAGTTATCCTTTGTCTTCTCAAGCCAAGTGTAAGGCCATACATTGCTCAGACATAATCTATGTGGTTGGAGAACATGGATGGTTTGTACATGGTCTGGTTCTCCCCCATGTACACAAATGATAAAAATTAATTGGTCAAGCTGAAAAAATGTACAGTACTGAATGAATTCTTCAACATTTTCTATGAGGAAATGGAAGCTTACAGATATCAAGTGACTTTTCCATGGTCATTTGGCTGGTAAATATCAGAGGCAAAGATTCAAAATCAGATATTTCAGAATTCCAATCCAGCATTCTTATCTGCTACACCACATTGCTGTATCTCTGAAATATTGGCCTTTACATCATTGTGACCTGCTGTGTTCCCTTGCCACCTACAGAGCAGCTCCACAAACCCTGATTCCTTATCTAATTTCCTGCTACCTAACAGATTTCCTTGTATCTCCAGTTGGGTAACCCTTCCCACAGTCAGAGTGACCGATTTTCATTTGTTGGTGGCTGGGGTTGAATAATCCAACCCTGGTTATTAGGCAACAATGGCATAGCAGGAGTGAGAGCTCTGGTAAAATACAGGCAACTGTTTTAACTAAAAAACTAAAAAAAAACCTCTTCTCTCAATGTGACAATAGAATGTCTCGATTTTGAACGAGCAACAAGAAAAAAAACCCACCAAAAACCAAACCAATAACCCTTGCACCCTTTGATCAAAAGGCAAAAATGGCTCAGGCATAAAGATATCCTTCAATAAATCATATATTTCATTTGATTATTCCTCTAACTGGATGTTCTCATTATATGAACACTTTATGAAAATAGATCAATAACTCTCTGAAGTAGTATATTTTCCCATCTAGAATCACCTCGATGTTTTGAACAAGCAGTACATCATGGAAGCTTAGACTCTATGTAAATTACAGGCACAGATTGCTTTTGGGGAAAACCCAAGTAGGCTATATTTTTCTGTTTATTTTTATTTTCTAATAACCTTTCCAGTAGACTCATTCAGGCACTGTCTACATAATACCCAAACCACGAGTTAGCATAACCAAATAGCCCCAACTACTTGTCAGTTTGGTAAAATGTTACTGAAATTAATTTAGCAATCTAGTCAAAATGGTGGCACTAACCAGCTCAGCCTCTCCCCCCCCCTTCCATCCAGTTGAAGAGAATAAACATCCAGTTACAGTTCACCAGGAGATGAATCTTGACCACTAGATGGCAAACTTTAGCCACAAATGTAAAAGTCATTGGGGGGGGGGGAAAAAACAATATAAGAAGCTCTTTTTTCTGTTATAATGCGACAAAAATGGCTAACAAGATGTTAACATTAATTTTTTATCATAATCATCATTTTTATCATGCTTAAGATAAAGAGATTAACAAGATATTTGGAGGAATTGCTCTAAAATGCAAAATTCAAGCGGGGAAGAAAAGATAATCTCCAAAGTAGGGTATAAAATAAAGGTGTGGCAAGAACAAGAATCCTGGCAAATCTTTCAGAAATCTAGCATTGTTGGACCTCTCTTCATAGGAAATGATAATCTTGCTGAAAGAGAAAAACAGATGAGAAATTATTCGGAAGTTCTGAATGCAATTTCTGAGGTTCTTCTTAGTTTCCTAATGCCCCAGCTCAAGCGTCAGAAACACAAGAACGTGATCCTGCACATCAACATGGAAAGCTGCAAAGGCTTTTGTGAATCCTGAAGTGGCAGAGTGAAGGTGAGCTATGAGCGTGGGGCTCCAATTCTTTGTTGGAACAAGTTGCCCCATAAATCTGGGGAACCATCATTGGTGTCTGGGAGCCAGAACACCTGAAAAGCTAAGCCACTGGCCATTTGATTGCGTTCCAGTCGTTCCACTCATTTGAAAGGCTTTCCAGGCCACTGGAGTATTTTCAATCACAGTTCAGAGGCTAAATTCATGGAGCAGCACATGGGTGTGTTTAAAAATCAAGTTCTGATTTCTGCAGTGGTCGCCTATAGAGAACTGACAAGCTTCCCCTCCAAGACTGTGCCTGGCTGATTGCAAGTTAATACTCTGTGTTTCAATGGATTTTCATTGATTTCTATTATGCAAATGTAAGCAAGATAAATGGAAAGAGAGAACCTGGTTTAATTGTTCCTCAGAAATGCCCAGTGATAAGGTTGGTGGTGGGTAGTTGATTATATTTTCACTGGAAAGTAGTTTAACCTCTGACTTTACAGCTTGAAAGCGATTGTACTGCCTAATCAGCCACTACATCTACAGTTTCCCCTTTTGGCAGATGCTGAAATCATTAGGAGAGGAATCGGTAAGGAAATTGTCGAAACTCCCAGTAGCAGTGGGGTATAAACGTCTTTAATGGTAATAACTCACAGGAAGAATGACAATTGATGGCTTTTTACAGCATGTAATATAATTTATGAGATGTTGCACATTGAGGTGTATGCCTAACGAGAGTTATGGAAAGCCATAAATCATCGGCACTTCTGGGTTGCCATTAAGGTCTCATGGATTGCATCATCCTCAGGGGGACATGTGTTCATGGTAACCACACCCCTGTCATGCCTTAGTATTTGAAAAGGGGATAGAGAAAGTGGAAGGTGAATAATCTGGAGCTGAGGTTGGGAAGGGGAGAATGTTAGTTACAGTGTTTATTATTTGTAAAACAAACAACCAGAAAAAACCCCTAGATTGTCATGTAAGCGTACAACATGAGAGAATATCATATTACAGTACTTAGCTGTGACATACAGCTGCCTTCTATATAAAAGGATAACAACCTCCAGATTTAGAAGGGACCTCACTGGTCAAATCATGATGCAGCTCTTTGGCCAAAGCGAGTCACAGAATCTTGGAGTGGCCAACAAAAAGGCCCAACTGAAAAATATTCTCTTTACAAGGTCAAAAAGTGGTCAAGATTTTGACTAAAGATTTCCAGTGAAGGTAAAGCACCCCCCTTCTCAAGGCAGCCCATTGCACCCTGGAAAAGCTCAAATTGTTAGGAAGGTTTGGGGACTTTGCTTATTTGTTGTTTTTTTTTCTCTGACGCCAAAGTCTAGATTGCCCCCTTTACAACTTCAACCTCATTGCTTTCTAGTTCTGCTCTGTGGGGCCAATCAGAGCAAAACTAATCCCTCTTTCACATAATAGTCTTTCAAATACTAAAAGAGAGCTATAGTGCTCCACCTAAAGCTTGTCTTCCGCAGGCTAAACATCTCCAGTTCTTTTAGCTAATTTTCATACAGCAAGATCTCAAAGCCCTTCACCATTTTGACTGTCCTTCTCAATGCTTTCAAGTTCATCAATGATGCCCTTTCCAAAATGTGGAGGCCAGAATTGAATACAATACTCCCACCAGGTCATAGTACAATGGGACCATGAGATGACCATCTTCTTATTCCTATGCTCTCAATACAACCTAAGATCTTATTTGTTTTATCTTATTATTATTAGAGGGAGTAGGAAGCAATGGAAAGAATTGTACAGGATGCACACAATTCAATAAACTGAACAACAAGGTAAAAAATGCACAGAATATTTATATTATGATATGGCTTAATGTTCAAACAGTAATGATGCTACAATCAAATACTAATTGCCAGTGATGTTAACTCTGAACCACCCCCACATATCTACCACTGTGGAATTCACAACTTACTTGCATCTAAAGCGGGACTGAGGCCAGCTATCACATGAAACTTGCTTTCATTATCTTTTGCTGCTTGATCGGAATGCTTGTCTCTGTTCGCTTATTCCCCTACCCCATGCTCCACTCCCCATTTCCCACATTTAAAATAAAGCACAAAATTGTTTCTGGACCCCCAAGTGCTGATTCTTGAATGAAAAATGAGTATCTTTCCTTATCACTCATTTCTTCCTTCTGGGTTTCAGCATGTACAGGAAATTGTCTTCAAACTAACCTGGATCAAAATAGCTTCAATGGGATTAATTACTTCAGTATATTATTTGTGTAATTGTTAGAGATAATTTGCTTCATTGCACATTTACTGTTCAGTCAAGGAAAAGCAATGAGATTGTCATTCCTTGTAGAGATGGCTCCTTCAGGAACCAAGAGCAGAAGGAAGCGACTCTCTACTTGAACCCCTGGCTGCTTCCCTTTTCTCAGCTAGGGTAGTCCCCAGCTAGTTTCTTCAGTGGTTGTTCCAGTTGAATGTAAGCCTGGGGATTTGTTTTTCTCTTTTCATCTCAGTAGGAATTTGGGCCAAGTGGGAAGTTATCAGTTAGTCAGTCAACAAGCATTTATTAAGCATTTATTAGAAACCAGGCACAATGATAAGCACTGGGGATACAAAGAAAGATAAAAGACAGTCCTTGCTCTCAAGGAGCTCAGTCTAATGGGGAACATAACATGAAAACAGCTCTGTGTAAACAAAAAAATAAACAGGATCAGTTGGAGATAATCACTGGAGGGAAGGCACTAGCATTGAAAGGGAATCAAGAAAGGCTTCCTGGAGAAAGGAGGATTTAGCTGCAACTTGACGGAAACCAGGAGGCAGAGATGAGGAGAGAGAGAATCCCAGCAATGGGAGGCAGTTAGTAAAAGAGCTCAGAGTCAGTCGATGAAGTATCTTATTAGAGTAACAACAAGGAGGCCAGTGTCAGTAGATCCAAGAGTGCATGAAGGGAGTAAGATGTAAGAATATTGGAAAGGTGGGAAAGGCCAGGTTTTGCAGGGCTTTAAAAGCCAAACAGAGGGATTTCTATTTGATCTGGAGGTGATAGGGGACCACTCAAGTTTGCTAAATGGTGGTGAAGGGGTGCTTTGGTCAGATATGTGTTCTAGGAAGGGTCTAGATCATAGGCCTAGGATCATCTACCATTAGTAGGCATGACCTGGATGAAGATCTACCAAAGAAGACTGAGAAGGAACAGTCAGACAGGTTGGAGGAGAATCAGGAGAGAAGAAAGTATCAAGGAGAAGAGGGTGTTTGATCATGTTTTTTAAAAAAAAGCTCAAAAAGGAAGAAAAACGAGAAAATCAGGGAAACTGAAGTTTTTTAAGCAAAGCTGAAGGGAAAGAAGAAAAGACAAGGACTAAAGTTTCTGCCTTTCCCTCTCCCCATGCCAACTTCATAGTTCCATTAGATGAAAACTGTTGGGGGGAGGTTCTCTGATACTGTGTTGTTTTTCCTTTTCCTTTAAGTCAAGTGGATATTTTTTATTTTTTCAGATAATACAAAGATTCAAATACCCATAGAAAAATGCCTGGGTTTTAAGGCTTCTTACAAAAGAATGTGTCCTTGTCTGTGTCTATGAGGCCTACTCCAAAAGAGATTTCAAACATTAAGCTGAACCCAATACTACTGATTCACCAAGTCAAGTGGAATGTGTTCTCTCCTGAAATCACAGGTACTCCCTCAGTGGAAATCTTCAAGCAAAAGCTGAGTGACTCCTGGGGTGTGCTATATGGGACCTCCTAATGTAGAGATTCTGGGATTGGGTGACTCTAGATTTCTATTTGACATTTACATTCTGGTTTTTTACTGTCCAGGCAGATCTCAAGAGAGAACCAGCAAGACATCTGAGTAACCTCTATTACGTCTATAGGAAAAAGCAAGAAGATAGGGCAAAGATAAGGAAAAATGAATAGCCCACTTCAGCGAGAATGTAAAAGTCCGGAAAGGGAAAAACTATGAAATAAGGCTTGAAAAGTCAGTTGGGATCAAATTGTAAAGGCCTTTGAATGACTAAGATTCTGTTGGAGGCAGTTCATTTAAGAGGGTATTTAACTAGTAAGTAGTGCTAAGGGCTTGAAATATGATGGCAGGGAAAAGAAGAGGCGAGAGTCATGAGATATTAACAAAACGTCTAACTAATTAGAATGGGAGAACAAGATTGGAGATGGATGGAAGAGACAAATACAACTCCCAGATTTGGAACTTGGGCTACACCAAGGTAGTGGCACCATTAAAAGAAATGGAGAAATTAAACAGAAAGGCAGGTTTGGGAGGGAAGCGGATTAAAAAGTTCATTTTTGGACATGATGAGTTTGAAATAGTGGTAGACCCACTATGGTGGAGCTGTTTAGGAAGCCATTTAAAATAGAACACTAGAGAAGAGGGGAGAAGATGGAAATTATTATTCCATCCATTATATTAAATGGATATTAATTTGGCAGCCAACTTCATAAAAGTAACCAATGAAGCCATGGTAGGGAACAAGCTTAACTAGAGACCCTGTAGGGGTCAAAGGGGTCAGAAGAGAAGCAAGAAAAAAGTGGCATCCCTGGAAGACAAAGGAAGAAAGAACGTCAAGAAAAGACCAAAAAGAAAGGGTAGGCCACATGCTGCCAAGGTGAGAGAATGTTATACTGAAGAGAAATAGAATATGTGTATGCGTATAAGCATACATATGAAATATAATAAAAATAAACACATAAGAGATAAACAAAATACAATAAAACTGTGGAATGGTGTAACCTAAACAAACAGTTGATTGGCTCTGTAAACCTACAGAAATCTGTTCCCCAAATAATCCATCTCTCCCTTTTGTAATTAATGGATCACCTATCTCTCATCATCATCTTTCTACCAACCATGGGGCAGAGAGGGCCCTTCTGTGGCCCACTCCATTCTCTGCTACCTCTAGGGACTACAACATATTCTGGAGAAAAGAGGGTTTTATTATCTTCCTCCTCTGTGATTCTATACTAAGAAGCACAAGCTCCCCCCCCAAAAAAATTCAGAAAACAGTATTAGTAAGAGAAAGGCAAAATCTATGTGCCCTTTACATATTTTTACCAAATGCAGACATTAAAGGGTCATTTTGGAAATCGAATTCAAAATACAAAAACTCAAGCTCATCAGAACAGACAACCCTCAAAAGAAATCAAGAAAGATACTACCCACTGGATTCAAACTGACTAAAAATTAGAGTTTCACTTTCCTGTCAGTTTGAAATGAGGAAAGAGTCTCATGGAAGCCAGCCTCTCCCAGGAATACATACCACCTCTGTTTACCTCCAATTAAAATCGAAGGAGGAGTAGCAAGGGCACTTTATATGATCCTAATTACTGGGAGGCTGAAAAGGGATATTGCCAGAAGCTTAAAATCCCCACACAGAAGGGAGAAGAGGGATGAAAAGAAAAGTGTCCCCGAGAGAGGCAACTGGCCCACAGGACACAATCTTGCCCTTTGAAGCTGCCCCAGCTGGCCCACCAAGCAGCCTTCAAGGGTAGGACCATGTAGCGAACCAAAAATTTACCCCAATCGTGTCTGACTGGCAGAGAAGCACCCAACTGCTGTGCTAATACAAGAAAGGAAGGGTTTCCTCTTTATCTCAGACAGAGATGTATGACAGCTCCCCTAGCTACCATGGTCAAATCAAGCAGCAGCTGGGACTTTCAAAATATGTAAAGATGGTGAACCTCTATGCCAAGGGGCTCACTATGCTTCTCAATTGAGAGAGCACAAATTGAGGTTGTCATGGGCTCCTGATGTTCCTAGGTGCCTCTTAGCACTTACATCTGTCTTTGGATTATGCCTAAATCAGAGATGTGTAGAAATGGCAGAAGGACCAAATCCTCTCAACACACCCTTCGAAGCAAATGCAATAGCACCATAAGATGTAAGACCGAGCTAAGTTTGCCCTTTGAATGCTGTATGGCACCAAAGATGACCAGATCTCTTTCTTATTTATCTACAGACCTGGAAAATGAACTGTCACTTAGAGAGTAGTCAGGAAATGAAAAGTGGCAGCTGGTGGCAGAGTGGATAGTGAGAGACCCAGCATCAAGAAGACCTGAGTTCAAGTCAGATCTCAGACATTTAGTAGCATTGGGAAAATCACCTCCCTTCATTGGCCTCAGTTTGCCCAGCTATAAAATGGGCATGATACTAGCAGCAATCCTTAGGATTGTTGTGAGGAACAAATGACATATATGTAAAAAAAAAAGGGCTTAGCAAAGTGCCTGGTACATATATGGTAAGTGCTATGGAAAAGATTTTTCTCTTCCCCTCCTTTCCCACCTAAATGCCGCATCTGGAAAGTAAAGCTCTCGGTTTCAAGGCAATTATTTTCCATGAATTTAGGACTCCTTTCAGCCAAAACAATGTAGACTTTTGCATCAGTGCAGTAATTTGCTGGGAATCAAATATTCCTTTTAGAGGTTGCTTCTCCATTCTGGGGGTCACTTTCTTTATCTGAAAAATAAAGGGGTTGAGCTAGATGGTCTCCAAAGTTCCTTACAATTCCAAACATGAGACCTGCTATGTGATTTCAGAGAAGTCAGCTCCCCAATCTGGGCCTCAGTTTCCTCATCTGTAAAATGAGGAAGCTGGACTAGAAGGCTTTTAAGGTCTCTTCCAGCTCTCGATCTCTGAGCCTAGTAATGTCAGCATGTCTGCCCCACAGAATTTCTTGTAGCCTGAGGAAATTCTTACAGGTCTGGAAAAGATTTAATTTATCTGAATCCAAGGAGAAAGTTACTCCCCTCACTCTCCCACTCTGGGAGAATCCAACTCTGAGCATTATAAAATTAACTGGTGCAATTCTGCCCTAGAAATATAAGTTTCAACTTAATGGAGATGGAGAAAGCAAAATGATTCTGTTCGTCTTGGATTCCTCTGAAGACTATGGACTCGGGCTCCCTCAAGCATTTCCACCTGCATGGCAGTGATAAAAGTTTGAATGCCCTCTGTGGTTTCAAAAATAATTAACTCTGCTCAGTTTTACCAGGTGTGGCTGTGCTGCTTCTACCAGGCCTTGAATTGGAAAGAATATTTTACTCTTAAACCACATTACCATACCTAAGCCAAGTGCTTGATTTTGACTTTTCCTTCTGAGTCTGTATTTAGTCCCACACAAAATGATGCTAACTGCCCCCAAGGAGTATGTGTATTCTGATTCAGAGCTCTGCATAAGCTGGAGCCCACAGCATCTGAGACAACACATCTGCTCTTTGACAGTGTCCTGTAATATGGATGAGTCATGGGCACAGATTGTTTGCTACCTTAACATTTCATACACTATGCTTCTGAAAGAACTTTTGGATTCTTTTCTTCTATTTTTTTATGCATGAAACAATTTCCCAAGCAAACCTCAACTCTTGGCTAAAAAAATATACCTCCCTTTGATTTTTGTTCCAATCTTGACTTTGATCAAGAGAAACCATTAAGTGATTGGTTCTTTGATGAGGTAAGAATGAGGGCCAATCACTTACATATGTCTAAGCAGGAAATTTCCTCTTTTAGTGCTGACTATTATTAGGCATTTTTTGAGTATCCACTATGAGTTGACATTGAGCATAACATATTCCTTACTTTAAAGAGTGTACTGTTCCAAAGTAGACACGATAGCAGCATCTGATAGAACAGATATAAATAGAAATAAAATAGAGTTTTGATGCTCTTTGCTTTTCTTCCCCGTGTATTAGACAGGATAGTGGTATGCAGTGCTGGGCTCTCTCACTCTGTCCTTAGAAGGTGAAGCACATAATGGGGACCATTGCCATGAAAAAATGGAGGAACCTTGGTGATAAGGCCTCTTTGGCTCTGCCTCCCTCCCACTGTAGTAAACCCATTCTGCTCTAGTTCCACATAGGTCAGTACTGACAACTTTTTCCTTTTTTTCCTTTTTTTTCTTTTTAGCTTTTTGTAGGGCAATTGGGGTTAAGTGACTTGCCCAAGGTCACACAGCTAGTTTTTGTGTTAAGTGTCTGAGGTGAGATTTGAACTCAGGTCCTCCTGACTCCAGGGTTGACAACTTTTTCCAGTCTCTATCTCCCTGCTCCTTCCCTTCCCTATCCAACACACCTTGGTCCTTTCAGAAGACTGACAGAATTGGGTATGCCCATTAGTCAAGAAAGCTGTAGGAAATCCTTGGAGTGGCAGATTTCTCACATCCTTACTGCATAGAACCAATATAGTCCTCAATCTAAACTCTTTCAACCAAAGCCAAGCAGATATTCTTCAATGATATGCTCAGTCAAAATGTTCTGCTGGGTTAACTTGAATCCACCAGCCTAAATGCTTCATTATTGAATTAGAGATACAACAAAAGATCCTGTGCTTTGCATATGCATGCCAAAAGAAGGATGGGGAAGATCTATATGTACAATGTGGTCATTACTGTTGGTATGCCTTAAATAAACACCTTCCTAAACACATTAGCCAGATGAAATGGCTTTTACTTCTCTTGCAGATACCTGTAGCTAACAATAAATTATGGCAACCATCAGATGCATGATCATTTTTTTCTCTGTAACAGTTTTTACACTATACATGTGCTGAATACATTACATTAATTTTCATTAAGAAACCAGAGGCACAAATTGAAAGACATTCATATACTAACAGCAGCCTCACCTTTCTATCTGCCCTTTACAGAAAGTCAGGCATCTCAGACTACGTCCACTTTGCATATTTGCTATTCAAAAGCCTTTGTCCAAACATCTGGTTTTCTACGTTGCGTCCAGGTGCCTTGTGTATGTAGATCCTCTAGTTGCCTGCTATGGTCAAGTCCAGCAAGTCCCAGCCTCTTTGCAGAGAACCCCGATCACATGGTGCCATCCTCCTCACATCCAAAGGACTTCAAATTTATAAGGAAAGAGGAATTCCAACCCAAATTCTTCCTCCTCCTTTACAGAATGCATTTGCTCTCTCCATCTTTCCCCATATTCTGTTCTAGTTTCTTTTTTATCACACACACTTCCTCCTCCTTCATTCTGCCTAAATACATGTTTTGGGGTCAGAAGGACAGACCTTTCTGAAGCTTCAAAAGAGCTGCAGAGCTACAAGAAAGACCTGCTCAGGATTCTTTGCTCATCCTTCTTCTCAATGAGGAGAATGGGAGAGGTATTCCTCAGCAACTGCCACCAACCACATAACCTTATACCGGTACTGAGGTGGGATGAACAAGAACTCCAGTCATTTCCTAAACCTCCCTATTCTATTTGGTGAGAGTTACTATCACAATAATCCCATGGGGCATTGGGAGAGGTTAGGTTAATTCGCCCAGCATTTAATAAACACCTGCCATGTGCTTAGCACACTAACATTTTTTCTTTACTATTTAAGGGAGTTTTATTATGTTTAATTGTCACAGGGAACTCTGTTTAGGAGAAAAAAAGGAAATGCATGGAGAAGAGGTTGAGATGGATACTCAAAGTGACAGGAGAATTCTTGTGGGCTTGTGTCCTTTATTTATCCAGAGCACAGAAACCAGCTTTCCTTCATACATCTCAACACTCATTTGGAGAAGCCATTTCTAGGAAATGAAAGAAGGTTTCGATTTCTGAGGCTCCTTCTGCCTTGGGCTACCACGGGGGCCCAATCAGTACAATTTGCAATGTGGACACCTGCCTGCTCAGAGCTGGCCTGAGTGACATAAGCTGCTGCTCATTTTCCGCAGGTCCCTGTGATGCTTCCAAATGATGGGGATTTATGGGCATCACCAAATCCACCTGCCACTTGTTTGTGTTCGTTGCTGTTTTGAACAAAACTACTCCTCCTTTTTTGCAATGACAACATATTTGTTTCTATTCTACAATTCCAACACTTTGACCTCCAGTCTCCTGTCCAGAGATTCATTATTTGGTATGTTGCTGAGATATCAAAATATCATGACTTGGGGAAAATGTAGCAGATTTACAAGATGGGGAGGGAGAGGGAAGGAAAGGATTTACCTTGAGATGTCAACAGGCAGAATTCACTTAGAAATCCATTCTTCCTACATAGACTAAGTACCTCCAACCATGGGTCATGAATTCTCTTGATATATGTAGGACCCACTATTAAGCACAACCAAGCTAATTGGGTGAAAGGCATACTATGTCCTATGCTGCACCTCGGACCTCTTAGGGGCTGTTCATCAGTTGGTCATGCTACTGAAGAGCTTTTTACTACTAATTAAAACTTTATAGAAAAATCAAGACAAAACCCCCATTATTGGTCCCACAGCTACTAAAGGCCACGCCTCTCTTCCTGGCTTCAGGAGATAATATTTGTGCTGTCGTGCAGAAAATTACAAGCTGGCTATAGTTCACCCACTTAAGCCAAAGAATTATATAATTCACACTGAAGGATGAAAACCCAGACTGACACACAGCCTTTAAAATGCTCAAGTGTGGAAAAGAGACAATTCCTCACAAAGGAAATGTATACAGATGAGTTACTAACCTTGTCCATTGAAAATCTATAATAGCAACAAGGAGAGCTTGGAAAGATCAAGAAAGGCAACATCACAAAGCAAGGTGACATCTTAAAGGTAAAGTCCAAATTCTAGTCAACGTCAAGAGAAGTCTTAAGGCAAGAAAAGAGAAGAACCATCAGACGCAGAAAAAACAACCCCAACTGGGCAAAGTGAGCAGCTCCTTGACCACATTCCGTATGCTAGATTTTTGTTCTCGAGATGAAACGGTTGGAGAGAAGAGCGATGTTTACACTTAAATAATAACCCAATGGAAGACTTTATGCAGGCTTTTCTCTACCATTAGCACCCTGTCCCCACTGCATGTGCCCAGGGTTCTCATGTTTACACTACTATCACAGAAGAAAGTGATCAGATAAATTAATTCCCACTAGATGCTAATGATCTGATGATGTGTTACTCCCCTCTGCAGTATTTAGATATTAGAAGAAGGCTGTCTGCAGATGCTAATGTTGGATTAAAAATGATGAATCTTCTAATAGTGAAGTTTTAGGCATCAGTGACAGCTCAACGAAAGAGAGATTTTGGCCTTTCCAATACCCCTCAAATCACCAAAAAACTACTTCCAACTTCGCCAATGCACAAAGCCTTTTCTGCACTATCATTTGCTCCAGAAAACATCAAGAGGCCACTTCTCAGGACACTTGCTAACTGTGTAAGAAACTGAGCAAGTGATTTAACCTTTGTTTGCCTCGGTTTCCTCATGAGTAAACGATGATGATAATGACACGTACCTTCTGGGATTATGAGGATAAACATGAGATAACATTCGTAAAATGTTTTATGAACCTGAAAGTGTTAGAGAAATGCTAGCCATTCCTATTTCCAGGACCACAAAATGGGAATACAGTGACATGGCTTAGCAGTTCCCTAGCAGAGGCATCATGGGACATGTAGTCAGAAGACAGGGTTTGAATTCTAACTCTGTGGCTTACCACTTTGTGACTGGCTATTCAACTTCTGAAAGTCATTTAACATCTGATACCTCTGTTTTTGTATTTTGAAAATAAGGGGAATGGATTAAATGACCTTTTAAGCTCACTTCCTGGTTCAAATCTTTGAGCTATACCTTTAAAAGGCTACTTAGCATCAAAGACATCAAAAAGTCCGGGAGAATAATATCCCACATAATGTTTATAAATCAGCTCACTTTCCTTGCTATTCTTCAAATTAGGCAAGCCGTGTATACAATACTAACCCCATTTTATCAATGAAAAAAATTATACTGAGGAAAATAAAGGAATTTGCCCAAGGTCAAACTGCCATTAAGTGGCTTATGTGTCAGAGTCAGGTCTTCCCCAAGACATTTTGACTCCAAGTTCTGTTTCCATCCACAATTTCTCTTACCACATAATCGAGGTAGGCCATAGACTCACAGGACCAGTCCATTGCCTTTTACACGTGTTTTTTATGCAAACTGGAAGTCATTGGGAAAATGTGCACGCATGCAAATAGAAACAAAATATTTGGGAAGACAACCTAAAGCAAAAAGAAACAAGTGAGTGCCAAACTCCAAAAAGCAGAGCAGGGAAAAGAGATATTAAAAACCCACTTTCCACTAGTGAATTAAAATAATATAAAAGTCCTAAGTCTGAGCTTTCCAATTCCAAGCCAAAAGAGAGCAGCAAGGTATGTGTGACTTGTCAATAATAATCATTAAAATTAATAGGAGCATTTTGATTTTTTCCTATGAGTAAAACAGTACATATAGGACATTTTTGAATCAGAAAGTTTCAAATCTCCCAGGAATCCTTGGAGTTAATAAGTATGCTTTCTGGAAGCAGAGCCTATGAATTGCATTCCATTCAAATCCTCCATGGGATTTACTCTGCTCCGGCTGTCAGTTGTCTATTTACACTGCATAATAAAACATATTCCTTCCAACAGACACAACATAACTTCCTTGTAGTCTCTTTCCAAACTAATAAAGTCTGCCTTCACCATGTTCTAATTTTGCAATGGGAAAGCTTTCATATGCAAAAGTGATAAGAGCGAAGGCTAGCTAGCATGGCTGTTTGAACTTGATCTTGGAATGGTGGCTGGACATGGCAAAGGCCTGTTAATATAGTACTTGTCACCCAGCCAGAAGCCAGTCTTCATTTTCTACATTTCTTTCTAGCAAAATAGACCAGGTAGCCTATGAGGATATCATGCCAGGCCACCCTATGACCTGCCTCACCTTGAAACCCACATAGCTCAGGCACAGACCATCAAAGACAAAACACTCCCTTCCTGAAGACAAAGTTCACTAATCAATTAGCAGCCAATTTGCATTTTCCAGAAGCTAGACCAACAGTTCTTGAAAGGTGAAAAGCCAAGAGCCAAACAGGTCTGATTCATCACTGCTACTGTCTGAATTTGCAAGACAGCTGGGCTTTATGATGAGGAATGGTGAACACTGTCTGTCAGTGAATATGAATATGGAAACGAGCTTTCCTACTAATTACTTTTGTAAGTGTTCTGTCATCACTGACCACTTAGTCAATACACAATAGATGAATGGAATCATATTGTCAGTCTATACTGTAAATTGTCTGAATAAAAGTAATAACAATGAAAGAGATAGCAACTGGAAAAATAAAGAGCAGTTTGATTTCAGACGGTTGGTATATTTATCAGCACTCATTAATAAACCCCAAACTATGGCATCTTCTCCCAATTCTTATATGCTTAGTTCTCAAATGGCAGAAAGAAGTCCAGACCTAGTTTCTCTCCTTTATCCCCGACTATCCTGGCCTTTTCTCTGCAACCATAGCCTACTCCTTTGACAAGCCCCTGATTCCAATCCTGATAGACGGATCATCCAGGGGGGTACTCTTAAGGAAACGGGTAAGGATGTCTCTGTCCCGACCCTGGGGATGTGGCATGGCTGATTCTGTGGATTCACGGACCTAGAGAAACAGTGATACTCCCCTAGCATGGCCAAGGATTTAATGTAGCCTCATGCCCATCAAAGTATCTAAAGGTTAAATGATCTGCCCAAGATCATGTAGCTATAATCTGAGGCAGTCTTTGAACTCAGGCCTTCCTAACTACAAGACCAGTGACTTATTCACCATAAAACATACTGCATGTAGAACCAAAGGATCTGGATTTTCATTCTAACTCTGCTCCTTACTATATGACTTTGGACAAGTCATTTCCCTTCTCTCAATCTGTTACCTCATCTGTGAAAGGAGAGGATTAGCTGATCTCTTTCACCTCTAAGTCCTAGGAGATCTCACTGGAAGGTAGACTCTAAGTCCTCTATACGCCCAACGGCTTCTTTCTAAAAAAACAGAGTAGAGAAGTACCTGACATGGATTTCAAACACAAGAACGTGAAAACCTCTGTTGAGTATTGTAAAGTCAGCATGAGCAGCTTTCCAGAGGATAGTTGCTGTGATCAGCTTTCAAGATTCTGATTACACAGTATAGTGAAACCTCTATTTATTAAATAACAAACCAGAGCAAAACATTTACAGAAAATCAAGGTACAGCATTCACAATATTATCACAGAAAATCAAAATACAGCATTCACAACAATTTATCACTAATATGGCCACATAGTTTTCACCACAGTGGTCACATAGTTTTCAACAAAGAACAATCATTTAGTAACTCAATCATTCAATCATCCTTACATCCTTAAGGGACACATAATATGAAAGTCAAAGTACTCTAACCCAGTGTAGTACATTCATTTAGTCAATCACAGAGTCCTTAATTCAATCAATTCAATCACAAAGTACAATCACAAATAAATTACAATTCCATCAGTCATTACTCAACAGAAAATAATACAATTCAGCAGACAGGACTTCCAACTATCTAATGCTTACATCCATACCTAGTTAGTCACCAGAGAGGGAAGCACCAACATCTGGGTTTTCAAAGTGGAAGGGGGGTAGGGGGAGGAGAGGAGGGGACTCAACAGCTGCACAGAGTCTCATCTGGCCAAATCATATAACTCTTCCCAAAGTGAGTCCCAAAGCAAAACCTCACGTCAGGGTCAGTCACTACTCAGTATTCACAGAGAGGTCTTTTCATCTTGACTCAAGGCTGGCTCTCAGCTTCCCTGGATCCCCTTCCATGGTCCCAGATCCTACCTGGATTCACCAAACTGTCACCTGGGTTCAAAGGCAGACAGCTCTCAGTTCCTCATCCAGCTCTCCATGTAGTTCCTGTTCCATGCTGAAATTCACAGTGTCCAGTACACTTTAAATCCTTCCCAGTCTCTGTTCCCAGGAAGTCGAGGCTCAACAAAGCCACAAACAGGTTCATGCAAAGTACCAGCATCACAGTCATGCTTCCTCAGTTTTTGCAGCTCCTGCTGGTCCTCAAAAATCCTCAGCAGCTACTGCTGGCTCAGTAGCTCCTCAGCTGCTTCTCAGCAGCTCTGGCTGTCCCTCGGACTCAGCAGAAGTTTCACTGGTTCCTGGAATCAAAATCACTTCATCCAGGTTCTCCAAATAAAAATTATTCTCTCTAGCCTGGACCTTTCTTTCTCAGCCTCTGGAACCTGGCTCCAATTAGATCTGAAATTCCAGCTAGGGCTTCTCCTTATATACCTATTAGCTCCTCCCTCTTCTGCCCCTTCCTGTTACATCAGCAACAGGAGTTCATACCTTCTGTTTCTTTAACAGAGGCTTAATTTGAACAAGGTGCTAAGTACCTCTTAGCTTTGCAATACAAAGGGATCAAATTACATTACCATTACAAATATAGCTTATATCTACCATTTCAGAAGTGCACAATATTAACCTTTCAACTTCCTGAAATGAATTTGTTTGGACTTCAGTTCCACATGTAAGATGTCTTCCACTTTCAAAATAATTCCTCATGTTTTGGGTTCTGCCATATTAACAGTAATTATTCAAAAAGTATTGGAAAACGACTGTCTACAAAGTCAACTAGCAGCTGCTCCATTCTCTACCACACTAGATAGAACAGTGCTACTTGTGCACATCTCCCCCATCTAAGATAGTCTGCTGATCCTCCTAGCATGCATAGAGTGCACTCAAAATCAGTAGCACCCAGGTACTAACTGGAGAAGTAATAGACCTCAAAAGAGTTTATAAGGTCAAGTTGACTTCAAGGTCAGCTTTTCAATTGGAAAGAAGAATGTAGAAAGAAAAGAGTAGGGGACAAAAGCTTCCTTTCCATTAGCTGCTCTTTTCTTTTACCTTTCTGGTTTTCTAAAAGGAGATGAAAAACAGTCTGTCAAAAAGCATTTATTGAACACTTCTTACTGAAGCTATTTTCCAAAAGCTCCCTCTTTTCCCCTCCTCTCCATCTCACATCACTCAGACATCTTCTCTCTCCTCCTCTACCCTGACTCACATGAAGAGATGGCCCTTCTCCTTGCCAAGGCAAACCACTCTACATGCACAAAACTCTCGATTCTATCCCATCTCCTCCAGCAGACTGCTCCCATTAACCTCTCCATTCTCCCTCTAATCATCAATCTCTATCTATTGAGTGCCAACAAAAATGCCCATGTATCCACCATTCTCAAAAATCTAGCCTTGATCCTATGATTCCTGGTAACTATCATCCTAAAGCTTTCCTCCTTGATATTCTGTTCTCTCCTAGTTTTTCTCCTACCTCCCTAAACACTCCTGCAGTCTCCTTTGTTGGATCTTCATCCAGATCACATCCACTAACCATGGATTTCCCCAAGGCTCCTTTCTGGTCCATCTTCTTTTCTCCCCATAGACTATCTTGCTTGATGATCTCATCATCTCCTCTTGGTTCAATTAGCATCTCTATGTAGGTGATTCTAAGATCTAAATATCTGGCCCTAACCTCTTTCTTGGGCTTTAGTATCCCCATCACCAACTGCTCATTGGGTATCTCAGACTGGATGTTCCATAGGTATCTCAAACTTAGCATGTCCAAAGTAAAACTCATTAACTTTCTCCTCAAACCAACTCATCTTCCCAGTCTCCACAGTGTCATCCTCAACTCCACTCTTGTACTCACTCTTCATATCCAATTCGTTCTCAAATGTTGTCATTCTGATCGTCACAATATCTCTCATATATGTCTCCTTCTCCCTAGAGAAGGGGACTGCTAGCAGTGCTGGTCCTCATATCACACTAGCATTAACACAACAGCCTTCTGGTTGTGCTCCCTGCCTCAAGTCTCTCCCTATTCCAATCCATTTTTCGTTCAGCAGCCAAAGTGATTTTCCTAAAGTGAAGGTCTGACCATGTCACTGCTAATCAATAAACTTCAGTGGCTCCCTATTACCTCCAAGGGATCGAATAGATTATCTTTTGTTTGGCATTTATAATCCTTCACAACCTGGTCCCTGGAACCTTTCTAGTCTTCTTACACTTCAGTTCCCTAAATATACTCTATGATCTGGCAACATTGGCCTACTTGCTGCTCACATAACACTCCATCTCCTATCTCCATGCTGATGCAACAGATGTCCCCTAGGCCTGAAATTCTCTCTTTATACTTGCCTCTTGGCATTCATGGTTTTCTTTGAACAATCAGCTCGACTTCCACCTTCTGTGTGAGGCCTTTCCCTATGCCCTGGAGCTGCCAGGGCCTTCCCTTTTAATATCATTTCTGCATTGCCTAGATATCTGTGTCTATGCAAGTTGTCTCCATAAAAATGTAAGTGACATGATAATAGAGGTTGTTTCAATTTTGTTGTATTATCTCCAGCTCCCAGCATAGTGACTATCACATAAAAGGCACTTAATAAGTGCTTGCTGATTGAATGACTGATTGACAGTCATCTGATTGGGAAAGATCTGCAGTAGTAGGATCATAAGAATCATAAGAATTTTAGCCCATCTTTTCAATTTCCCAAGGCCCTGCAGCCTGGACAAACAAAGAATAAGCAGCCAAAATGTCCGAAAACATAGCTGAACTACAAGTAACCATTAATGGAAGGAATTTCAGTTGGTAATTATTCCACTTTTCAAAAAAGACATTTCTGCCCTATGTCAACATTTTCAGGATATGTATGGAAACAAGAAGAATATCTGTTTCCTCTAGACAGTAAATGTGAGGCAATTTTTTTTAGAATAATATCAATTTGAAGCAATTTGCCACTGAAAAAAAATGATTATGTTTATTTTGATTTAGGCTACATAGGGAAAGGCAGGGAGGCTGAGGGCTTTTGTTCTTGTTTTCCATGTAAGTTTTTTCTTCTTCAAGTAGTCACTATGAATACAGGTGGTGCCTAATATTCATTGATTCTTTTCTTCTTTCATTTCCTAGCCCCAATGTCTACCTATTGAAAGCCCATGTTTTGCAGATACATGAAGCAATGTCTAAGGAAGAGTGCTGCAGGCAGGGTCGGTGGAGCCCTTAGATAAGGGCTTTGGGGTCTTGCCTGGCAGCAGGGGAGTAGGGGGCAGGGAACTGCTGTTCCTGGGGCTCCTGGGCTTAGGTACCTGTGGATGGCAATTCATGGCAGCATTTAGTGCTGGTGTCAAGGATCACAGATCTTTTCTCTGACTGCTGGACACCAATCAACTTCCTATTACAAAACAATAAAGATATTCTTCTACTACTATTAATTTTTCCATCTCCGTAAGAGAAGGCAGCTGATACTATAGAAAAGAGGTAACAAAGAAGGATTCTATCTCTCTTTGCCGATCCAGCTCAAACTAACGCATTTCTAAAGGTCTATCACATGAAAAAGGGAATTGACTTGACCTGCTTGGGACCATGGGGCAAAACCAGATGCAAGGAAGGGGCAAAAACACAACATAAAATCTTGAAGTTAGGAAGAACTTCCTCACAATTAGTTGTGCCACAATGGAACCTTGGCCTTGAGAGGTGGGTTTCCCAAGAATGACAGAAAAAGAAGTGCTTGCATATATGAGCTGAACTAAATGGCTTCCGAGGTGTGTTCCAAGCCTCAAATCGGATGCTTCTGTGTACATATCTCCTTTCAGCCAGCTTGCAGAAAGAAAGCTGAACATTATGCAGAGCAATATTTTCTAGATTTTTTTTTCTCCTCAGCAGTCAACTTTGGGGGAGAGAAATGACAGGGGGGATACTATGATTCCCAGTCAAATTCAGAAAGAAGAAAATTGAAACCAAGGTGTGGTTTTGGTAAATATCTTTTCAAAAAATGGTGTGTGGGTATGTACAAAGCTAGTTTCCTTTCAGTCTATGTGAAGAGGCAACAGTGCATGTTTTTGATGAATTCACCAGTCTCATAACCATGTAGACAGAACTCAAATGGCTTTTCATCAGCTAGGATTTTTGCCTGTTTTCTTCTCTGCTTGTCTACATGGGTCAGAAGAAAAATTGTCCATACTTATATATCACATTAAGACTTGCAAAGTAAATTACATACTTTTGCTCATTTTATCTTAAGAAAACCCTCTGAAGTCTATGAAGTCAGTGCCCTTATTGTTCCAATTTTTGCAGTGAGAAAATTGAGGCATGGGTAAGTAGAGGAAATCTAGAATTTAAAATCTATCAGTAATTTCCCACGATCAGCCATTCCCTCTTTAGAATGAAGGCAATGGGATCTCCTGGGAACCCTGGTTAAAATGCAATTTTAATACTTCTGGGAGAGGTAGCACCCACCAGGACCACATCTGGATTGGTTGATAAGATAAAACCCAGGGTCACAAAAATGAAGCCTTGAGGTGGCTGGGTGGCACAGTAAATGGAGCACCAGCACCAGAGTCTGGAGGACCAGACTTCAAATCCAGTCTCTCTAGCTATGTGACCTTGGGCAAGTTGCTTAATCCCAACTGCTCTTCCTTCCCCCCTTCAAAAAGGAAAAAAAGAAAAGAAAATGAAGCTTCCCTCTAGGACAGTGGTTCTCAACCTTCCTATTGCCACAACCCTTTAATACAGCTCCTCATGTCATGGTGACCCCCCCCCAACCATAAAATGATTTCCGTTGCTACTTCATAACTGCAATTCTGCTACTGTTAAGAATCGTAATGTAAAAATCTGATACGCAGGATGGATTTTCATTGTTACAAACTGAACATAACTCACAGGTTGAGAACCGCTACTCTAGAACAACACGGAGGCTTCCATGGCTGCCAAGGAATGGTGTATTTAGTAGAAAAGAGCATTGTTTTAGACTTACATTGTGATCTTGGGCAAGTCATTTCCCTTTCTGGACCTCCGTCCCTCATTTTTAAAAAGACGAGTTTGTACTAGATGGCTTCTACTCTTCCTTCAGGGCAAAATCTATTCTTCTAAGATGCATAGCTTGGGAGATAATCTGACCATTTTGGGAACAAGCAAGATCAATAA
>CM053602.1:10698365-10717236 GCA_028646575.1 Pseudocheirus occidentalis | reverse complement strand
AGTAGAAAAGAGCATTGTTTTAGACTTACATTGTGATCTTGGGCAAGTCATTTCCCTTTCTGGACCTCCGTCCCTCATTTTTAAAAAGACGAGTTTGTACTAGATGGCTTCTACTCTTCCTTCAGGGCAAAATCTATTCTTCTAAGATGCATAGCTTGGGAGATAATCTGACCATTTTGGGAACAAGCAAGATCAATAAAATCAGTGATTGTTTATTGTTTCTGTAGAGCAAATACTATCCTGACTTTTAAAAAGGGGAAGAGAGCAGAGTTGGAAAATGCCAGGTCAGTAAACTTGACTTCAATTTCTGGGAAATTTTTTGAGTGGATCATTAAAGAGATTATTGGTGAACATCACAAAGGGAAGCAGTAATTACAAGGAACCAGTATGGCTTCATGAAGAACAAGGCATGCCATACTAACTTCATTTCCATTTGGACAAGATCAATGAACTAGATGACAAGAATGCTGAGGATATAATTTACCTACTTTTAAACAAACTTTTGATAAAGTATCTCATTTGGTATGTAGAGAAGATGGAGACAATGATAAAGTCAGATGGATTCAGAAGTGGTTGAAAGGCCACACTCCAAGATTAGTTCTTCATGGTTCTATGTTAGTGTGGCAGGAGGTCTCCACGGGAGTGGCCCAAAGATCTTTACTTGGCCCTGGGCTATCAAATGTTTTTATCAATGGCTTGGACAAATGAATAGAGAGTATGCTCATCAAATTTGTAGATGATACAAAGAAGGATGACACACCAGATGGAAGAGTCAGGATCAAAAATTATCTTGAGAGGCAAGAGCACTGAGCTGAATAGAATAAGATGAAATCCAATAGGGATAAATGTCAAGTTTTGCACTTTGGTACAAAAAAATAAACATTGGGAGGACAAAGCCAATATGGTAGAGCAAAAGCAGAAAATTGCTGGAGCTCCTCCTCCAACCACTTCCAATGCCTGTAAAAAATTACTCTAAACAAATTTTAGAGCTACAGAACCCACAAAGTGACAGAGAGAAATAAATCTCCCACTGAAGAGAGCCTGGCAGGATGGCAGGAAGGGTCTATCCCACCAAGATGGCAGCTGAGTACAGTCCTGTGTGAGCTACCACAGCTCAGACTCGAGGCCCAGACTAGCACAGACTGGCTGGAGCAGGCTTCAGCAGAGTGAATCACCAGCAGCTGTAGCACTTTCTAGACTTCTCAACCCATAAATGCCAAAGAAAAAGCAAAAGGTCAGTAAGGAACTCTGTTGGAACTGGGTGAGAGAGGAGGCTATATATGTGTATAAATTTATATGTGAGTGTGTGTATATGTGTGTACATGCATACATAGACAGAGGGCACAGCATCAGTTGAATAGGAAGGGATGATATCTAAAAAATAAAATTAAGAAGTGAGAGAAGAATATATTGGGAGGAGAAAGGGAGAGATAGAATAGGGTAAATTATCTCATATAAAAGAGGCAAGAGAAAACTGTTACAATGGAGGGGAAAAACAGGAAGGTGAAAGGGAATGGGTCAACCTTACTCTCATTGAATTTTGCTCAAGGAGGGAACAATATACACACTCAATTGAGTATCTTATCCTTTGGGAAAGTAGAGGGGAAGGGGATAAAAGGGGGTATGATAGATGGGAGGGCAGATTGGGGGAGATGGTAGTTAGAAGTAAACACTTTTGAAAAGAGATAGGGTCAAAGTAGAAAATAGAATAAGGGGGGACAGGACAGGATGGAGGGAAATATAGTTAGTCTTTCACAATATGACTACTATGGAAATGTTTTGTTTAACTACACAGGTACAACCTGTATTGAATTGCTTGTCTTCCCAAGGGTTAGGAGGAAAGAAGGGAAAGAATCTGGAAATCAAAGGTTCAAAAACAAATGTTAAAAAAAATTGTTTTTTACATGCACATGGGAAATTAGATATACAAGCACTGGGGTATAGAACTCCATCTTGCCCTACTAGAAAGTTGGGGGGGATGGGGGAGGATATAAGAAAACAGATTGGGGAAAAGTGTATTCAGTAGGCTTGCTATCTTGAGGTGGGGGTAGGGGAAAGACAGGGAGAAAAACTGTAACTCAAAATCCAGTGGAAATGAATGTTGAAAACCAAAAATAAATAACTAAACAAAAAATAAACATTGCAAGTATGAAAGGAGAAAAGCATCAGTAGATCACACTTGCAAAGAAGAGCTGAGGGTTTCAGTGGACTGCAAGCTCCTTATGAGTCAGCAATAGGATGTCATAGCCAAATACACTAATGTCATCTTAGGCTACATTAATAAGAGTATAGTTTCCAGGAATAGGAATATTGTACTTTGACTTTATCATACCTCATCTGGAGTATTTTATTCTATTATGGGTGCCAAGTTTTAAGAACCCAAGAGTCAAGAGGAGGTGTTTTCCACCATTTTTGGTGTCACAGACCCCTTTGGCAGTCTGGTGAAGCCTATGGACCTCTTCTCTGAAGAATTTTTTTAAAGGCATAAAACCAAATACATCAGATTTTAAAAGAAATCAATTATATTTATATACAGTAATAAAAAAGTTTTAAAAGTTCATTAACCCCAAGTTAAAACCCCCCTGGGGGGCAGCTAAGTGGGGCAGGGACTAGAGCACTGGCCCTGGAGTCAGGAGGACCCGAGTTCAAATGTGACCTCAGACACTTAACACTTACTAGCCATGTGACCTTGGGCAAGTCACTTAACCCCAACTGCCCTGCCTTTCCCACTTCAAAAAGGAAAACCAACCAACCCCCTCCCCCAAAAAAAAAACCTGAAAAAACCCTGGTCTGGAGAAAGCAGCCAGCATGGTGAAGGACCTTAAATCTATGTCATAAGAAGATCAGTTTAGGGAACTGGGATTGTTTAGCCTGGAGAATATAAGACTCAGGGGGAAAATGATAGCTGTTTTCAAACACATGAAGGGCTGTTATGCGGAAATAGTCTAACTGTCAGGAGCAATGGGTAGAAAGTTCAAAGAAGGCAATTTAGACTTGATATTGCCCCAAAGGGTAATGGACAGCATTGGGCCAGGCTGGGTCCTCTCTTACTAGAAATCTTCCAGCAAACTTTGGAATGACCTCCTGTCTAGTTACATTCTAGACAAGATTCTTCTTCAAGTCATATGAGACACCTCTGAGGTCCCTTCTAACCTAGGTCTTCCCCGATTCTGTTAAAGGATATAAAAAAGAAAACATGTTGCCCCAGAAAGGAGGCTGACCAGCATGGTCATTCTAGGGGTCGGGCAACTTTTTTTCTGACCTTCAGGTCCATCTGGCCAAGGTCACAGAACCTCAGTAGAGCTTGTAACTAAAGAAATTGTTATCTCTAGGATACCCCTGACAAGTATCAATCCAACCTCTGCTTGAAGCCTTTTAGAAAAGGTGAAGCCATTGCCTTATCAGCTTAAACCCAGGATCCTATTATCCCTATGTCTTGCCTTGTTCAAGTAAAACATTCCTTGTTCCTCCAGCTAGTCTCATTGTTTGGCTTGGATACTGGTCCCACCCAGCATACTTTTTTCTCTCCTTGGCAGTTCACATTGGGCCTCCAGTCTTAGAGATATACTAAAAACAAAATTCAGATCCTAGGATCATAGATTTAGAGCTAGAAGATACCTAAAAGGCCCCCAATTCAACCTCTTCATTTTACCTTAAAGAGAGGGGATGTGACTTACCTAAGGTCACATAGGTGCTCACTGGCAGAGCTTGAGAGAGGAACCTTGCTCCTCTGGTTGGGAACACAGGAGTGTCCACTGCAATACAGCTTTTACTCTATTTATTCCACTATTTAGTGGCTGCCATTATCTGTGTCCTTTTTACTTGCATCCAAGCACATTAGCCCCAGTACATATTACATTTCTAATTAACCACCTATTTAACTGAAGAGCAGCAAAATGCAAAATGTTAGATTTGTATTCAAAACAGCCATGGCATCTATTATGACTGTTATAATGAGATTTTCCGTAAGCCCAGTATTATTGAGTCAAGGTTAGTAGTTCCCAGTCAGTAGCTTTTGCAAATTGGGAAACGGAGTTATCTTTATGAGGAATCACAGTGATCTGTGTAAGAAACAAATGAAACTAACTCATTCTGCCCTCGAATGCCCCCAAATCTTTGTGTCCAAGGGACAGGGGGAGATAGGGCAGAGCTTTACAATAGCTCTCTGAAAGAGCAGCTCCCAGGTGGATTCAGAGGGATGGTATCAAAAGACCCAGACAGTTATAATGTCCTGTCTGTACAAAAAGTGTCCGGGGATTGGAATGACACTGATTCCATTGGAAATGAAAAGCCAAAGTAAATGGAATCTTCAACACAGGCCCGGGGGGCCAAACGGTCACATGATTTGCCTTTGTTGCCATTTCCAGCCTTAATTAATGAATCGCAGAAAGAGAAAGAGCCCCACATAGAATTAGTCTAGTTTGTTGAAATGTCAGTCTCAAAAACAAACCAAAACCAAACCCACACAACTACTCAGCTTGTGACTGTGGCATGCACTTGAGAGTTTCCACCATAAAAGCCCGACAGATAAATGATGAGTTTCATTTTCAGGGATGTGCTGTCATAAGGTTTTGAACTTAAAACAATAAAATATGCCCACAATCAACATTTGCTGCAGAAGGCAAAAGGCCCTCAGCGACCTTCCATTTTGCAACAGAGGCAATATTATTGGACATCTTACCAGAGAGATGTGGAAATCCTCAAGGAAGAAACAGAAGTAAAAATGACAAATCTCTTACTTTTAATTGTTATTTAGAATCAATGCCATCATCATGGGCAAACCACATTTCATAGTCTATAAGAGCATAAGCGAAGGATCTATGACTTCAGTCATGTAATAATTTCCCTTTGTTGTTGAATACCTCAAAGTCATGGGGCCCGATAATATCCAAAAATTTCAATTGGATATCATGATCAGAGCAGTGGAGAGGAACGTGGTAGGGGAAGTAGTTTGTAAGGGTCAAGAATGATTCTAATCTGCTTCTTTTAAGTTTGACCGGAAATCTTATCTTTTACTGGAAGCCTTCCCCCACTTAATTGCTTCCTATTTTTCCTCCATCCAGTTTGCTTCCACATATATTTGTTTGCATGTTGTCTCCCCTTTTACATGGTAAACTCCTTGAGGGCAGAACTGTCTTTTGCATGGTTTTTTTTTTTGCATCCTTAGTACTTAGCCCAAGGCCTGGTACTTAGTAGGTGCTTAATAAATGTTTCTTGATTGATTGATGTCATCAGTAAAACATGATGAGAAAAGAAGATGGCATGATCATATATGAGAGTACTAGATATCCAATAAACACAACATCTGCATTATCTCTGCATTATCAAAATAAGTGAGGAAGAACCCCCAGTGGGTCTAGTGGACCCCCTACAGCAAAGATATGGCCAAAAGGCATAATAGGTGGGTTGCCATCTATATCACTAGAGGAAACATTCACAATGATGAGCTGACAGATACATTCGAATTTTTGAGAAGGGAATTCCCTCCATCAATGCAGAAAGCTGCCCATCTATAACTTAAAGATAGATTCTAGGAATTATCTGAGGTTATTTGACTTAGCTAAGGTCACACAACCAGCAAGTGTCACAAAGGAGGACTTAGTGCCAGGTCTTCCTGACTTGACTCTATTCCACTAAGCTGTACTGCTTCAAACCAATTTATAAACATGACAAATTTCAATAACCTGCAAAATGTTTCCACTTGACAAAGAACTGCAAAATTGAGTCCAGCATGAAATTCACATTTTCCTTCTAAAAAGGGGCAAGAAAATTCTGGATAAGGAACAACCATATCATAAGATTACAGATTTAGAAATAGCAGTCATCTAGTTCAACTCCCTCCTTTTATAGACAAAAAAGACCCTGTGGTCCAGAAAGATGGAGTGAAGACTATACAGGTAGTAAGGTGTGAATCCAGTCTAGGCCCTTTGACTCCAAATGTGGTACCCTTAATGCTGAGATCATGAGATCAAAATGATTGACTAGTACAGGCTTTAAAAGAAAAAAAAAGTATACAGACGAGATGACCAAAACATACAATTTCCTGACTACCTCTGGAGAATAAAGGGACTCAATAGAGGGGCATCCAGAACTCAGGCTCTTAGGTGTGTTGAAAACATGATGCCAATTTCCAAAGCATGTGAATATAAGGTGACTGGCCCAATGTCCTCATTCATAAAAGTGGAGTTACTATTTACAAACATGACTTTTAAGAATGGTTAAGAGAAATTACTAGAAAGCTCTTCATAGCTACGCCTTGTGCTGGCGTTTAGGAGCTACTCTACCCCTGATGCTTCTTCTCCTACCCCCGCTATAGCACCCTTTCCAGTTAAGGGGCTGAAGTTCTCCCTTAAAACACAAATTTGTCTGAGAAGGGCGACACATCAAGCCACATCTTGGTCTGAGTTGTTCATACTAGCTCCTGTCATCAATTAGAGCCTTGAGTGAATAGCTATGTAAGTTTTTTTATAGAAAAATTGTCATTCTTCCAGAAATATCAAGAATTAGAAATTTTCTTTAAAATAATATAACCAAAGCTTATTAAGTAACCTCACTGCACATGTAAAAAGCGTCAGCTCATTTTGAAGTAGATTTTTAAACTTTTTTCATTTTTAAAGAAATTAATCCCACTCCAATACTTACCATCACATAAATGACAGAGCCAGTAGAACACACTGAATTTCCTAACTATGCAATCCTGGGTAAGTACTTTAGCATCTATATACCTCTGGGTACACCTCCTTAGGACTTCTGAGAGGCATCATGGCTCCTAGGGAAGATTCTAGAGTTGGAATCAGGGCATGTGCTCCATTAAACTGGGAGTTCCTCCAGGGCAAGAACTTTGTTTCCTTTGTATTTATTCCACCACTTGGCCTGGTGCCCAGCTCTAAGTAAGTGCTTAATAAATGGTTAGTGAACAACTGACTTCACTCTTCCCCTAACTACTTGGGCAAATTAGTTAAGCTAGCTGGATCTGGGTGTCCTCATCCACAAAATGAAGGGTCTGGATGAAACGACCTCAAAGGTCTGGTCTAGCTCTAAGCCCTGTCTCTGTCTCTCTTCTGTTATCATCTGTACTGGTAGAGGGAGTTCCCTGCTCTGAAAAATCAGAGATCCTTTGCATATTTACATATGTGACAGTGTGCACTAATACTCTGTTTTGGAAAACATTCCTCTACTGTTAACTGTAGAGACATATGCCAGAAATACAACAAAAGGAAGCAAATATGATCAAGAGACTAAATTTTTGAAGCCAAGAGTCATCATGAAAAAAATAGAGATAGTAATAAACTCCACCGAAAGGTCAACCTTCTGGGAGGAGCTGTACATAATTCTGTTTTCCCCTTGAAGGAACCAGAAAACATGAAGATTAAATGGTTCCTTCGTTATAACGGCCTCTACAGAAACAGCACATTAATTTCTGTCAAACTTCTAGAAAACAAGGACATCCTCAAAATAATTAAGTAATAACAGAGCACAAAGCCATGTATATTAACCCTGCTCTGCAAATTTCTGTAATTGTGTTAGGCTGTCTTGAAAATTTTAAGAGTTAGAGCTTGGCTATCACAAGGCACTAATTATCTTTGCATCTTAATGGACTATCCAAATCTCCCATGTCTCTCTGTTAGCTACTGAAGAAATGGCAAAGAAAAACATTCCTGATCCATAAAATGATGCTGCATAGGGCAATCAAGGACATTTGATATTAAGTTGCTGGTTTGTTTATCCATCTTCTCTGTTAGCTTAATGAAGAAAGTGCGTGTAAATAACATAGAGCAGAGGGGGGCTATAATATTGGATTCCAAGACAATAGGAGTCAGATGCCATAAGAACCATGGGCCACAGGGAAACAGCAACAGCACAGAGACCCACTAGTGTGCAACAGAGAGAGGTAGATGATTTTGAACAAAGGCTCCATGAAGGCCTTGGGGCAGAAAGCTCTAAGTAGTGACAGGCCTCGAACAGGGAAGGTTCAGCTAGTGGCTAGTCACTCAACAACCTCTTCTGACGGCCCTCTGAGCCATGCCCATGCCCACAGGAAGCACTGCTGTCTCTAACAGCACCTTCACATGCAAAGAATCATTATGGCTGTTTATCAGGGCCAAGTTTGGCCAGGTCATCATGAGCAGGGCTGACAGAAAATGTGGATCTACAGGCAGCTTTCTATACCACCCAAAGTGAGGGACATGGCAAACCCAAGCTTTGTCCCTTCATAGTATCTGAAGCTCAGAAGTTGTTAGTCCTCTACACAAAGGCACTGAAGATTCGTATTAAAAGGCAACTGTAAGATAAATATATGAGCACCACAGCATACATTCACTTATACTAGTAGTTGTAATGGTAGTAATAGTAATAATACTAATTAGAGTGGTAATAATCAAAGTAATCACCTTTAAACTGTAAGCTCCTTGACAGTTGGGATTGTCATTCTTTTTATTAATTGCATGTACCCCTACTGTTTATCACAGTGCCTGACACATAGTAGGTGATTAATAAATGTTTATTAGATCACTGGATTGGTCGAAGGACCTGGAAAGAATGGAGAATGGAATAGTTCATTTTGGAGATGGGGTTAGTTAGTTGGGAAAGGTCTGTGTAATGGAGTATTATTGGCAAGGAGAGTAAATAGTAAGGTGACTCCATCAACCAAAGGTCATTAGATGCCTTTTTGGAGGGTGGGTGAGGGGTGGGGAGGTGTCCCAAAATTCCAGTTTCTGAATTATACTGAAGGTCCTCCCCCCAAATTTTCCACAGCATATATGTGCTACATGCTACATCCTCAAACACAACGCTCTCCTGTGAAGGCTCACAGGACATCAAACTGGCATTTGAATGCCACCAGCTTTGCCTCTCTTATTTCCCTTTGCACTCTATGTATTCCAGTCAAACTAGACTACGAGTTCTTCCCTGTATGCAAAATGTAATCTCCTGTCTTCGTGCCTTTGTACAGGTGGTTTCTTTCTATCCAGAGTACTTGCCCTCCTCACTCCCACCTCTTAGCATAACTAGGTTCCTTCAAAGCACAGTCTTACCTCCTCCATGAGACCTTCCTCTATTCCCCTTCATTGTTCAGGCTGGCTCCTTCTTGAAATTACTTTGTTTTCACGTTTATTTTCTTAACCCTGTTCATGTTGCAGCACAACCACCACCTCCTCTACCAGTAGAAAAGAAGCTCTCTGAAGGCAGACTCTTATTTTCTGTCTTCCTATGCCAGATACTTAGCACTGTACCTTATACATGAGCCTAGAAATGTTTCTTGAACTGAACTGAATTGGAATGCAATGAACATTAAATGTTTACTATCAAAAGAATAGCAAACAATTAAACTCAGAGTATGAATGTTCTAACTATCCCCAGGAGAAATTTTTTTTTATATATCAATCAATTCTCAAACACAGGGATTCAGGACTACAGCGTGTCCAGTATTACTCCATGCTTAAGGGGACATGGAAATAGAAGGCAAAGTTTATCCCAAAGGAACTTAGAATCAAATTCTTTCAGACTTTTAAATGCCCTTTCAGGCAAAGACCCTCCCTACATCTAAGGAATGGAAAGCATTCTCTTCAAATTTTTGCTGCACCAATTCTTTCGCTCTCAGGAAAATGTTTCTCCAACTCTTTAATTCATTAAGAATCCCTGTTTCACTGTAGCATTTTTTTGCCTTTTGGAGTGGGGAAGGCAGGGCAATTGGGGTTAAGTGACTTGCCCAAGGTCACGTGGCTAGTAAGTGTTAAGTATCTGAGTCTGGATTTGAACTCAGGTCCTCCTGACCCCGGGGCCAGTGCTCTATTCACTGTGCCTGCCGCCTGGCCACCCCTCACTGTAGCATTCTAACCAAACTAAAAGGCATAAATCTAAGAAGAAGCCATGATTTTGTTAGCAAAGGGCATTCCTAGTATGGAAACTCTTACTGCCAAAAGAGATCACAAACTCTCTGTAACTTCAGAGAAGAGTGCCTCAGGGGTGACTGAGGTTCTGAAGAGTTAATATCTGCCCACAGTCACATAGCTAGTTAAGTGTCAAAAGCAGAACTTGAATTGTGATTTCCTGGTTCTAACTCCAGCAATCAACTTACCATGCCTCTGTTACCTTTTGGTGTACCCAAACCAACTTCTGAAAATGATACTGATGATAGTCATAGAATGATTAGTTCTATATATGCCATTTGCCACTGTAGCTCTATGGGTAAATGTACTTTCACAAAGTATTTCCATTTTTTCTGAAATTGCTGACTTGTACTGCCTGGAATAGTAGGCCTTTTCTATTAGGAACCATGCATTCACTTGAACAGTACTACAGTACTGGGTGTGTTGCCAAGACTCAGCAAATAACAAAATTATTATAATTAAACATTTATTGGTGAATGAACACACTTAATACAAAGAGTTTTCCAGCAGAAAGAGCAAATATACAGGGGAGGCGGGTAGTTAAAAAAAAAGATCATTTAAAGCACAGGAATAAGAGGAAAATCCAAATGATCTATTCCTTTATTAGGAAGAGATTGATTTACTTAGTTTGGCATTTACATACAATCGTGCAACTATAAGAAACTGCAACACCTTGTCAGAATGCTGGAAAAGGGTCTACAAGATAAAGGTCATATTCCTGCCCATGGTATGGAAGGCAGTGTGGTACAACTCAAATAGTACTGGCCTGGGTTCAAATTCTACCTACAATGATTAAAACCTGTGTGAACCTGCACAAGTCAATTAACCTCAGTTTCTTCAACTGCACTAAAGGACCACTGAGGTTCCTTCTAACTTTAGATTTTCTCTTTCTCTTTGTATTGCTAGCATTTAGCATAGTGCCTACCATGGATTTGTTGATTGATTGATTTATGGTGTAATGATCTCAAGGCTCTCTGTTACCTGGCCCCAATCTACCATTCCAGCTTTTTCTATAACTACCCTTCAATGTCAACATTGTACTGGAGCCAATCTGGTCTGTTCACTAGCCCCCAAATCCATTTTTTGTCTGTCATCTTTATTCCACTTGTTTGGGATAACCTCTCCCATTTCTGCCTATCTGAATCAATCCATCCTTTGAGACCCAGAGCAGATCCCACACCTTGCCTGATCATTCCAGCCTGCAGAGATCTCTCTCTCTGCTTCTGAAGTCTTACAGCAGTTAAGACTCTTCCTGTGTATTTGGCTATTAACCATGTACCACTTTGTAACATCTATGATATTTTCTTGGACTATTATTTAAATATTATATTAGTATTTCTCTGAATTAGCACACTTTTTCTAGAAAAAGAAAGAACACAGGGGCAGCTATGTGCCACAGTGGATAGTGTACTGGCCCTGAAGTCAGGTGGACTTGAGTTCAAATCCAACCTTAGACTCTTACTCACTGTGTGACCCTGGGAAAGTCACTTAACCCTGATTGCCTCAAAAAAAGAAAGGAAAGGAAGGGCAAGGGGAAAGGAAAGGAAAAAAAGAAAAGAAAAGAAAGAAATAACAAGTGATTAGAAAATACAGGAGGCTGGCCATACAGGGAGAATGAGGGATAAATGACAGACCCTACATTAAGAACCTCTGCTCACGACAGCTTGGTGGCCAAATAAATGGAGCACTAGTCTTAGAGTCACGAGGACTTGAGTTCAAATATGACCTCAGACACTTGACTTACTAGCTGTGAGACCTTGGCAAGTCACTGTAAAGGTAATGGAATTTAAAGATTCCTTTGTATTGGAAAGTTGACAGGTACTCAGCACCTAGCTTCTAATTAAACCCCTGTAAAGGAACAGGAGGTATGAACCCCTGCTGCTGACTTAAACGGAAAGGGCTGAACAGGGAGAAGGTATACCATATATAAGGAAAAGCACAAGCTAGACAGTCAGAACTTCTTGGGATAAGCATCATGGACTGAGAACTGACACAGAACTCAGACTTGTGGTAGCAAAACTCGAACTTGTGGTGGCAAGACTTCCAAGGGCCAGCTGGAGCTGCCAAAGACTGAGGAAGCACGACTTTGAGAAGAAATTAGGGTTAAGTGGCTGGAAAGCCATGCACGAGCAGCTTTCCAGAGGACTGCTGCTGTGAACAGCTTTCAAGATCCTGATTACATAGTATAGTGCTGGTATTTTGTCCAAATATTGTTGTGGCTTTGTTAATGTGTATGAATGTTATTGCGGCTTTGTTAAGCCTTGTCTTCCCAGGAACAGAGACTGTGAAGGATTTGAGACAGACTGGACACTGTGAGCTCCAATGTGGAGCAAGAATTGCATGGAGAGCTGGAAAAGGAACTGGGAGCTGTCTGCCTTTGAACTCAGGTGACAGTTTGGTGAATTCATGTAGGAGCTACCTGCTTGGAGTCAAGATGAAAAGACCTCTCCATGAATACTGAGTAGTGACTGATGACATAGGGTACTGAGTAGTGACTGATGAAATTGCAATGTACCTGTGACCTAGGGGTGGATGGTGTTTATACTTTCCACTACCCCTATAGAGGATACTGAGTAATGACTAATGAAATTAATGTACTCCATGGGTGGAAGATTTTGACATCCTCCTTAAGGATGATTGAATGACTGAGTTACTAAACAATTGTACTTTGTTTAAAACTATGAGACCACTTTGGTGAAAACTATGTGGCCATTTCAGTGCTAAGTTGTTGAGTTGTGACATGGTGAATGATGTATTTTGATTTTTTGTAATAAGTTGTAACATTGTGAATGCTGTACCTTGATTTCTGTGAATGTTTTGCTCTGATTTGTTACTGAATAGAGAGTTTGCTATGCTATGTAATCAGGACCTTGAAAGCTGTTCACAGCAGCAGTCCTCTGGAAAGTTGCTCATGCATGGCTTTCCAGCCACCTAACCCTGATTTCTTCTCAAAAAAAAGGGACCTCTGCTCTAAAGGAAGATAATACTAGCTCTGCTTCTTATCTGGGTGTATGCTGGCAAGTCCATTTCCTCCCTTGGGCTGCAGGGTTCTCTTTTGTAAAGTGAGGGGTTGGACTAGAGGATATCTATGGTCACTTCTAAGCCCTAAATCTTATAATCACTGACCTAGGATCAGTAAGTAGGTTTATGGGGCTCAAGGACAATTCTGATGTCAAAGATGCCAAGAGCATCACAAAGTCAGATTCTGGCCCTAGAAATGTGGTAGGCCAAGAAAGGAAATAACATTCAGTGCTGTTTTAGATTTCAAAATGAATCCCATACACTGTAGATTTCAGCCATTCTCTCAAACATTCAGTAGAAGTAAGAGACTCAGCGGCTCATGGATTTACCTTAATTAGCAATCCTGATACTCAGTTACAGTTTGAAACTCATTCCTATTTGTATAAGACTTCAACCCATGCTTTTGTCACGGCCAAGGGCTTAATAATTGAAGCATTAATAATTGTAATAGTAAACTAAAATCAATAGGGGCTTAATGAACCCATAATGCAGTAGTGTAGCTATCTTATATAACTATAATAAGCTTATTCTATCAATGGAACAGGCAAGGTTCAAAGAACTAAATGAATGCTTGCTGGTGGGTTATAGAAATTAATTGTGGAAATCACATTTTACCTAGTAACCAAGAAGTACAGTATTGACCTGGTTTACACGAAATGTGAACATGATCTATATTCATGCACTGAGAACCAGAGATCCAGCTTAAGTCTCTCCCTGGTCTCCTCAGCAGAAGCCATGACCTTAGTCTATCCATTGCCTATACACAAATTCTATCCAATCTAACAAGCAAGTACGAAGTGCCTGTCATGCTCAGGTGCTGGGGGCGGGCGGAAGGGAGGTACATAGATCCAAATCAAACACTGCCTGCCCTCAAGGAGTGTCCATTCTACAGGGGAATGGGCACAAACTAGAAGAGGTGACTGCCCTTCCTGCTGGTGGGGCTCCGGTAAGAAGACCCCTTTCCCCTCCAGGGTTGGATCTGAAATCAGAGCAAACCTGGCTCTGAGACCTGTTTTTACCACTTACTGCCTGGATGATCACAGAATAGGCAACTTCTCTAAAGCTCAATTTCTCAGCTGTAAAATATATACTACAAGGATTTGTGATTTGGGTGGTGTAGGATCTCCTTCCATTAAACCACATGGTACTCCCTCTAGAAATGATATTTTCCATGAGGTTTTGTATTAACCTATCTGTGAATGTGCTATTTTCCCCAAAGAAAAGGACAGGGACAGCTTTGTCTCTGCAGCCTCAGAGTCTAGCAGAGTATCTGGTATAAAATAGGCACCCAGTAAATGCTTGTTGGATGAATGTATGTTTATTGTTTGCATGACATAACACAGGGCAGTGATAGCATTGACCAGGCAGTCCCCTGACTCTGGAATATCTTCCTTCTTCAATTCCTGCTCAAGGGTCTGGTGCCATCTCTTCTACCAGCTACCTCCTGAGCTCTCTCCCAGCCCAGCCATATTCTCTTCTGGAAAGTATTTTGTACATACAGAGAGCATTTGAGAGACAGCTGTGGTGTGATGGATAGAAGGTTGGTCTTGAAACCAAAAGGAGTCAGGTGAAAGTTGTGCCTCTGACATAGGGTGACCCAGGAAGAGTCACTGAACCCCTCAGAGGTGTAGGCCAGAGGTGTCAAATTCATGGCCTTTGGGTAGCACACAGCCCACAAAACTCTCCAGTATTCTAGAACCACATTAAGATGGAATTGTTTTAAAAAAAAAAACAAAAAAAAATATGGCATAGATAATGTTACTTTGTGGTTTTCCAAGTCAATATACAGCCATAGGGATATATTTTCCATGGAGTCTGACACCCTTGCAATCTAGGCAGCTTTCCAAAACTATAAATTTCACAGAAGGTAACAATTGGCTTTAGTGGGAGGAGTTTCCTTCTCTGGAAGTTCCTCATATCAATGCATTCACAAATTTCAGTCCTAGAGTTAACACATGTGTATTTGTGCCCATGCTGTTTCCTGCCCCCATCCCTGGAGATTAAGCAGATAAGCTATTAGGGGCAAGGATTGTCTCCATTTTTGTTGTTTTTGTATCCCTAGCTCGTAATAATAGGTATTTAATAAATGTCAGTTAGCTTTTATTGCACTGAATGGTATTCTTGATCCTGGGCATAGAGAGAAGCTGTGAAGCTTTTGCCAGCTAATTCTCCATGGTATGATGTCACGAGGGTCTGGCCACAGGAATTAGTTATGTACAAATATGCAAGTGCATATATGAATTAAGGCTCCGCACATGTCTCCATCATCATGGAAGCATCTTCTGCGAGCCATTAATTCTTGGAGAATGGCTTGATCCCAATCTGTTCCTTCCTCTCCTCCTACTTGGCAACAGGCCATAATTTGTACCAATGCCGAATGCACTATCTACTCTTCTTATGTTCTATGCCCCAGAGTTCCATCCTTAAAACAATATGCTTAATACAAGTATTGGTTGGCCAAGAAGAAATGCTTGCCTTCATGTAGGCTTCCCTGCTTACCCCAACTGAAATGAACAAGCTACCTTACTAGTCAAGGCTCATTTCCTCTGTGAAATGAAGGGCTGGATTTATTGTTGTTGTTGTTGGCAAGTCAGTTTTCAGTCACGTCCAATTCTTCATGACCCCATTTGGGTTTTCTTGGCAGAGATACTGGAGTATTTTGCCATTTCCTTCTCCAGCTCATTTTACAGATGAGGAAACTGAGGCAAATCAGGTGAAGTGACTTGCCCAGGGTCACACAGCTAGTACATATCTGAGGCCAGATTTCAACTCAGGTTTTCCTGATTCCAGGCCTGCCACTCTATCTACCATGCCACCCAGCTGCCCTAGGGTTGAATAAGGTGACCTGTAAAAGGTCCACTCCAGCTCTGAAATCCTATGATCTTCAGTTTGTCTGGATCTCTCCTTTGCCCCTTTACTCCCCCTGATATATTACATCTATCTCTGTGTCTACCCTACCTGCTTCCTACTCCTAGCCTAGAATTTAAAGTACCTGAGATCAGGGTCAGTTTTCCTGTCATCTTTGTATATAGGTAAGTTTTCTTTATCATACATCTTTTCTTATAGCATACAACTATAAGATGGAAACCCACTGTGTGAGAGGATTTCAATGAGATGTACCCTAGGAAGTCACATGCATTTATGGCTTCTTTCAAACCTGAATGCTGTTCAAACATTTACATATCTCCTGTGGACAAGAATGCTATCGATTTAAGAGAGATCACCTATTTGGTTAATTGTGCTTGAAATCCAGCAGCATCATTAGAGTCTCCATCACCAATGATCTCTTTATTGCTACATACAATGGACTTTTAGCAATCCTCACACTTTTGGACATCTCTGCAATATTTGACACTTTTCACCAAACTCCCTTCTAGATATTCCCTCTTCCCTGGCTTCTCATGACTCTGTTGTGGCTCTTCTCCTATTTATGTGATCTATCTTTTCCGGTCTCCTTTGTTAGGATTGTCATTCATGCCCCAACCTCTACTAGATGACTGTGACACAGGTTGTACTTGGTCTCCTCCCCACCTCTTCTCTCTTCCTCTTCCCCTTCCCGTTCCTCCTCTACCACCTTCTCTTCTTCTTCCTCCTCCTCCTCTCCCTCTACCTCTTCTTCTTCTCCTCCTCCTGCTCCTCTCTCCCTAAGTTCAGGGAGAGCTGCATTTTTTGTTTGTGTATCTTTGGTTCCTGTCACAACGTCTGGCATATAGTAGGAATTGAATATAAATTCATTATTACATTAAATTGAATTATGCATTTGTTACAGTGTTTTATGTACAGAAGGAAAAACAAAGTATTTTTAAATGTTACTGTAGAGGCCCTGATGGGTTAAATGCTAAAGAGCTTGACCTTGATTAAGGAAAGCATTCATGCTGCAATACATTCTCCTATTGTGACAATGGATTTCCATGAAGTCTTGCCTAAGAAACCTCAAACACATAATTTATCCTAATGCTGTGCACTATGTGATAAGTACAAAGCAGTGGGACAGGACTGTTTAAAATGATCAGGCTGCACGGGGAGCGTGGACTGGTTTAAGTGATTGAGAAGTTTCTTTGCACCATCGTTTTTTTGATCCCAAGCCTAAGGGGCATGGAAAGAGCCATGGAGTCATGGTCTTAGCCTACACCATTCTCTACAGGAAATCCCAAGCATACAGACAGTTGCTTGCATAATGTCAATTTAAGGACAATGAAGTGCCCTCTCCAACCAAAGATCCCCCTACCATAGGTAAGCCATGATATCTGAAATTACTAACATTGGTATCAATCCTTAAAGATCAGTTATTTATTTTGCATTATCCTGGCCCTGAGGAAATAGAATACATGGGAAGTAAGTCGTAAAGAAGGGGAAGGAGGTTAGAAATATGGAATCCTGCTAAAGCTCCAGAGGAACAGTGAAAAGTACTAATCTTCTGGGGAGAGTACCAAAAGGGAGAAGTAGGGGCAGGAGGGACAATGAAGGGAGGAATGGGAGGGTCTTCTTTGAATACTCTGCCTACTCTGCCATTTGTCCTGAAGTTTTGACTGCCACTAGGAGACAGAAGCACAGAACATGCTGCCCAAGAATGCCAATAATTGGCTCTCAATTTGCTGGCATAAGCACTGTTATTAACTCAATGGAAAAGGGTAAAACTGACACAGAGTCAAAATGACTTACCCAAGGTCACAGTGGAACCCTGAGTGTTTGACTCCAACTACACCAGGCATTCCTATATAAGCTATTTGGCAGCTTGCACCCAAATCTGTGCAATAATGGAAATGCAGCTGATTCAGCTTTTCTAAAAGATATTCAGCTCAACATGCAAATTGGACTTTTCAGTGCCAATAGTGACTCCCAACTACTGTTTCAAACAGCCATATTTCTAGTTATAAGAATTTTTTTTTCACCTCTCCTTTTACAAATCAAGGGGAAAAACAAAACAAATGACCTTTTATCTAGTCTTGAAGGATATGCTTTGCATTACATTTTTAAAAATCCACCCACCACCATGCATGACATTTCTCTTTAGCCCTTCCAACACCTGCAGAATTTCAGCAATGATGCACTAGTCTGTGGTGAGCCTTGGTCACAAGAGAAAATACAGTACCTGCGTTGCAGCTGTGTTTTTCTTTTTTATTGAACCTTCTACTTGCTCGCAGCCAACTCTCTCTGAGGTCTGGCCACAACTCTTTCTGACCCTGGGATATTTAAATATCCAACAGCACTCTCTCATCCTCTAGGCATGCTGAAAAAATCAGGGGAGCTGTCCCACAGTGTTGCTGCTGATCTTCTGTCCACAGGATATGTGCTTTGAGTTGTTTGTCCAGGAGGAAGAGGACTTTAGCTGAGCCAACCAAACCCTGACTCCAATGGTGTGATACTGGAGAGACTGACGCTATTATCCAGGCCCAGAGAATTCAGTAAAGCAATTTTCAATGCCAATAGTAACTCCCAACTACTGTTCCAAACAGACATACTTCCAGCCATAGGATTTCTTTATCTCACTTCTCATTTTAACAATCAAGGGAAAAAGCAAAACAAATGACCTTTTAATCTAGTCTTTTTTTAATTTAGTTTTTATTTGTTTTCTTTTTTACATTATTCATTTTCATTACATTTTTGAATTACATATTTTCTCCCCGTCTTGCCCCTGCCCCAACCCTAAAACAGCAATCCCACTATAAAGCCCCTCCCCTGTTCTGCTCTCTTATTTTCTGGTAGGGCAGGCGGGGTCTCCCTATCCCAGCCCCTGTATATCTTAATTCCCAGTTGCAGGTATTGCAGAATTTTAAATTTTAGATTCTTTCGATTCCTCCCCTGTCACCCATCCCCACTGGAAGGACACTCAGTTCAATACAGGATATGGATGTGTGATTATACAGGACATCCTCATAGTGGACACACCATGACAGTGATCGTCTGTCTCTCCTTCCTATCCCTCCCCCCCTCCTGTTCCGTTCTCTACCCTGTCCCTGTCC
>CM053602.1:10679460-10697865 GCA_028646575.1 Pseudocheirus occidentalis | reverse complement strand
CAAGTCTCAGGATGGAAGGAGATGTCTACATTCAGAGAAAGATCCAGAAAGATCAGAGTTTAAAAGGAGACTGAAGCAATGCATGCTATCATTCTTTTCTATGTTTGGCTTTTGATTCTCTTTTCTCACTGTTCACTCCATTAGCTATAACACCTATACAACCAGAGTACTGTACAATGTGAAAGAGTTTGCAGATCCTATACATGATTGTATGCCACCATGGCGGCGGTGGGGAGTGAGGAGGAAGGGGAGAAAAATCTGAAACCCAAGTGACTCTGGAACTGAATCTTGTAAACTAAAAGTAAACAAACAAGTCAATAAAATAAATTAAAAAAAATTAGAAAGCCAACAAATAAGCAAATCTAAAATAAACACAAGAGAGGAAACATTAAAAATTAGAGGAGAAATAGATAAGTAGGAAACAAAAACACAGAAATGACAAATTAAATCTTTAGCTATTCTAATTAAAAAGACAATAGATAAATGAATAAAACACCAAATGAGCAAGTTGAAATCTTGAAATACAAAAACCAGAAGAAGTAAAAATAGAATAATCAGAACATATGCACAGTTATAAGCTGACTTAACTGAGAACACAAAAGAAATAGAGAAATACCTTAAAAACATAAAATATCCTAACTACCAAAAGGTCAGTTAGAGATTTTAAATAATACCAACTCCAAAAAAGGAAACAAATATAGCTATAAAGGAAACACCAAAAAAAACTCCTGGTCCTAATGAATTCTATCAAGTTTTAGAGAGCAGTTAGTATCCACACTTCCCAAATCATTCTCAAAAATTGAGAAAGAAAGTACCCCACCATAATCCTATCAGACATTTTTATTAGACATATCCTGTTGGTATCTAAACTAGAAAAGGATAAAACACAGAAAGAAAAGTATAGGCCAATATCATGAAATGAAAATTGACTCAACAGTTTTAAACAAAATCCTATTAAAGAGAGTACAGCAACATGTCAAAGAAATTATTTCATTAATTCATTATCACCAAGTCAAATTTATACCATGGATATTAGGATGGTTCAATATCAGGAATAAAATAAACATAACTAACCATATTAAAGGTCCAAATGTATAAAACCTCATAATCACCTCAAAAAGTCTTTGACAAAAGAGCAAGACTTTTATGCTAAAAACTCTACAAAATATAGGCATAGAGGAGTCTTTTAATATTATAAAAAGCATCTATCTAATGCCAAAAGCAAACATCATATGAATTGGGGATATATTAGAACCTTTTCTAGTATATATGGCAATGAAGCAAGAATGTCCACTCTCCCTACTATATCTGATATAGTTCTGAAATTGTAGCAACAGTAGTAAAACAAGAAAAAGAAATTAAAGGCATAAAGATGGGTTGTTTGCTAAAGATATGTTGGTTTACTTAGAAAATCCTAGGGAATTAGTAAAGATACTAATTGAGATAATTAATAGCTTCAGTAAAGTTGCAGGCTAAAAAATAAATCCTCCAAAATCAAGAGCATTTCTATATAATAATAACAAAGCACAAGAAATAGTAACAGAAAGGGAAATACCATTCCACACATCTACAGAATGCATAAAATAGCTGGGAATTGACCTGGCAAAACACACAAAAGACACATAGAATCAGTTACAAAATTACAGTTACAAATTTTTAAAAATCCATGTGACCTTGGGCAAGTCACTTAACCCCAATTTCCCTGCATTTTCCCCTCTCAAAATAAAAAGATAAATAAATAAAATGAAGGAAAACTGAAATATCTGAAGGAATATTTCATGCTCATGCCTAGGTCATAACAATATGATAAAAATAAATAAGTAAATCAATGGTAAACATTTAAGTGTCTCCTATGTGGCAAGATACTATAGTAAGACTGTGGATACAAAAAGAGGCAAAAAAATTCCTGCCCTGTCCACAAGGACCTTACAATTTAATGAGAGAACAATATGCGAATAAATATATACAAAGCAGACTATATACAAGATAAGTAAGAAATAATTAACAAAGACACTGGAATGAAGAGGTACTGAGGAATGCTTCCTGTAGAAGATGAGATTTTAGTTGGAATTTAGTGGAAATCAGGATAGTCAGGAATTCAAGCAAAGGTGAAGAATTTTACCCTTTAATGCTTTTAATTAAACCAATCAAATTACCAAATAATAATTTTTAATTGGGAAACCAAAAGATTTAGAATGTCAAGAAAATGAAGAAAAGATGTAGAGACAAAAGGGACCTCAAACTGTATCATAAAGCAGCAGTCTTCCTGTAAAGCTGACTCACTTCATTGCCAGAAATGTGGTACTCCAAGCTTATTCTTAGGAGCAGCTGAGCCTTCAGCCTGCAGACTAGCTGCCTTTTACCTTCATCAAGCTGATACAGAAACTTCTTTGCTCTGGGGCAAAACTTCAAGTTGGACCACTGCTGGTTGACCTCCCTGACTTAAGTTTCTCCCTATACCAGGTCAGTTTGTCCTCAACTCAGCTATCAAACTAATTTCTCCTTAAGCACCAGTCTGAGCACTGTCACTCAATAATCCATTCAACTCAGTATAAATTCATTAAAATGGATATAATTGTCTTTTTCCTTGCCTGATTTCCCACCCATAACAGTATAGGCTCCCTGGAGGCAGGGACAGCATCTGGTTTCACTTTGTCATATCTTCAGATCTATCTACCTAGGTATACATTGCTATAAAGTACTGGAAGGCAGGACTTTTTTGGTGGGGGGTTGGGAGAGGGACATTTACTATATTCTCAGGAGCTAGAAATAGCACCTAGCAACTAAGAAGGTGCTTGATAAATATTTCTTGTTGAATCATGTGCAATAGTTGCTTATTGAATGTTTGTTGAAACAATAAACATACTTGATTCAGAAAGCCTTTATCAAGTACCTACTATGTGCCAGGTACTATGCTAGGTGGTGAGAATACAAAAACCAAAAGGAAACAATTTCTGTCTTCAAGGAGCTTGTATCATAATTAGGCATGTCTCCTGAATCTTGAAGGAGACATTTGGGGGAAAGGGGTTGACACCTTTTTGTGTAGCAGGGAGGGAATGGAGAAGCTGGGATCAAGATGTTCATCTACTCAGAGAATGGACCATCCAAAGTCAGTTAAAATTACCAAACAAATTGTCCCAACTATGGGGAAATTCATACAAGCTTAGCAGTAAGCTCTTCACGTGGCAGGGGAAGATGGCAGATTTAAGGCCAGGACCTAGGATGACTACCCTTTTTTGCTGTTTTGCATAATTCCATGAATTTCAATATCCATATTTGATAGTATCAATAGAGGTATGAGTAAATAAGTAAAAAGGGAAGTTTTCAATCATGTTCATTCTGAATAGGTAGCAGACCAGTGTCATTCTTCACAGATGTAATAGATGAAAGAGATATATTAAGTCATCTAACATAGTGACAATTCAAATTAAATCCCCTTCCAAGGCAAGGAATTCCACATTAGAAGCCTCTTTGAAGGCGTTTCATAGGCCAATTCAACAAGTTTCAAGGGTAATGAGCTTAACTAGCATGTATCCCAGAGCCACAGTGACTCAGCTTACTTAAGGATGGCCCTTAATTCACTGGGATAGTAGAGTAGGAGTAGCCACCAAAGCCCAGTTGTACCCTGAAGACTCCTTGAGTGAAAGCCCTTTTAGGGTTTTCCTCTTGTGTTTCCACCAGGATGAGGGGATTTCCAGTTAGGATATCTACGTTTAAAATCACTTGGTAGTACAGCTGGCCAGTTTCCATGCCATTAAGGTCTAGAAAAACAGTATTGTTTCAGGGGTATTGAGTTGTAAAGAAAAGTGGCCACTATTACTTGTCTCCTGCTATAGGCTATTCCATGGATAATTATAAGCCCACTTCAATTCAACAAACATTTATCAACTCCGCATTTCCTCTTCTTATATCTTTAGGAAACAACAACAAAATTTAGAACAAGAGCACTTTTCCCAATGGAGCCCTAAAAGTAGCTGAAATTTCAATGGCACTTTCAAGTTTGCAAAATGCTTCCCAAGCCTTATCAAATCTGAACCTCACGATTATTGTGCTTTGTATTAATATCTCTGTTAACATCCCTGCATTAACAGATGGGGAAAAGGAGACTCAGGGAGCTTATGTGACTGTACTTGTGACAATATGGCTAGTACCTGTCACAGGGGAGATTTGAATACAGGTTTTCACGCCTTCTAGTCAAAAGTGTCCATTATACCACACTGCCTCTTTTTTTGTATTATGGACCCCACTGGCAGTCTAAAGAAGCCTGCTTAAAATGATGCTGGCAAACGCGCAAAATAAAATATGTAAGATTGCAAAGGAAACCAAATATATTGAAATAAGTTATTAAATATTAAAAAAACAAACAAACCAATTTAAGGCTCCAAGTTCAGAATCTTTGTTCTGAAGAAATGGCAACGCGTGTCAGTCTTATTTTCAATGAGAATCTGGTTTTAATCATATTTATCTCTGACTGATACATATAAACTATCTCTGATATGGTACAATTCTTGGGACCCACATTTTGTAAAGGGTTCCATTCATATATTCCAGCATTCTCCTGAGGGAAACTCATGGTGCCTAGAGGTCTCCTCTCATTTCCTGACATACCTTTCAGAAACATGCTGTTGAGTAGCTGTGGAAGATGCTTTGTAAGGGAATCCTGGGACTGACATCCTTTTACATCTAGAGAATGAGTCATCTTTGCTGAGTACCAAAAGGAAACCAGGCATACAGAAGCAGACCCTAAAATTTAAAAACATATATTTTCCAAAGACATGGTCATTTACTTGAATATTTTAATTACAGGGAGCACATGGCCTTCTAAGTCAACCATTTTGAGACAATGCTAGTTGTTGAATGTTCTTTAGATTGAGCCAAAATCAACCTCCCTGGCACTATCATCTACTGATCTTGCGTATTGCTTTCCTTTGAATCGATAAAGAACAAGTCAAAAACGACTTGTTTCCACATGACAGCCCTTCAAATACTTGAGGCTATGTACTTCTAATCAAGTTTTCTTTGTTCCAGGCTGAGGACCCCTAGATCCCTGTTCCAGGCTAAAGATTCCTGAACCAGCACTCAGTGTGATTTCCAGACCCTTCCCCATCATCTTACAATCCCCTCTTCGAGACATATTCCAGCTTGCCACCATTGCTCTTAAAAGTAGAAGCAGTGTGGTGCCGGGGGAGAATGGTGGATTTAGAGTCAGGACCTAGGCAGCAATCCCATCACAAGCATTCCTGCAAGACTGGGAAGTTACTTTGCCTCTCTGAACCTCAGTCTCCTGTTCTGTAAAATGAAGGGTTAGAACTAGATAACCTTTAAAGAACCTTCCAGTGTGAAAGCTTGTGACATTATGTGAATAGAATTCTCTAACTGTAGTCTGTCCAGTACAGAATTGTTGCTGCACTCCATTCTGCAATTAGCGTAGCCTATGACACATAAGCTTTCTGTTTGAGCAGTTATGAATCTGAAGTCTTTTTCTGTCACCATCCTTTATTTTAATAGAAATGAAAGCCTTTACATTTATCCTCATTAAATTTCATTTCATTTGATTTGGTTCATAATTCCTGCTGGTCAAGATCTTTTTGTATCCTGGATCTGTCATCTAGCACATGAGATGGCTGCCTCAGCTTCTGGATTGGATAAACACACTATCTATGCTTCCATCCCATTTATTCATAGAAATGAGAACACAAGAGAGTTAAGGAGAAAGGCCTGTGCCATATTACTATTACTACTGTCTTCCCTCCAGGTACCCATCAGGCCATTAAAACTCACCGCTTTGGGAAATGGGAGACAATCAGAGAGACTTAGAATTATAAAGAAAAAAATAATGTTAGAAATTATTTCACTTAATCCCTTCAAGTCATTAAACCAGCTCCAGATCCATTTAATTACATTATAATCCAAGCACATTTCTGCTTCTTTTGTCACTGACTGCAGCTTAGACCATATATAGGTCATCATCCTTTTGTGTAGAACAAATAGGCAGTCACCTATGTACCATGATTTAAGGGCTTCTGGGAAGTTGGACTCCCAACCCAAAATATAATCCCTAGCTAAGCCTGCTATGCTGTCTCAAATTCTTGCACGAGCACATAGATTTTTCAGCTAGAAGGGATGGTCTACATTATCTAATCCAAGACTTTTATCTATAGATGAGGAAATAAGGGCCCCAAATGAGAACTGACTTTCCTAAGACCACATAAAAAGTAAGTGACAGAGGCAGGATTCAAACCAGGGTCCTGACTCTGAAGCCTACATCTCCTATATCACACTGTCACCTCCCCATAATCTAAAGAAGAAAGTACAGATGGATTTGTCTTGGGAACATTATCCACATCTCACAAATGAGGAGACAGGACTAGAGAGGTAGAGAAGCTTGCCCCTGGTCACACAGATAAGAAGGAGAAGGGCTAGGGTTCGAAGTCCAGGTCTCCCCTGATTCCATAGCCAGCACTCTACCACATTGGATGCTGACAAAAGGAACAAGTTACATTTCCCAAAGGATTGAGGAGGGGCATGGAATACAGAGAAGAGAAGCTCCTTCAGGGCAAGAATTAATAACTCATGCCATTATTACATTTCTAATACTTGGCATAGTATCTATACACAGTAAGTACTCAATAAATGCTTCTTGGATAAGATCAGATTGCTTAGAAGTAATTTACTGGAAGGGGAAGAGGAAATGGTGGCAATAAGTATAACAATAAGTATAAGAGAAGCAGAAGGATCTTGACCATCAATCAATCAATCAATTGACTAATAAGCATTTATTAAGTACCAACTGTGTGCCTGATATTGTACTTAGAACTGGGAATAGAAGGACATAAGTGAAATAGCTGTTGCCCTTGAGGGGCTTACAATGTAGCAAAGGGAAATGATATGCATTAAAACAAAATGTACATATACATACTGTTCCTCTTTGCTAATGATCTGTATATAGACATACACCAAAAAGATACAAAGTGATTTGGAGGGGAAGGCACTAACAGCTAGGACAAGAATTCTTAACCTGTGGTCTGAGAATTTTTATATGTATTTAGATAACTGTATTTGAGTTTAATTGGTTTCCTTTGTAATCCTACTGATTTGATCATATATATTTTAAAATGATTCTGAGAAGGGAACCATAGGCTTCACTAGACTGGCAAGGGGTCCATGATACAATAAAGGTAAGGATCCCTTAACCATGGCTTCAGGAAAGGCGGATTCTAAGACGTCGAGATGAGAAAAGAATGCACTCCAGGCATGGAGTCTAGCCAGTGGAAAGGTATGGAGAGAACTGATAAACCGATGGGAGGAAGTAAGAAGGCCAGTTCAGCTAAACCAAGGTGTGTATGAAAGGAAGTAATAAGCAGTAAGGATGGAAAGGAAGGTCAAGGAAAGGCTGTGAAGAACTTGAATGCTGAAGAGAAATCTACTTTCTTTCTCCTAAAGTTAATAGGTAACCAAAAGAATTTACTGAGCATGAAGCATGAGTGACATGGTCAGACCTGGGTTTTTAGAAAATCATTTTGACACCTGTGAGGGAGATGGGTTGGAGGGGAAAGAGGCCAATTAGGAGGCTATTGCAATAATCCTATCAAGAAATGACAATGACATAAACTTGGGAGGTGAGGGGAGACAGATGAAGGATGTTACAGATTCTATAGAGAAAGAACCAACAACATTTGGCAACTGAATGGATATATGGGGTGAGGTCAAGGATGACAGCAAGGTTCTGAGGTTGGATGACTGGAAAGATTGAAGTACTCTCTGGGGTGGTTAGGTGGTACAGTGAATAGAGCATCAGCCCTAGAGTCAGGAGGACCTGAGTTCAAATCCAACCTCAGATACTTAACACAAAAATAGCCATGTGACCTTGGGCAAGTCACTTAACCCCAATTGCCCTACCTTCCCCCCTCCAAAAAGAAAAAAAAAACTTAAAGTACCCTCAATAGAGAGAAGGAAATTTAGAAGTGGAGTGGGTTTGGTAGGGGAGAAGCAGGGTGGGAAATACAATGAGTTCTATTTGTACATGTTGAGTTTGAGATATCCCATATAGCTACTGGATATCCAGTTCAAAAAATGCATTAGGCACTTGATAATTAGGGAACAGAGCTCTAGAAAGAGACTAAAGCTACATATATAGATTTGAGAGTCATAAGCAGAGGCATGATTATTAAACCAACATGTGGTAAAGAAATCATTAGGAAAGAGTATGAAAAAAGAAAAATGAGGGCCTGGGACAAAGTTTTAGAATACACCCCCACTTACAGAGGAGAATATGAATGAGAAGCCTTCCAAAGAGAATGAGAAGAACAGTCAGGTAGATAAAGAATGGAGTGGCACAAAGTGCAAGGGCAAATACAAAGTCAGAGGACTTTGGGTTCAAATGCTTCTGAGAGTACTTGGTGGGACTTTGGGCAATTTACTTCATCTCTAGGGCCCTCAGTTTCCTCCTCTATACAATGAGAGGGTTGAACTAGATGGCGCTGAGGGCTCTTGCAGCTCTAAAGCTAAGATCCTATACAGCAATTGAGAAAAGTCTTATAAACATGCCAAAAGAAGAGAGTACCTGGGAGAGGGTGAGGATGGGAACAACATCAAATGCTATGGAGTGGTCAGTAAGAATAAAGACTGAGAAAAGGTCTTTACATTTGGAATTAAAAAGCATTTGTCCTTGTAGAGAGAATAATTTCAGTTGAGCAATGATGTCAGAAGGCTGAGATGTGAGTAAGAGGAGATACACAAGGGGAGGCAAGAGTGTCTTCAGATTCTGCTGGGAGTCCGACTGTGACAGGGAAAAGAGACAGAGGGCGATAGCTTGAGTGGATGGTAGGGTCTAATTTCTTAGGGATTTTTAATGATAGGAGAAAATAAATTGTGTTTATTGGCAGCAAGTAAGGAACCAGTAGAGAGAAATTTAAGTTAAGAGTGGAAAAGGAGTTGATTGAGGGGACACTGTGTTGGAGAAGTCAGGAGGGGATAAAATCAAGGGTATATGTAGAGAGGTTGGCCTCCATAAAAAAAAGATTAGTCATCATTTCTCAAATATATAGAGAAATGGGCAAATACAAAGTCAGAGGCAAATTTATAATACATGTCATTCCCCAATTCATAAATGGCTGAAGGATATTAACAGGCAATTTTCAGATGAAGAAATCAAAGTTATTTATAGTCATATGAAAAAATACTCTAAATGACTATTGATTAGAGAAGTCCAAATTCAAACATGTCTGAAAACAAATAGGTTGAAAACAACCTATAAGATCAGCTAATGTGACAGAAAAAGAAAATGACATGTTGGAAGGGATATGGGAAAATTGGGATACTAATGCATTATTGGTGGAGTTGTGAACCAATCCAACTATTCTGGAGAACAATTTGGAACTATGCCCAAAAGTCAATCAAAGTGTATACCCCTTGATCCAGCAATACCACCACTAGGTCTGTATCCCAGAGATTAAAAGCGGGAAGGGCCTCGCTAGAGAGAGACTTACTTGTACAAATACTATCTGCTATAAGAAATGACAAGCAGGTAGAGCTGGAAAGATTTACATGAACTGATACAAAGTGAGCAGAACCAGAACACTGTACATAGTAACAGCAATGTCATACAATGATCTTAACTATTCTCAGCAATACAATGATCCAAAACAATTCCAAAGGACTCATGATGAAAAATGCTATCCATGGGGAGGGGGGAACTAATGGAATCTGAATACAGATCAAAACATACTATTTTCACTCTATCTGTGTGTGTGTTTTCCTTTTGGTCTGTTTCTTCTTTCACAACATGACTAATATGCAAATATGTTCTACATGACTGCACATACATAACTATACATGCATACATACATACATACATACTGCTTACAGTATTAGGGAGATGGAAGATGAGGAAGGGAGAAATCTGGAACTCAGTTTTTTTAATGAATATTAAAATTTGTCTTTGCATGTAATTAGAAGACATAAAACACTATTAAAAAAAGAAGAATGGCCACATCTTTATCAAAGATTGGAGTAGAGGAGAAGAGTATAAGTGATGATAGCAAGAGATTATTTGATGAAGAGAAAGGGAAAGGACACGTGAAGAGTAATGCTTCTACCAATATTGTGCCCATGCTATTGAAAATATGGGCACACTCACACAACACCAAAGGGATTGTATGTCTGTACCTTCTGACAAATCCCTTTGGAAATGGATTTCCTTCTTTATTTGCCATAGTTTCAATTACTGTACAGCCCATATAAGTTTATGACACTATAAAAATACAAAATAACAGTAATAATAACCACGGCTGCCATGGTTAAAGAATTTTTCGTGATTGTCAACCTAAAATGGTCTTCATTCTATTTCTTCCCATTCCTCCTGGTTATGTAACCCCTCTGACTATCATCAATATTTTCTTCCTTTCTTGGGTGTTTATGTGCTTCTAATATTCATAGGCTATGAATACATGCCTATCTCCTGGGGACACCATTTGGCCAAGCGAAACATATTTAGTCCTTTTAATCATTCTTCAGATATCAGTTCCATTAGAACTTTAATTGTTTTTGTTGCTCTTCTCCGAATTTTCTCTAATACTTTCATGATTGATGCCAATTCATATAATGCCAATTAGTCAGGAAGAGCTATTCAGCCATATAAATACTGGGCTCTATTGAAGTAAAAAGCAGGTATCCTCCCACTAATGTGAATCTCCCTGGTTTTTAAACAAGTATCTTCATGTGGCTGTTGTGGCCCCAAAACAAGAACATTCACTATCTCAAAACGATTCTGGAAATAGGATGCAATATAAGTTAGAATAACTCTATGTGGGGTGGTTGCTCTCTGCACAGGTCCACATATTGTAGGATGGTGTATAGGTATGACTCTGGGAATACTACTTTTCATTTCGTGAATGTCTTATGGCTAAAATTGGAAGGTGGAAAACAGATGTAACAATGATATCATGTCACGAAAACACTTGGCCACATCTAAATGTCTACTATTAAGATCTCTCTGAGAAGTCGCATGGTATAGCAGACAGAGGGCCAGCCGTAGAGCCAAGAAGACACAGGTTTGCTCTTCCTAGTGACATATATTGGCTGTACAGCCATGGGCAAGTCAGTTCACTACTTAAAGTTCCAGGAAATTCTCCAGACGATAAGTTTCAGATATGTTGTGATCTACATTGGTAGAGAAACTTTCCACAAAAGACATTCTCTACCTTAAAGAAATCATAGATCCAGACCCTAGCCCCTTATAGAAAAACCTAACAGATTAGACTACAAAGACTCTAAGTAAGTCTTGGACCTTAGGGAAAGCACACCAGCCACTTCAGAAAAAAAGTGTCATACACAGTCATTTACTCCTATACCCAGACAGATACTACAATGATGACCAGATGATAAGAGACTGAAGCTCAGTACAACTGGTCAAATTGGGAGTGTTTCTGAAAAGGGCAAAGGCCAATCGGGGATCTACTCAACAAAAGGGCTTTAATTGGGCCTAATAAAAATGTAACTGCTGGTTTAGAATCAGCTCCATTCATTTATGACCATTATTCATTTTCCCTGTTGAGCATTTTTTGTTGCTGGCATTAATTTCCAGTTCTCACTGTAGTCACCTTCATCTCTAAAACATATCGACTGCATTGTTTCATCCACTTAACACTTTAGATACACGTGTCAACATAGTTTGCATTTCTGAATGCTTTACCATAGGCTGGACTGTATATCATTTTATAGGTCCTAGCTTTCACGTTTAAACTCGCATGAACATTCCCAAAAGATAGACATTTTTATACCTTTAGTTTCTCAATGATTAAACCACAATCAACTAAAACCCAACAAAATAAAATACTCAGTTAAATGGAGTTATGTAGAAATAGGAAAAATGAGGAGAAACAGGAAAATTGGTGAAAGCAGGGATTTGTTATTTAGGTGAAATGCAATTTTGAGGGCATTTCTTGAAATCACTAAAAGTTCAATTCAATCTATTATACCTGTTATACCTACTATCCTATAATAATCAATGATGTTTCAAATGCTGGCCTAGAGATCACTAGAAATCCTCAATCATGAAAGAAAGATTTCATCTTTTTCACTAGACTACATATAGTATGGCAGGACATTGGACTAAAACATTTTAAAAAAGATTTTCAGAATGCATTACATCAAGCATGGGTAGCATGTAGCCGAAAATGTTTTTATATGTTTCTCTCCTCTTCCTTGCTAAGGGCAGGTTGAGCAATTCATTGAGCAAATCTATGAGGATACATGGATAGATAGACTGAGAGAGACAGACAGACAGACAGACAGACACAGACAGACAGGTAGATAGATAGACAGACAGACACACATATATACATACATGTATACATACGAAAGGCACTTCAGAAACTACAATGAAGTGTCTTGAGGTCAAATCTAACTGCAGGAACTTCCTAACTGTGTAACTGTCAGCAAGTGAGTGTCTTAACCTCTGCCTCCCTTAACCTCAACTCTAAAGTGGGGATCATAATAACACCTACTTCACAGGGTTTGCTGTAAAGCCAGAATGTAATATTTGTATAGCCGTTGAAATAGTACCTTCCATAGAGTAGGTGCTTAATAAATATATTTTCTTTTCTTCCTTCTTTCCTTCCTTCCTTCCTTCCTTCCTTCCTTCCTTCCTTCCTTCCTTCCTATCTTCCTTCCTTCCAGAGTGAAGGTATGGAGAAGCATGTTATTCCCTATTCCATTAAGTAGGTGATAACATATTATCTGTACTAACTTGTGCCTAAGATGTGCTATATAAAACAATATCATCCTGGAAATGTCTGATCAGAAAAGGAAGGAGTCTGGTGATGGTAAAAGGGCAGGATACCAGATGAAGATGCCTAGTACTATACTGGTATGAAATGGTAAAACATATAGAAGAAAGTCTCTAGCCCACTGTATGGTTCCTGTATAGGAGGACCTGGACTAGAATCAAACAAACCAAGAAGTCATTGATGGGTTTATGACCCACACATTAGATGAACTATCCGTATCAAAACCATCACAGATACCCTTGTAGCAGAGAACTGGAAACCACTGGCTACGAGCAGACAGGAATTCCCCAAAGCCTGTCTGCAGGAGCCTTGGGGAGCCATGGAAGTGTGAGTACCTAAAGGAAGAGTGTTCCCTTCACTTATCCAGGAGGGAGGAGGAAGTAAAATCTCAGAGAAATGAGGGGACAGCAATGTTCCTGGGAATTGGATAAGACTCCTGGTGGCATGGCAACTGAGAGAGGGAGGAATGGAGAGCTGACTGAGTCACAGAATTGGGGCTGCTGTTATGATCACGAATGTTCAAGAGAAGAGAAAATGGCAGGAGGGAGAGGGTATAGATCAGGGGTGGGGAATCTGCGGCCGGGTATAAACTCCAGGTGTTCCCTGTAGACAGAGTCACCAACCACAGCGGTGGAAAACCCACCCCTCTATCTCTGACTTCGGGATGGTTTGCTTTCTTTTTGTGTCTCCTTCCTATTCCCAGCTTCTTTTAAACAACCTGTTGGCTTTGTGTACGGGTCAAGAGTTCTCGAAAAAAAGAGAAAGAAAAGAATTACTCTAACACATGATTCTGTGTGTGGGTATGTGGATGTGTTTTTGGAGGGGGATTAAAGGAAAAAGTGGAGTGAGGGGTTATGGTTGCAGAGAGAGAGAGACTGAGACTGAGACAGAAAGACAGACAAAGAGAGAGGCTGACTGAGAACCGAGACTTAGGAATTTGTCTGGTAGCCCCAAATGGATGATGTTAGATGTTTAACCTTTAGTTTCTTGTTAGATTTGAGTTTTTTATATCATTTCACTCGTTTGATGTCAAATCCAGTAGCCGCTGCCTATTCCTGGGCTGATGCATTTTGTTATCTGCAGTGGCATGAAATGGGAAGGGATTTTCAAGGAAAGAACTTCGCAGAGGGAGCTATTTTGGGATTTTGTGGAGAAGTATCTGTTCTGTCAAAACAAAATGTATGAATACATTTTAAGAGAAAAAATAAGAAACTGGTACAATTAAGCAATTGGCCAAACATCATGCCAAAGAAAAGAACATGTTGGCAATTTTAAAAATATATTTTTAAAATTAGTTGATACTGATTTTACTATTAAAATTGCTAAAAGAACTGACTGATATTTTCAGAAATTTTTTTCTAATCACTTGAAATAGAAGTGAGATGAGAGTAAATAAAATGGGATGCAACAAAAAGGAGAAAAAAGATCTGCACCAGGAAAAGTCGTTGTATCTACACTGGAGGGGGACAGTTGGGAACAGAGGGATGTATGAAGTGAATAAGGAAGAAAATGGTATGGTGAGGGACAAAGTTAGGTATAATGTCTTTCCACCACTGCTTTCTCTCTGCAAAACCTTCTCTCTCTGCTGGCCTATACAGATGAAATCTGCTCTATCTAATGATCCCTTAGGTTGGGTACTGTTTGGAACTCATACAAACACCCTTCCAACACCAATGAAATTAATGGCCCCATTCATTGAGGATGGAAAGAAAAAGGCTGCTTAACATTAAGCATTTCATCATTTTCTGCAGACTGCCTTCATTTTCATTGCAAGCCTAATGAATATATTCAAGCTTCAGGGAAAACCACAAGCAACCAAGCAAATGGTAGATATGAGTCAGAACCAGAGTTGCTGCTTGTCTCTGCTCTCAGCGTGGGGTGAACAGTTCACAGGATTTTCATTTTCTGCTTTTAAAAAAATTCTATCTTTCTGCAAATGAAAAATAAATCCCACTTAACTACTTTTGCATTTGTCCTTTGTTTTTCAATTCCTTCTCTATTTTTGCCTGTTTGTTTGACATTTACAAGGCAGAGTTTTATGGGTTTTTTTTTAAATTGTCAATTAATTCTATGAGGAAAGAATTTGCTTTGGGAGGCTGGGGACACTGTTGGTTTGCATAAATTCTATCCAGTATGAATATTGTGCCATCTCCTTAGCCACCATGGGCTTTGAAACATTATTGTTACTGAGTTATTATTCATGACACCTCAAAACAGGGATGAAGTGGCCCAAAATGGGCAGGGTCTGGCTCTAGTTCTCAAAGTAGTCACAAAGCTACAGCCTGACACTGTCTCATTCCAGCTGCCTGCACAATGCCAGACAGCTGGCTGAACACTGACAAATTCAGTCAATTATGCAGACATTTGGAAACACCCTAATAATTTTACTGATTATGAGTTTTTAGCTGGATGTCTGGAATTACATGAAGTGATTTTTGGTTCAATTCCATATCTGGGCAGTGCTTCCTAGAATTTGCCTCTCTGCAGATAAATCAGTTCTATATTCCTTACTTCCTCTGTCCCTCACCTCTTATGCCTATATTCTAGAAAGAGATCTTGGAAGTGGATAAGAGACAGAGAGTGGTCTGGCAGGAGAGATCGCAAAAGAGCAAGACCCCAGAAGACGTGGAACAGCACAGGGCCAAGAGCTAAAGGCAAGGAGGGGGTACAGTGCAGCCAGCTGAGGAGGGAACATGTTATGTGGCCTCAGTCTTCTCAGCAGGTGAGAGAACAATATGAAATCATTTGCCTTTGGTGGGGGGGCTGATGGGCAGATGAAGTAAAGGTAGGGAACTGAGCAGAGAAGGATATTGATAGGATAACCACTTCAGGAGAACAGCATAGGATAGGGATTTACCCATCATCAATTAGCGACAACGATCATTAAAAGGGCCCATGCTCTCAGTGTAAATTGGTGACACTGAACCAAATTACAGCTTTTACAGAAGCAGTGATTTGAAAAGATAAAAGCAAAAAAATGGCTTGAGTTTATACATTTTGCCCTAAGTGCAATCATTTATATGAACTTCTTCTAATAATGATTATAAGTCTATGAACTGGAAGAGAACTTGGAGTTCATCTAATCTACCTCCCCCATTTTAAAAGGGAGACTCCCAAAGCCTAGATAGGTTAAGTGATTTGCCCAAGGTCACACAGTAGTGAGAGGAAGAGCTTGGATTTGAACCCAGTGGCTCTGACTTCATATCCAATGCTTAGGGACTGATAAAGAAGAACTGATTACAAAAGGAGAAAGGACAGAACCTTTGGGACAAAGTGACCATGTTATCTTAAATCTCCTAATAGATAAGCCTGACACTCACCCTAGAATTTAGATAACCAATTTCAAAAAGTCAAGAAAAAGGCCTCATAGGATCCTATATTCTAAAATTAGAGAGGTCCTCCCAAGAGAGATGGGTAACTTTCAAGCAGAAATTTCTATTGATAAATACAAATGATTCGTGTAAGTAGGGGAAAAAAAGATTTTTTTAAAAAAAGATTAACTTGGAATCTCCAGGAATCCAGAGAGGATTTCCAAGACTCTTGGTAATAATATGAGACAGGGAGAGGACCCAGTGAAGTCAAATGCTACCCTCAAACTGGTAAAAAAAAAATGACAAATAAAGTCATATAAAAAATAGAAACAAAAGAAAGAGTTCTCCATGAAGTAGTTCCTTGTGACTGTACTCCTACATTCAAATAAATGGATCCTTCTTCTTATATGTACCATGTGCTTCCTTCTCAGGGCTCCCTACAACCATCGAGTTGCATGGTTACTTTTTGTTGCTCCTCAGGATCTCCCCTTGCCAGCAATTCTTCTAGATTTCTAACACATCACTGAAGGAAATATTGAGAATTCAACTCATCCCAGAGCTCTGGACTGGAGGAGTTAATAGGTGATTGTCAATGGGAAAAAGACCCAGCAGTGAAGGGACAGAACCAACAAGAAGACTGAAGGAAGGGTTGGGTAAAACTCCATTTCAGCCTCAGTACCATGAAATAGTTCAGAAGGCATCAAATAAAGTAAAGAAAAAATAAGAGACGTGTGACCTTGGGCAAGTCACTTAACCCCAACTGCCCTGCAAAAAAAAAAAAAAAAAAAGAAAAAATAAGAGAGACAAAATACTTCAAGAAATATGGCTCAGTGAGAGAATATGGCTAAGACCAACCTGCCTTCCTCCTCATCCCATCCTCTCTAAGGCAGCTAAGTGGTACAGTGGATAGAGCACTGGGTCTGGAGTCTGGAAGGCCTGTGTTCAAATCCAGACTTGGGCACTTAACCTGTTGTATGACCCTAGACAAGTCAATAAATATTTGCCTTAGTTTCCTCATCTGTAAAATGGAGCTAATAATAGCACCTACCTCCTAAGGCTGTTGTGAGAATCAAATGACATAATAATTGTAAAGTACTTAAAGAGTCCTGGCACATAGCAGATGCTATATACATGTTAGTTATTATTATTACTATATTAAATGGCAAGAAAAGCATAAATGTAGGGGGGAAACTCACAGAAAACCCAGGAAAGGAGTTGATAACAAAGGAAAAGCAAGTAAAGAGAATCAGTACAATGAATAAGTACTTTGTAGAGAATGAAACTGATTCAAAAAGCTCTGCTTAAAGGGAAACAGCAACTAATATGATACCCCCTGAAATAACTGAACAACTTTTAAGAATTTCCAGAATGGCTCAGAAGAAAAATGAAAAAGGTATTTAAAAAAACAAAGAGTTCTTAAAGCAGTAATCAAAACAATAAATAAGAAAGTACAGAGTTTAGTACAAACAAAGTAGAATCAAATAAGTTAATTACTTGTAAAAGAGAACAGTTGACTTGGAACTCAAGAAGGCATTGGCGAAAGAAAAAAACTAACAATATCAAAATTCAAGACAAGAAGGAAACATGAGATTGCTATAAACCAAGACTAACTACATAGCACTTGAATACTTCAAATAGTAAGGGGAAATTGATGGTAAAGGTATCTGTAATGGTAGGGAATTTCAAAATACCTATTTCAAACTTAGATGAATTAAAAAAAAAGATAAATGAGACAGAAATTAAGGATCTAACCAGAATTCTAGAAAAAATAGAGATTGTAGAATGGTGATTAATGACTAGAACAGAAAGGAGGTTACAAATTCCTCAGGTGTGCATGGCACCTTTACAAAAACTGACCATATACTGGGACATAAAAAGTCACACAAACAGAAGCAGAAAAGCAAAAGTACTAAAATATGTATTTTATAACCAAAGGCAATAAGAATTTTATTCAATATTAAGCCTTTGAATAAATAATTAAAGTGAATTAGAGACCAAATAACTTAATCCTGAAACATTGGTGGACTAAAGAATAAGTTATAGAAACAATAAAAAATATCAACAAAGAAAATGACAACAAGGAGATAATATATGAAAATTTATGAGGTACAGCGAAATTACTTCTTAGGGGAAAATGTCTCTCAGAGCTTGCTACAGTAACAAAATAGGGAAAGAACAAATCAATGAATTGGGCTTATAATGTTTTTTAAAAATCTATGAAAGTAACAATTTGAAACCTTTCAACCGAACATCAAAGTAAAATTTCCAAAAATTAAAGAAGAGATTAACATAACTGAAAGCAAAAA
>CM053602.1:10648590-10678960 GCA_028646575.1 Pseudocheirus occidentalis | reverse complement strand
CCCTCACAGCTGCCGGAGCTATTAGTGGGATGCTGCAGCCTGCCCCCCAAGCTTTGGCTCACTGAAAGCGCACCCCAGGACCACCACTCAAGACCACGATCCAGATCCAGGCTGCTCAACGCAAGAGCCCTTGACCCCGATGGATCGCGTCAGCCCCCCTGCTATCTGTAGGCCAAGGGCTCTGAAGCAGCCCAGTGGAAGCCACTGCTGCTTTCAGCCGTTCCTGCTGCTACAGCTGCCTCCTGCTGCTTCCTTGCCCTGGGAGCAGTTTGGCCGGACCTGCTCTCCCCAGTTAGCAAAATCCACTGACCTTTCTCTTAGCCTTTTCGTCTTCTGGCCTGATAAATGTGGTAACTGTGCCTCCAGTGCAACTGATCTGTTCTCCTATAGATGCGGCTCCCTGCCCGATGCCCCAGGGCTTGAGCTGGCCTGGTTTTGGCCTCAGCTCCCAGACTGCTGCTAAGAGCCCCACCTGCTGAACTCCCTGTAGCAACAGACATACTTTCCATCTTTTGGAGAGTTTTGGAGCTTGAAAATCTGTTTAGAGTCCCATTTTATGAGTTTTTTAGCTTGTTTGTGTGGGAGCTGTGGTGCTTTGCTGCTTCTATGCCGCCATCTTGGCTCCGGCCCCCCTCCTTTGGTATTTCTGCTGATAATATGTGAGTGCTTTTCCTAGTTAGGATTTTTCCCCCTCGCCATTTCTCGATGTCCTTTCATTTTGGCACATTTATTGCTCTTTTGAGGTGATTACCAAGGAAAGACTTTAGTCATGACCACTTACACATATTCCAAGAAGTCCCTACTGTTATCTCCATTTTAATTTTGCAACAGTGATATTCACCAACCTATGGTATCTACTATGAACTTGGCTCTGAGTTTGACTGTATAAGAGAAACAAAGATAAGTTAAAATCATTGAGCTTGCCATAGCCTCAGGTAGATAACAAAGGTGACATTTCATGGTAAGAGTCTGTACTAAAGTTCTAATTTGATGTCTAATCATGTCAGGAAGATAGCCTTATAGGTTCTCAAAGACCTTGCTAATATAGGCCCTACCAAACTAAGAAGGCTTCAAGTTAAAAACCCTGTATTTCTAAGGAGCAGTGTAGGTAAGTTTAGAGAGCTTTGTTATTAGCTAATCTGTAGAATGATATAAAACATTCTCAAAGATTGCCCATTAAATTCTAAAGGGTTTGTCATCTGTATTGGCAGAGGCAGTATTCACACTGATAAAATGATCGATTATATATCGAAGTGTGGCTATTGGAGATGGAAGGTGATCCTACGATTGTGTTTATTGGATAGGGTTCATACCTAGTGGATACCCAGTATATATTTGCTATAGTTTAACAATTTAATGTTGTCAAGCAACTCACTCTTCTGCTTGTAGATATAACATATTGGGCAGCTAGGTGGTGCAGTGGATAGAGTACCAGGCATGGAGTCAGGAGGGCTCATCCTCCTAAGTTCAAATGTGACCTCAGACACTTACTAGATGTGTGAATTCAGGAAAGTCACTTTACTCTGCCTCAGTTTCCTCTTGTATAAAATAAGCTGATGATAGAAACAGCAACCACTCTGGTGTCCTTGCCAAGAAAACCCTAAATGGGGTCACAAAGAGTCACACGCGACTGAAATGACTGAACAACATGAAATATTGGATTATAACACTCTTGGAGCAAGAAATTGAAACCTTAGAGCAAAAGTACAAGCTTATCACTGTAGCTCACTTCCATCTTGCATACCGTATTCCTTGTTGTGCTTTGCAACTATACTCAAGCTTATCAAATACTGAGAATGTTAATGTAGTCATTATAATGCAGTGTCTGCTAATGTGGAAATAATTTAAGGTTGTAAGTATCATTAAAGGAAAATGCATGCAGTAATAGCATCTCTGTGGCATTGAAAGGAGAAAATACTCCAAGTGCTTGACAGAAGTGTAGAAATCACAGTGAATGAAATCCCATATGGATGGGAAAATGCTAATAGAATCTGATCATTGTTCTCAACAAGGGACAGATTGAAATGTAGATAGAGGCAAGTTTGAAAATGTTATGCAGAAAGAGCTGAATGGCTTTTTGAGACTGGGAACATTCCAGACCCCAGTGGTACAACAACAAGACTTTATCTCCATAACACTAGAAATAAGTGGTCAGTTCAATAATAAATAATAATCTTGAAAGCAACCACACATCTGATACTCAAATTTCCTCTTTTAGCCAAATGTTATGTTGTGTCTAGATTGCATCTATCCAGATGATTAGGAAATTTATTAATTATTCAAATAATTTCCATAGTTAAGATAGCTAAACTTGAAGTTCTTCCTAATCATAATTTCTCCAATTATAGGTTTTGTTTTGCTCAAGATAGTTAATTGCTAGATGCCTTTTGGACATTTAATAAACATTTGTGGAGTACCCGACTCCTCACTTAGCCTAGAAAAGGGTATCCCTGTAATGAGCATTTGTAGGCATTGAAAATACTATAGTAAATGATATTCCAGCAGGTAGAACCACATGCATTTAGTATCTCTGCCAGATGAAGTCATCAAAAAGATATTTCCTAAAATGAACAGGAGCAAGCTCTGTTCTGTTGCTTTATCCCATTATGAGAGTGAGCAAATTTTAGTCTGTATAGAGATGTACCTATATTTTCTTTCTTGTTGATATCTAGAAGAGGAAGAAAATTAGAAGATAAGTCATATCATTGAGACAATTCCAACCTTAGTGATTTAAACAAATTATTGATGCTGAGAAATGAGGAAAAAAAGACATAAAAAAAATAGAGATGGACAATTCCCTAAGTAAATCTGAACAATGCCAAAACAGGGAGAGCGAAAAGTCTGGAAATCACACACCAACCAACAAATATTTGTTCTCTCTGCCAAGGAGAAAGATGGACAGCTAATGGCAACACCTTTCTAGAATTTTTTTTTGTAAAACTGTATGATGGAGAATGACAGGAAATTATGATCAGTATTACCTTATAAAACAGAGAGAAGAAGTAGAGGTAAAAAAAAATAAATTTATGGAAATTTTTGGTGAGAGACCCAACTAAGCTAGAGACCCAACCTTGAGGACATTTTAGGATAAAACTGGAAGAAGAATAAACAAATGAAAAATGAAAAAGATCTGTAAAGATATCTATATCAAACTCTTTTTCTCCCTCTGTGGCAGTGGAACGACTACATTTGGGAACTAATATTATCATCCCTGAATTGCTGCATGGCACTAATGAGGAAAAGGCACTAAAAAGAAAAAGCAGGTGAACTAGAAAGACACAAAGAGACACAAAGGAAATCTCTACTGGAGGATATAAAATTGTGAGGGCATTGAGGTATTGGTTCTCTAAATATATATTTAGAAAAGTATAAAAGTCTTATAAATTCAGAAAGAAACAAGAGGGCAAGGAGATAGGGAGTGAGGAGAGAATAAGGGAGGGATTCTTGAAGAGAGAGTAGGTTGAGGAATAGGAGAGCAAGGTAGTAGGTAGAAGTAAAGCAGAGGAGTGAAGAGGGATAGGAGTAGTGTGAAAAGGAGAGTGAGGAAAAATAGGAAGGAGGAAAATATACAACAAACAATTTTTGCTTAGAATGTGAAGGGGACAAATTTACTCATAAAATGAAAACTGATAGCAGCTTAAAAATACAATTTCAACAATATGTTCCCTTAAGGAAATGCCATAAAAATGAGAGATACATACAAACATAAAATAAAGGGCAGGAGTAGAATTTATTTTGTAAAAAAAAAATCAGGGGTGGCAATCATGATCTCAGACAAAGTTAAAGCTAAAATAGATTTAATCAAAAGAGAAAAGTAGGGAAACTATACTGTTAGTTATATTATTCGATATTGTTTTAGAGCATTTAAAATAACTAGATAGTATAAGAAGCCTGAGAGTGTACCTGTCAAAACAGATACAGGAACTATATGAACATAAACACAAACCACTTTATATAAATAAACTTGCATTTAAATAATTGAAGTAATATTTATTGTTCATGGGTCATTAAAGCCAATATAATAAAAATTACAGTTTTACCTAATTAATCTTTTTAAGTAATGCCATCGCAATTAAATTACTAAAAATTATCTTACTGAGTTAGAAAAAAATAACAAATTTTATTTGGAAGAATAAAGGGTCAAAAACTTCAAAGAAACCAGAGGAAAAAGACGTAAAGGAATCAGATTTAGTAATATGAGATCTTACATATATTATGAGGTGAGAGCATTGTTGAAGTGTAAAATAGATGATTTTGATTATTTTAAATAAAAAATTTTTTGTATAAACAAAACCTATGTAGACAAAAATAGAAGGAATGCAGAAAATTGGGGGAAAATACTTTCATAGGCAATCTCTAAGATAGAATGTAATTGGGTTGGAATATTGTTGTGGTGTAGAAAATAATGAGTTGGTGTATTTAGAAAAACATGGAAAGACTTGGACTTATAAAGGAAGATGCCATCTACCTTCAGAGAAAGAGATGACAAGTGGGAATAAGCATAGCATGATCTTACATATAGGTATATGAGTATATATGTATATGTTCATAGATATCTATAAGTATGTATATATATATCCATCTATCTATCTGTACATATATGCATACACTAATATATACATATGTGTGTATATGCATATCTATATTATTATATGTGTTTATAGACATATATGTGCATGTGTCTATATGTATACACACACTCACATATATATATATATGTATATATATGATAAATTCTAGCCTTCTCTAGTGGAGGGAGGGAGAGGAAAAATAAAGTAAAAAGTGCACAGCAGACGCCACAATAGATCCTACAAGGAAGCCAAGAAAAGCTGGACAGCTTTGAAAACACTGTATATATAGTATTTATTATATAGGTTCTCTTGAAATGGAAATTTATTGCTTTATATTGAATCCTCCCACCTGTTCTGCAGTGTTTGGGATTAAAACCAAACCCAGGTTTGCATAAGTCTCTTGCCTTTCTCATTATGCCCAAGTTTGACCTTTTCAGATTCCAGACTCAGTTGCTGGAAGCCCAGAGGTTGCACCTATTAACTTAGTCCCTAGAGGACACCATACAGTTATTTTGTTAAAGATTGCAGTCCATTTGATTGCTAATGACTTGTTAAGTGGTATCCAGTCAGATAAAAAATGCTGCTTTGGGAACTAGTCTAAATTGGCCAGTTTGTTCAGTCTGCTCTCATATCATCCCACTACTCTCCCTTTCCCCAAACATTGGCACTCAGGAAGAAATCTGTCAGAGCTCTCCTTAAGACATTTTAATAGGATAAGCAAGACCATTATAGCAAGTAGGGAATTAAGTGTTTGTCTCAGTTTTTTGTTTTTGCTTTTTGTCTCTGAGGAAAAGCATTCCAGGTAGCATTAGGGGGAATCAAAATACATTTAAGAAAAGACCCTCTAGGGCAACTAGGCTGAAATGGTCTTAGGAGGATGACAGGCATATGGTTTCCCCAGCAAAAATGACTTCTTAGCACTTCATATTTGATGATTTTACCTAAGGCTACATCTATGCTGCCAGAATGAAACAGATATTTTAAGAAGCATCTTTCTTTTGTTGTGACTGGGCAGCCCAAAACCATGTTGACCCCTCCCCCGGAAAAGAAAGCTTTTCAGAGGGACTGAAATTATAAAAGTGACTCTTAGAAAAATATTTTAAATACTCTAGTTAAAAAAATCTCTGATTCTATTGCTTTGGGGAAACTCCCCCTGTACTCTATTAAGGGAATTTTGTTTTTTATCCAAATTGTGTACGTGTGCTTAATATGGCAGCTATAACAGTCTTCTCCCCCAGGTTCTCAATCTGCCTGGCATGATGCTGGATTGGTCTGTTGCCTGGCTGTCAGAAGTGCTAGGTGATAGTTAACCTAACTTCCCTCTTTTCTCAAGGGAGCCCTAGAGGAATCCACTAAGATGAAATTCAATAGGGGCAAATGTAAAGACTCAGACTTGTCTTTTTAAAAAATCGACTTCCCGAGTACAAGATTGGGGAGATGTGCCTGGATAGTAACTCGGCTGGAAAAGACAGGGTTTTAGTGGAATGCAAGCTGAATAGGAGTTAGCACTGGTAACCGAAATGTGTAACATGGTAACCCAAAATGCTAATGGGATTTTAGGCTACAATAAGAGATCCATACTGTCCAGGACTAGACAGGAGCCAGTCTTGCTGTACTTGCCCCTATCTAGACCATATCTGGAGTATTATATTCATTTGTAAGTACACATTTTATAAAGGGTAAGCCAGGGGTGGGGGACTGTGGCTTCAAAGCCATTCTACATCCTTGGGTGCAACCTTTTGACTGAGTTCAAGTTTGACAGAACAAATCCTTTTACTAAGAGGATTTGTTTTGTGAAGTTTGGATTCAGTCAAAGGGTTGTACTTGAGGACCCAGAAGGCAGCATGTGACCTTGAGGCCACAGGTTCCTTACCCCTGGGATAAACTGATTTAACAGTTGATAAGCTGATCAGTGATAACTGAAGAGGTTTGCCTAAAGAGGATTAGGGTTACCTGAGACCCCAAAATACCAACATGCTGGGTCCTGCCGAAAGAATTCGACTCAAGTCTCCTCAGCCAAAGAAAAGCAAAGTTTATTAAAAGTTTGCCATATGGGGTAGACTCTTAAGGAGCCAGTCCATGCTATGGCACTCTCATACAGTAGGAAGTCTCTGCTAGGGCATTCTGTGGTGCTCTCACACCACATGGAAGGGAGATATGATTCTCTATATAGAAAGGTTGTAGGAGGAATCTAGGGGTGGTCTAGAGGAGGAGTTTGGGGAGGGTCTTCAGGAGGAGTCAGATGAGGTCAGACTCCAGTAATGAGTGATCAAGGGTGGGAAGTTCCTGGAGGCTACCTGGAGACCATAGACAATGGTGGGCCTGGCCAGTTCAAGGGTGGGAACAGGAGCATCTAGTGTAGTAAACTATTGGAACCAAAGAAGACTAAAGACTTCGGCAGAGCCACAACTTAAGGCCCATGACTGAAGGCAAATGCCTTCCCTGGGAGGATTTACTTTCCCAATGCCTGTACCTCAAAGATTCAAGGAGAGCTCAAGGTGGGGTTCCAGAGCCTACACCTCATCAATAACCACAGTTTGTTCATCTATTCTTCAGTTGATGGACACTCACTTTATTTCCAGTTCTTTGCTATATAAAAAATGCATTACAAATATTTTTGTACCTATGGGCCCTTTCCCTCTGTCTTTGAGCTCTTTGCAATATAATGCTTAGGAGCTGTATCTATGGTCAAAGAGTATGCACAGCTTAGGGATTGTTTTGGCTTTAGTTTCACATGGTTTTCCAGAATAGCTCCACTAATATTTTAGTATAGCTGTCCTCCCATATTCCCTCCAGCAATCCTCATTCTCCTTCTTTGTCAATCTAAGTGGCACGAAGTGGATCTTCAGGGTTGTTTAGATTCACATCTCTTATTATCTTCACTTTTACTCATCAAAATTGTCCATTTTATATTTGATTACCATTTTTTCTCTTGCTTGATCAAGAATTCTCATTGGATTGATAGTTGTGAAAGGCATCTCCTTCTATTTCTTATAATGTGCTTGTGACATCCCCTCTGAGTCTCTATTTCCTTTTAGAGTTTGTTGTGGTACAGTGCTGGGCAATGTAAGTCTAAACCGAATTTCGGCCAGACTGCTTTCCAGTTTTCCTAGCATGTTTTGTCAGAGAGTGAGTCCTTACCCCAAATTTCAGTCCAGTCAGTCATGATGAATTTACAAAGTTCCCACAACATTGCAGGCTTTTCATTGTGAGGCACTGTGTGTACTAGGTATTGAAGATACAAATTCAGTGATTCAAACAATCCTTACTCATAAGAATCTTGTGCTTGATTGCTTTGGAGTCCTATATCACTAGATGCCTCCACTGACTATTTCTATTTTTAACCCATACTAAACAGTTTCAATGATTGGCACTTTGTAGTATAGTTTGAAATCAGGTTCTGCTGGGCCCTCCTTCCTTCTCACTTTTAGAACCGATTTCTCTTGATATTCTTGACCTTTTCCTCAGGATGAATTTTGTTATGATTTTATCTAGTAAGTGTCTAAGCCCTGACTCAGAAGAGGCTTTCTGAGTCCTCCTCCAGTACTTTATCCATTGCAGTGCCACCTACCGGATTGTTAAGAGAAAGCCAACCAATGTAGGCTCATTAGCTAGTGTTAGGAGGTTTGCAGTGTACAGGATAACTCCTAGAATTCTGAGAGTAGTAGCAGTTTTCCCTCTGGAGACCCACACTGTCAGTGTAAGTGCAGACTGGGCAAGTGAAACCTGTGGTGGGCCTTTATTTCTGTAGAGTGTATTTTGTCAGGGGGTGGCTAGGTGGCACCAGCTTTGGAATCAGGAGGACCTGAGTTCAAATCCGACCTCAGACACTTAACACTTACTAGCCTTGTGACCTTGGGCAAGTCACTTGACCCCAATTGCTCTGCCTTCCTCCCACCAAAAAAAATTAAGAGAGTGTTTTGTAGTTGGATTCATAGAATTCCTATATGTGTCTTTCTATGTGGATTCCCATATATGTTATTTATTTGGTACTTATTTTGAATGGAATTTTTTTTCTCTTTCTTCCTCTGGGGTTTTGTTCATGATATAAAGAAAAGCTGATATGGGTTTATTTTCTGTCCTGCTATTTTACTGAAGTTAATAGTTATTTCACTTAATTTTTAGCTGAATCTTAAGGGTTCTAAGTAAACTATCATATCATCTGCAGAAAGTGATCGTTTTGTTCCTTCTTTGCCTCTACTTATTGCCTCAGTTTTGTTATCTGGTATAAATGCTATAGACATCATTTCTAGAATCTCTTTCAAATAATAGTGATGATAATGGACATCCTTCCTTTATCTCTGATCTTATTAGAAAGACTCCCAGTGGTTTTTCTATCCCACATAATCCTAACTCTTTTATTTAGATAGCTGTTATTTACTTCATTAAGGAAAAATCTGTTTATTCTTTTGTGTTTCAGTGTTTTAAAAAAATTAGGAGTGTATTTTGTCACTTTCTCTGTGTCTGCTGATTAAATGATGTTTATGTTATGTTTATAGTATTCTTTATATTGAACCATCTCTGCATTGCTGGTATAAATCTAATCTAAACATAGTCAATAATCTTTTTCATATATTCCTTAAGTAACTTTACTGATATTATATTCAGCATTATCTCATCAATCTTAATTAGGGATATTGTAGCTTTTTTCTCTCTTTATATTTCCATAATTCAGGTATCAAGACCATATATTTATTTTGTAGGAGGGGTTTGTAATACAATGTCTTTTTTCCACTATTTTTGCTGATAGTTTATGTATATTGAAGTTAACTGTTCTTTAAATGTTTGATAGAGTTCACTTTAGGTCATTCTTTCAATTTACATTGTTATAATAATGGGGTATATTGCTTTTCTGGTTCTCCTTACTTCACTTTGCATCATATCATTCAAGTCTTCCCATGCTTCTCTGTCTTCTTCATATTCATTGATTTTTTATAGCACAGAAATATTCCATTATATTTATATACCACAATTTGTTTAGTGTTCTTCACTTGGGTATCTATTTTCCTTCCAGCTCTTTACTGCTATAACAAATGCATCTATAAATATTTTGGTGTATATGGAACCTTATTTTTTATCTTTGGCCCCTTTGAGGTATATTACCCAGCAGTAGGATGTCTGGATCAAAAGGTGTAGATGATTTAATTTCACCCCACCCCACCCCACCCCCCTTTTTAAAGCAGAACTCCAATTTGCTTTCCAGGATGGTTAGAACAATTCTCTGCTCTTACTAACAGTTCACTAGAGTGCCTACTTTTCCACAACCCCTCCAACACTAACTATACTCATATTTTGTCATCTTTGCCAATTTTCTGTGAGATTAGCCTTCAGAGTTATTTTAATTTGGACTTCTCTCATTAGTAATTTGGTTTGTTCGTTTTGTGAGGCAATAAGGGTTACGTGACTTGCCCAGGGTCACACAGCTAATAAGTATCAATTGTCTAAGGTTGAATTTGAACTCAGGTTGTCTTAACTCTGGGATCAGTGTTCTATCTACTGAGCCGCTTAGCTTCCCCTTCTTATTAGTAATTTGTAACAGTCCTTCTCATTCTTATTACTTGTTTGCAGTTCTTCCTTTGAAAACAGTCTGTTTATTTATTTTGCCTGTTTATCCATTGGAGAATAGCTCTTCTTATATATTTGTGGAGCAATGCCATTAATAGGATATAGGTGTATTTTATTCCCTGGTGCTTGGCATGGGTACGTACAAGACTATGACAATATGTAGCAATGATATTATATATTATAAACATCTTCTCTTGCCATCTCCTGAGCCACTAATATTTTCTTCTTTTTCAAACACTTTCCTGTAGCTTGTTCTTTTATTTTCTTCTCTTTCAGACATCTTTCCATAGCCCATTCTTTGTCTCAACTGCTTTCACTAGGCAAAAGATGATGAATTGTGACTTTTGTCTTTATACACAAAAAGAGATGAGAAAAATAAAAGCTTCTCCTTTGGGGTTTCTTTTTACCTTGGGATTAAGCTGTTAGAAATCTATAGACAGGGGCGGCTAGGTGGCACAGTGAATAGAGTACCGGCCCTGGAGTCAGGAGGACCTGAGTTCAAATCTGGCCTCAGACACTTAACACAAAAATTAGCCGTGTGACCTTGGGCAAGTCACTTAACCCCAACTGCCCTCCAAAGAAAAAAGCAAAAAAAAAAAAAGAAATCTATAGACAGACCTTCTGGTGTCTTCATAAAATCATGTGAAATGTTTTCTGTTTTCCGGCTTCTTCTTGTATGGTGTTTGTCACATTTCCAATGATGTCTGTTCTTAATTCATCACCTAGAATGGCAAATATAAAACTAATGGGATATATGGAAAAATAAAGTATGTATGGCAATGAAACCTTGATATTTGAAACAATTACCCTATTAGAAGTACATTCCTATAACCTCTTTATAATTTCAGAAGTTAAAATCATAGTAAAAAAGCAACAAATAGGTAAAATTTAGCACTTCAAACATCTTAAGCAAATAATTTATGCAAGTTGAATTTCACAGAAATATCCAAATTAATCTTTAAATATTTGATGAGAATTCTCAAAGGTTTTACTTGATTTTATTTGAGGTGAAACTGACATTTCATTAAATTAGAAGAAAACATAAAAGAAAAAATGGAATGCTAGATTTTTATAACTGATGTTTTTTTCTTTACATAAAGGCAGCATATTTGCGCTAATTATCATACATTATTTCCATTGGTTTTAATAAGCATAAAGAATTTCACATAATTACTAAGGAATTGTTTGTGAAAAGATGAATGGCAAAGATCTTAACCAACTTCCGACCTTTCTACTGTAGTCAATTAAGCTACATACTGATCCCTGTTCTGATTTTCTTTTGTTTTTTCCCCAGAGCTACATTTCTCCCTCTGATAACTCTTCTTTTGCCATCCTTCCTCTAAGCAGATGCCTTTTGCTGGAAGAAGGAGACAAACTGGATGCCCAAAGGTATGAATGTATCCATTTGCTGAGGAAATTCCTAGTTACATGCCAGTTGGATCCAGTAGTTTTTAGAGTTTCTTCCAATACTGAAGTTCTGTGATTATAAGATTCTGAAAGGTGATCTTTGGATTTCTAGCAATGTCTGTCCTTCTCTCTGTCCCCACACAGGACAATCTCCCATCTCTGTCTTTACACTGGCCATGTGTATAATGTACTCCCTCTTTATCTCTACTTGGTCATAGATGCTGCTCAGGCACCATTTTTTGCATGAAAACTTTCCTGCGTCCTTCCCCTTCCCCAAAAGACAACAGACTGATAGTATTTTACTTCCCAAGATACTTAGTGTTTAACTACTTAGCATATGTAATTGTATTTTTAACCACTTTGCCATATTCATTTTTATATGTACTTGTCTCCCCCATTCAAATATTAAGTCATTGTGAACTGAGAGTGTTTGTATTTTATCGCTAGCACCCAATACAGTGCCTCTCATAAAGCAGGTACGATACAATACAATAAACATTTATTAAGTACCACCTATGTTCTAGTCCCTGTGCTGAGCACTGGGGAAAAAAATAAGGAAAAGAAAGATATTCCTGTCCTCAATGAACTTATAATCCAATGAAGGAAGACAAAAAGCAGAAGGAAATTATAAAGATGAGTAGTCGATCAATATTTATATCATTGCTTCTATGTTTTACTTAGCAGTACAGCAAAAGCATTGAATTTATCTTTTAAAGACTATGATGTAATGAAAAGTGTAACCAGTAAGGAAAATCATAGAAAGCTAGATAGAAGTAATGAAATAGTACAGTCAGTAAGGAGAAATAAGAAAGAACATTGATTGTCAGTACCTAAAATAATGAGTGGATCATAGAACGCAGCATGAAAGAATGAATAATCCTGGCCAAGAGAATGATATGCAACAATAAACCAAAGTACTTGAGATACGGCTAAAGCGGTGCTGGGAGAACAATTGCATCCTTACACACATAGTTTTTCAGAAGAGAGGAAAAGAATGGACTAATGAATGAATTGAGCATAGAATTAAGAAACAATTTGATGACCAATAAAATGAGTGATCCTGAAAGAATCATAAAAATAAAAAGTTGAAAAACCATAAGAAAAAGAAAATTAATAACAAAAAGACAACTTCTCAATATGCTAATCCCTCTTTCTTCGGTGACCTTTCCCTGGTAGAACATGCATACACCACATACATATACACACACAATATATATATATGTATATATATATATATACGTATGTGTGTATGTATATTATGTATATAGGTATGTATGTGTGTATATATGCATGCATGTGTGTATATGCACACACATATATACATGCATGCACATACACACACATATACACACACACATACAACATACACTCTGTGACAGTTGTGCTAGGTTGGCAAAGTCTTAAATCATTTTTCTAGATAAAGGTTCTTAACTTGGGATATATGAACTTGATTTTCAAAATCTGATGACTGTTTCTCTGTAATTGATTTCTTTTGTAATCCATGTATTTTATGCATTTAAAGACATTCTGAAAAAAGACCCAAAGGCTTTTTCCAACTGCTAAAAGTGTCCATCACACACATGCATTTACATACACGTGTGCATGAGTGCATACACACAGAGGTTATAAACCACTCAGCTAGACGGCCTTTTGCTTCTCCTCTGAGTTTTTACTCCATCCCCTTAAGTAACTTCCAGTGTAACTGCTCCAGTCTCTGCTAGCCCTTAATTTCTACTGATGGCCAGACAAAGTTGCCACAATGGAATAAATAACTTATTTCTTTTGTACTTACAAAACCCTTTAAATGTTAAAAATGCTTAGAGGAGTATAGCAAATGGACATTGTAGGTAAGAGTGGCTTGGGCCTCTGAAGTACCCAAATGAGCACTATTTCTTTCAACCATTAATTCTGTGGTTTTCAAGGTAGTTGATTTCCTGTCAAATTTCCATGTTCTCTGTCTATCCTTTGTTTTTGATGTGGACTTGGGAGTCTCCAGTTCCCCAAGCTATGTCTAGATAAGTATTTCCCAACCTAAGGGTGCTGGTTCCTGGGGGATCACAGAGTTATTGCAGAGGGATACATCTCATTAGATGAATCAGTTTCATGAATAAGCAAATATACCTTCCTCAAAATGAATAATTTATCACACATATAAGCATACAATTTTCAAATGTATTCAAATATTGTTGTCATTAATACAAAGTGATTAAAATGCATAACTGAATTCACAATTGTTTTTTTCATGGAATCACACAATCTTAGAGATGGAGGAAATCTCTTCGCACCTTCTCTCAATGCCATCTAGTCCAACCTAGTTCTTATAAAACAAACTAGTGACCAGCCAGCCTATGCTTGATGATCTCTGGTGAAAGATCTTTATGTCACCTTCCAAGGTAGTCCATTACACATATACAGACTTTGAGCCCTCTACTAGAGATGTCCTTTATGGTGACAAACAAAGAACAGTTAAATGGAGTTGACTAAGTGTCGGGAAGATTTAGTTTCCAATCCTACCTCTGACACTTACTAGCTGGGCAAGGTCTAAACTTCAGTTTCCTCATCTGTCAAATAAAAAGATGAGATGTGGTGGCTAATAAGGGCCATTCCACTTCCAAATCTATTGTACATAGATGCATGATCCTGGGACCCATTAGTTATTCCTTTTAGGATATAATCATTCATCCAGATTTGAAACCACCAAAAAAGTAGCCCATTTCTCTCAATCTTCTGTTTTAAAAATACAACATGAGGGACTTTTTGGAAATTCTTGCCTAAAATCTAAATGAACTATGTCGATAGCCAATATTGCCCTGCTCTATCAGTTGGAAATGGGTTAAGTTTGCTGTGATTTGTTCCTGTTCATTATAATCACTGTTTCCTTTTCTAGATGTTCACTCATCATCTTATACTAAAATGTTCTCGAATTTTGCCAGGAATTGAAGTTAAGCTTTCTGGTCCATAGTTTCACAGAATATGTTCTCTTTGATTTTGTTTTGCCTCAGCATTAGGGTTAGACATTTGCTCTTCAACAATCCTATGGAGCTTTTCCAATTGCCCACAATTATCCAAATGTCAGTGTTAGAGTCTCAGGCTATATACTTGCTATTTCTGTGAATACCCTAAGATGTAGTTAATCTTGACCTTGAGATTGGGATTCATCAATGGCGTCTAGGTACCATATTACTTTGTCCCTATTGATTTGGGATATCAATTCTCTATTAGCCATTTTTTTTGTTCTGTCATTTCCAATACAAAGGTCACTCTTCTTGGCAGAGAAAACAAGCAAAATAAATATTGATCAACTCTGCCTTCTCCCTTTTGTCAGTTATCACTGGCCTCTCCATGAACAAAGGTCTTTTGCTTTCTTTGATCCTTCTTTTTATCCCATTATAGCTAAAAATCCCTTTTTGTTGTCCTTTTCTCTTAAGCCTTAGCTCATTATGAGTGTTAGTATGATTGATACAACTTTTCCAGGACTCTACCATGCTCTCATTATTCATCCTCTGTTATTTGGTCTTGCTTCTATCTTCTATACATTTCTTTTTAAATATCTAAGTTGATTGGTGAGTTCTCTGTACATCCACATCGCCCTGTTCTTCATCGTTCGAAGTGTTTCTCTTTGGGTCTTCAGAATTTCATTCTTGAGAATTTCCCATTCTTGTTAGGCTAACTTCCTCTGTAGAATTTTACTCTGTGTAATCACTGCTTATCTTCCTTCCTAACTTTTAAATCTGTTTTCATGAAATCTAGGGTACGTCATACTATGGCCAACTTTCCGCTACTTCTCTGTCATAACCTCTAGGAGGTAGGGGTCACTTCCCCCCCAAGGTTCCCATCATTGTAATGTAGCAATCAGTTCCCTTATATTAATGAAAATCGTAACTGCAATAGAATTTCCCCTTCTTGATTCCTCTACTTTTTAACAAGTGAAATGATCATTATACCATTAACTTTTCTTCCTTTGGCAGGCAGATCACAAGATATCTAGACAATTTATGTCTCATTCACTACCACATTGTGCCTCGGTGCCAGGCTTGTGATCTATTTACCAAATTCTTAATCTAGGTCCTTTCTCTACCCAGGTGGATCTGGCCAAACTCACTTGTGGCTTTTTCCTTTGACCTTCTTCACTGCAATATTTGCCATCATGTTTTCCCCTCTGGTTCTTGGATTTCCTCACATGAGTATATAACCTATGGCTCAAAGTCCATTTGCATGAGATTCTCTTGGCAGAACTCATTATTCAGTGCTCCATGTCTGCATAAGAGGTGGATTTGGAGAGAGCTTGAGAAGAAGGCTCGGTCTGTCTTCCAGCTTTGAGAGAATATATGTAGTTCTAGGCTGCAGGTCCCTGAATGGAGAGAAAGAATCTAGAAGAAATGACATGTAGAGTAGCAGGGCCCTTAATAACATCCCTATCCTCAGCTTACTACACGAAAGACTTTAAGGAATTTCCCCTTGGGTGAAATCCCCTTTGGGACTCTTTTTCTCTTCTCTCTCTTTTGCTTGAGCTAAGATCATCTCGTTCCCGGTGGCAGAGTTCATTCAGTCTGTGTAGTGGCTGGGATGTATTCTCATCTATGTGGTTTCACTAGCTTCTGTTCGCCGTTGCACTGGATCAATGGGTTTATTTGCTGTTTACTACTTATGTTCATTGTAGAAGCAGCATTTTGTGGGGAGGGAGTCAAGTCTTGGATATATAGCTTAGAGAAATCTTTCCCTCTTAAGAGATAGTGATCAGGACCTCAACCCAAACTAAAAAAAGGATTTCCCAAAGACTAATTCTATTTAAGGGAATAGATGGATGTAATTCTATAGATGGATATAATTCTAGCCTTGTACCTTTTCTCAGAGGAGAGCACAGTGCCCAGCTGCTGGTCTTAAACTCCTACTTCCCCTCCTGGAGGGAATCAAAATCTTCCTTGGAGAAGGTTGTGTAGAGGTGACTCTGGGGGTATTTGTGCTTTTCTGTTAGCCACCTGTAATTGAAATGGGCAAAACTCACCAACAGCCCATCTACTATTTTGTTTGAATAACATATACTCTTGTTCATCCATAGTCCAGTCATGTTTCATCACAACAATTTCAGTGATACCCATGAGGCCAAACTTTTCTCCTTGCATTAGGATCTCTAGTTCTGGTTAGTTGTCTAAACTTTGGATATTTGTGTATGACATTTGAGTCTGGTTTTACTGCTGACTCTTTTCTTGGATTTTGTACCCTATGAACTTTGGGGTGTCATAATCAATATCATTTTCCCTTCTTTGTAGCTATTGGTATCTAGCTTGGATGATATGTATAGGAGGGCTTCTTCTTGCCTGATCCTTTTTAGGATAAAGCCCTTTGGATTAGATTTGCAAGGCATATGACAAATGGATTTTTACCAGTTTTTTTCTGGTGTACTCTATGTGACTAAGAATTTGTCATCCCATGTACTTTTAGCCACAGTTCAGAAGTCCAAATCTTATTCTCAGACCTTACCTTCTTAGCTTGCTATTTACTTCCCAAATTAAGTTTTCTTTTCTGTATCCCTTGCTATCATTGGACAACAGAGAAGACAGAATTTGCAATGCTTGGGTCTTAGTAATAAAATCGTAAACTTAGAACAAGAGGTTAGGAGACATCTAGTTTAACCTCCCATCAAAGGCCAGAACCCTTTTCCTTATGTCCCTGGTGATGATCATCAAACCTCCTGGAAGACCTTTAGTTTTCAAATACTCAGTGCTTTATTGAGGCTACCCATTCTATGGTTGGAAAGCTCTCACTTTCAGGAGTTCTTACATTGAACTAGTTCTATATCCCTGTATTTCTGCTCTCAAGAGCTACATGGATGTGTCTGATCCCCCATATGTAGTTCAGACCTTGGTAGATTTGTGCTTCTCACATATTAAGAGCCCCATGTATTTCAACCAGTTATCACGCAAACATGGCTTCAAACCCCCTCACCATCTCTGAACATGCCACCAAACCCTTCTTAAAATACTTGGGCCCAATACTCCCAGTGTCTGGCTCAAATGCAGAGTGCCCTGGGGCTCTCCCTTCTATTCTTATAGATGCTTTGATTCTGCTAGTGCAGCCTAAAATCACAGGAATTTGTCTGGTTACCATGGGACACTAATGCTGAGCTTGTGCTCTCAAGGAAGCTCCCTTCTGGATATTGGTTGGGAGTGGGTTAATTCAAACAAACGAATATTCAGCCAGTTCTTGCTTAATGTAAGCAGACCTTTCTTTCCACAGACTCCATGTGGCCCCTCTCTCTCTGCGGTTCTGCCCTAACAGCTGAATAGGCTTCAGTGCATGAGCAGAAGACTCCTGGAGCTAGGCTGTACCACCAGTGCAGGAACTGTAGGCCAGAGGTAGCCCATAGTCTAATTTGCTTAATGTGAATTTGAAGTGAGGACTGTCTGGAACTCAATTCAGTAAGCAATTATTATGTGTTAGGCACTGTTTCAGGCACGGAGGAGACAAAGACAAAAGCCAAAGTAGTCCCTGCCCTCAAGGAGCTTCCATTTTACAGGTGTGGATACAGACAGGTAAATGCAAGGTATACAGGAAGTAAAGTCAAAGTCCTTTTGGGGGGAAGTGTATTATTTCTGAAGAAATCCAGAAAGAGCTTTTCCAGCAAGTGGGACTTGAGCAGACCTTTGAAGACAGAGGTAAGCAAAGGCAGGAATGAACAGGGTGGGCATCCCAGGCCTGAGTGGTCAGCAGTTCAATGGAGATGAATGAGACTAGCACCTATAGATGTATTACTTAGCTAGTACTCTATCTGTTCCAGGTTGGCAGAATGATTTAATCCATTTTAAAAGCAACCTTCCTTATGGAATGTCTTTCAGGCAGGATTCTTCATCATCCTAAGATTTAGAGGTAGAAAGGCCCTTAGAGATCAGTCCTGCTGGAGAAATGTTTGAGGACCTTATATGAAAGGGAATGGTAAAGGGAATATGCATCTATATAGTGCCTACTATGTGCCAAGCATTTTTGTTTAGAAAATATTATCTCACTTGATTCTCACAACAATCCCCCAAGGTAGGTGATAATTTTTTATCGAAATTGTACATTCAAGGAAACTGAGGCAAACAGAAGTTAATTGACTTGCTCAGGGTCACACAGCTAATAAGTATATAGCTGGATTTGAACTCAGGTCCAGCTGACTCCATGCCAAGTGTGCTATTCCTTGTACCACTTAGCACCTTGTGATGCCTTTCAAGTCATATCTTAGAGACAGCAATCTGTTCTGCCTTGCCATAAGGCCCTCTCTGAACACAGTAATGATCTGTTGCCCAAAGTCAGCTTTCCTTCTGCAAACCTGTTAGATACCTAGAGAGAAGAACTGACCATTCATGTTTTGAAACTTTTATCTGAACTGGAAAGGGGAGGTCTTTGGCTGTGACTTAGCCTCCCCCCTTTTACCATTTCTGATGCTGTATATGACCAGAGGGTGTGAAGTCAATCAGTGGTGGAGCTTTGCAGGAATACTGTCTTCTTTTCCCCTCAATTTTAGGGGCTGAAAAAGGTTGATGAGGATTTAAAAGTTCTTTCCAAATAAATGTTGTGCTCAAGGCTATTTCTGGTGAGAAGCATTTCTTTCCTTAAAAAAATCAAAACAAAACCCAAGTATTGAGCTAAAGAGAAACGACAGAAATTGATTATGAATTGCCAGTTCTTTCCAGTTTTTGATGAGTTCTGTAGCTGTCCCCAATGGTTTCTTCAAAAAGTTTCAACAACCAGTAATATCCCAAGGTCTGCTGGATGCCATTTATAAGAGCTAGCCCCTCATAAGGTGCTGCTGTTGACTCAGATGTGTGTCTCAGCAGACAGTGATTGCACACAATCAAAACTTCTGAAGGTTCCGGGTAAGAGTCTCCTGCTGTTCACTTAGCAAGCAGAAACGGATAAAACATGGTAATATAAAGAAAAATCATCAATACCCAAGGACTGATATGTGAATAATGATAATCATTTTTAAAACCCTGTAATAAGTATGTATCACATAGAAAGAATGTTCCTGAAACACTTGCCCCAGCTGCTAAACTCCTTTTCCTCAGTTGTTTACTTGATGTAATGAGACTTTTGCTTCCATTTGGGATATCTGGATACTATGAGAGAGATTCAGACAACGTGGCACCACCAGCAGCAAGGCCCAGGCCTGCTCAGGAAAGGCAGCCGCATCCCCTGTAGCATGACTGTAGCACTTCCCACAAATTGCCTAATGCTGGTAATGGTTCTTCTTTTGAACTGTGGGAATGCTGGCTTGTATGTGAACTACAGTGGAGATGGAGCTGAAAACTGTCAAACTTTTATTCAAAGTCCCACGCTTCAAAGGCACTACTTATTCCCTCCTCCCCTTCCCCCTTTTCTGCTTCAAAGCTCTGTGAAGTGTCTGAGTGCTGCAGCTGGGACAGGTTGTTCAATGCTCTAACTATCCTTTTTCCAGAGGCAAGTGTTTCCTTCCACTGATGGGCGGGAGGGAGGCAACACTGGCAGAGCTGCCAACCCAGGGCATCCTGGGACTGATTGCTGGCAGGTGGGCAAGACAACTGTCAGGTGGAATGCTTTCAGCCGCCGTGTAGAGACCTCAATTTCCCAATGCTTCAGTTCCTGTTTTGTTTTGTTTTTTTTTTTTGTTTGGTAGGGTTTTTTTTGCAAGCTTAGAGCCTGCCTTGCATACCCAAAACCCTGGAAGGCAGCCCCTTTGCAACGCCAGAGAAATTAACTGAGAAGAATATGACTTATGGTAATCAATTTCCAACCTTACAAATGGTCCTTGGAGAGGCAGATATTGAAATAAGTATCATCATCATCATCATCACCACCACCACCAGCACTATCACCAGCACTCACATTTATATCATACTTTAAGGTCTACAAAATATTCTACTGCCACCAGTCTTCTGAAGTAACGGTGCTAATTATTTGTATTTTATAGAAGAGGAAACTTAGGGCAAGAGCTACTGGCTTACTTGAGATCACGCAGCTATTAAATGTTGGGACCTAGATTTGAACCCTGGTTGGATGATTCTAAGTCCCTTGTTCTTTTCTTGAAGACACACTGCTTTTCCTAGTAACATCTCATCTGTATACACAAATGTAAAATGTTTTCCTCACTATGTCCCTATGAGTGACAATATTAGAGTTTACACTTTTGAGATTTCCGGCTTTGTTATACAAAACATAGTGCCTAGTATATGTGCCACCACTCTGCTAAGTATTATCTTGTATGATCCTCACAACAACCATGCTGGGGTATATTCTATTATAATTTCCATTTTACAGTTGAGGAAACTGACTTACCTTGGGTCTCCAAACTGGTAAGTGTCTGAGGCCTTTAGAACTCAGATCTTTCTGCCTCAATGCCCAGTACTCTACCCCCTGTACCACCTGACTGCTTCTGACAGAGTATTTGCATGTAAGCTCATCTCCATCTGTAGGAAAAATTCTAGCAGGAGACAGGACCACAGGGATGTCACAGAGCTCGTCCTGGTCCCACATGTCTTTGATTTCTTTTGCTATCTCATCCTATTTTGAAAGCTTTTTACTTCATGGAATTTAAAGATTATGACTATTTAATATAGAAACATTTAATGCAATTTTTTCCTTAAATGGCAATGGATCAGTGTAATATCTGGACAGTTGTAGGTAACAATTTTACCTACAACAATAATGGTTCCAATCCAGTTTATTTTTTGAATTCTGAAGTATGTGTTTAAAGTTTACTGTTATAGTACAGGGATTTGGTATCTGGCAGCTTACAAAGGATCATGAGCTTTTGGTGTATAATTTGAGCCACCTGATCTTATCTTTCAAGGTAGCCAGTAAATGCAACATTTTTGTAACCTATAATGATAGGTTGCATAGCTTTTCCTACTTCATTATATAATCTGCCACAGTCATTAATTCCGCACCTCTTAATGATCACCTTTCTATAATTTCTGACAGCAGTGGTCTGATATTTCATCAGTTTTTATGAACAAATTTGCCTGACTCAGATACTTGTTTGACCCTTTTTTTTGCCAAAGTATTGTTTGTCAAATTCATCTGCATGTTCCCTAGGGACCACCATTTGATTCACCTGGTGAATCTTAGCTATTTCACGTACTCTATTAGGAGATAAACCCTTTGTGGTTATATTCAGTAAATCCAGAAGTGTATAGTTGTTGTCAGCCTTTTCTGTCACTTTTTGAAGTAAGGTTTCTTTCTTTTTAAAGAAATAGTTCTGTACCTTTTAAATTTGTTGTGTGCTCTGTGAACATCTGTCACTTCTTTCCCTACTTTTTGAAGAGTAACTATTAATCCTTCTATAGTTGCCTAGGGGTTAGGGATAAGTACTATGTTTCATTAACATTGCACAGGTTTTGTTTAGATAATATTTAGTGCCCTTGTTTTATATTTCAAGGCACCAAAATATATATTAAGACTAATATTACAAAGTTGTTCATTGATCTAATTTTTTTCCCAATTATGCTTTGACTTCAGGATGCCAGACATTCTTTTAACATGCATAGCCTCTGCTTTCTCCTTGATAGTCATAAACTCTTTGTGTCTTGCCTAGAGAATACAAAAAAGCATTTGCATGTATTACTTTCATCCATTGGTTCAGTCTGACCTACAGATTCCAACTCAAAGTCTTCAGTATTTACTCTCCCTTTATGCACATTAAGAATTTTATACTTATTGAGTCCAGATGACATTTTGGTGCTATCAAAGAAAATTTCCATAAGGTGATTTGTCTCTAGAATGTGATTTTCAGCAGAACCACATAACTTGATATCATTCATGTGATTATATCTGATGCTTTGAAATACCTCCCTCTTGGACTTGAAAGCCCTATTTGATTCTCTTTAAGAATGATGATAATAGCATTAAGGTTAGGCAGAACCATAGTAGACTCGAAAATTTCTCCCTTGACGATACAACATTTTATTTAATTGGTTCTTGAAATTATTGTGTCAGTGACATGTTTTAAAGAAAAACCTGCTTTCCTTGTGACCCTCAAATACTCTAGCATTCTCCCAATGGTGGGATCTACTTTACATATTGATGAAGACGCAAGTGTGGAATCAAGTCAATTATTTGGTACTGATTGACAAACTGATATAAAAGCTCCGATACCTTCGAGTAGTTTGTACAATGATGAATGAATCTATAATGAGTCGTTTTTAAATCCATGGGACCTTTTGGCATATCCTTTTTGTTCCTTGGTCAAAGTATTTTTTTCTTGTGTTAATAGATCTTTTGAGCAACATAAGTTGTAAAGCTATGTACAAAATGCTTTCTGGCCTATATTTGGAGGAGTTGCTAGTTTTCTCATCTTTTGGTAATACGTATGTGATGTATTCTGTTAAGAAAGATACAGCTGGGCTTGCTTCAGAGAATAAGGTGGTAAAGTATTTTCCTAGTAATTCATGCAACACTGTGAAGTATTTGAGCCAATATTTACAGTTCTTATCTTGCTCTACTGCTTTCTAGTCTTGTGAAGGAGCTAGAGCTTCAGTTACCTCCCTTAGTGTAATTGTTTTGTCATTGATTACATTCATGGTAGATAAGCTTTGGGTTTCATGTTTGATCCAGTGGATGCTTTTGTTCTATTGGACTTCTTTTGACCATAGAGACCAGACATTTCCCACATTTAGGGTTCTGTTTTTGATTCTCTCTGATTTCTTTTCTTGATAAGTGTCTATGGTAAACTTTTTGTTTGATGGATAGTTTATCTTGTTCTTGATGCTCCTTTGACTGCTATTAATTAACTGTTTGGATTTTGCTTTTATTATTGTTTAAGGGTATCAGAATTTTCTGATTCACTTTTATTTTCCAGATGCCACTATGAGTTTTTTTCCATTGCATTTCTTTTTTATGGTATTCAAGAATTCTACTTCATACACCTGCTAGAATTCAGGAATGGGAACCCTGCATCCTTGAGGACACATGTGACCCTCTAGGTCTTGGGATGTGGCCTTTTGACTCAGTCCAAGTTTGACAGAACAAATCCTTTTATTGAGGGGATTTGCCCTGTAAAGTTTGGATTCTGTCAAAGGGCTGCACTTGAGGACCTAGGAGGCCTCAAGGCCATAGGTTCCCTACCCTTGTGCTAGTTCTTTATGTACTCTTCCAGTACCTTTCCACAGTTCTGTAGTTTTTTCAAGTCATTTCCACCATAGTGGTATTGGGCACTTCTCCTTAGGAATATTTCTAGATAGCTCCATCTTTTTGGACTAAGATCCTTACCATGGCTATGCTCTCAGCATATACTATTTTATACAGATCCTGGAATTCTATCAAATATTGTAGGAGAATGAATTCATTAAGGATGATTATCACAAATGCAAGCTTTTATAATCAATCAGTTTTTGTATAGTGTATCTATTAGTTATATTTGTGGTTTCAATCTCAAACTTTTTGAAATTCTCTTCTAAATATGTCTTTTTCTTCTTTTTTAAAAATAAAATAAATTTATTTATTTATTTACTGTTAGTTTGCAACATTCAGTTCCACAAGCTTTTGAGTTCCGAATTTTCTCTCCTTCCCTGTCCTCCCTTCTCACCCCAATGGCGGCATGCAGTTCAGTATAGGTTCTACAATTACCTTCATGTGAAAAATTAGTCAAGTTTTGAAGGATTGTAACCAATGGAATGAACGAGAAAGAAAAAACAAAACAAAACAAGAAAAAGAGAAAGCAAGTGTTTTGCTTTAATCTGCATTCAGACTCTAGAATTCTTTCTCTGGATGTGGATGTCCCTTTCCATCATGAGTCTTTTGGAGTTGTCTTATACCCTTGAATTGCTAAGAGGAGCCCATCTATCAAAGTCAGTCATCACAGATACGATGTGTCTGTAATTGTGTGTTGTCCTGGTTCTGCTCCCCTCACTCAGCAGCAGTTTATATAAGTCTCTCTATATTATTATCAAGTCTGTCTGCTCCTCATTTCTTATAGCACAATAGTATTCCATTATATTCGTACACCACAACCTGTTTAGCCATTCCCCAATTGATGGGCATCTCCTTAATTTCCAGTTCTTTGAACCACAAAAAGAACTGCTATGAATATTTTTGTACATGCGAGTCATTCTCCCACTTGTATAATCTCTTTGGGATACAGCCCTAGAAGTGGTATTGCTGGGTCAAAGGTATGCACATTTTTATAGCTCTTTAGGCATAGTTCCAAATTGCTCTCCAGAATGGTTGGATCATTTCACAACTCCACCAAGAATGCATTAGTGTTCCAATTTTCCCACATCTTCACCAGCATTTATCATTTTCCTGTTTTGTCATGTTAGCTAATCTGACAAGTGAGATGTGGTCCCTCAGAGTAGTGCCTAATTTATTCCACTACTCTATTCCTAAGCCAGTACCAAGTAGTTTTGATGGCTGCTGCTTTATAATGCAATTTAAAATCTGGTATAGCTAGGCCACCTTCCCTAGCATTTTTTTTTCATTCTCTTGATATTCTGGACCTTTTGTTCTTCCAGATGAATTTTGTTACCATTTTTATAGCTCTATAAAATAATTTTTGGTAGATTGATTGGTATGGCACTAAATAGGTAAATTAATTTAGGTAAAATTGTCATTTTTATTATATTAGCTTGACCTAACCACAACCAACTGGTGTTTTTCCAGTTACTTAGATCTGACTTTATTTGTGTGAAAAGTGTTCTGTAAATGTGTTAGTATAGTTCCTGGGTTTATTTTGGCAGGTAGACTCCCAAATATTTTATAATGTTTACAGTACCTTTAAATGGAATTTCTCTTGATTTATGTGGGTTTGTTTTATGTCCTGCAACTTTGCTAAATTTATTTATCATTTCAAGTAGTTTTTTACTTGATTCATCTGTCTCTTCTTCCAAATAATTTGGGACACTGGCATGATTTTTGTCATCTATTTCATTTACAGATAGCCCTTCTAGAGCTTTGAATAAGTTTAGATTTTCAGTTCCTTCAGTTTTCCCCTCTTTAGATTTAGGTAACTTCTCAATTTCTCCTTCAGTGTAATGTGGGTTTAGGAATGAAGTTAATTCTCATGATTACCTCCCCCCTCCCCCCACTAAGTTGCATTTGATATTGTATTTCTTGGTTCTGAGGATATTGTAGTAAAAAAAATAGCACAAAGTCCTTGCCTGTTCCTAGTAAGATCTGTTTCCGTTTTTTAATTGTATAGTACTTGTTGGTTTTTAAAAATTCATTTCTTTGTTCATTTTTAGTTTCGAACATTCACTTTTATAAGATTTTGAGTTCAAAAGTTCCCCCCTTCTCCTTTCCCCTCCCCAAGATGACATGTGATCTGATAAAGCCTGTATATGTGCAATCATATTATACATATGTCCATATTAGTCATGTTGTGAGAGAAGAATCAGAATGAAGGGATAAACCACAAGAAAGGAAAAACAAAAAAATGCATAGGATTTGTGCATGATAAAAACATTCATCTACATTCATAGTTAGGCCATTTTAATGGTATGCACCAAAACATATCTAATCAGTGGGGTATTGGCATTTCCAGTTTCTTCTGATTTCTCTTCCATTCTTTTAGTACCAGAACATGAAGGAAGGCTACTTACTCTGCGGGCTCTGGGATCGTTAGTCATTATGACAGTTTCACATAGGGCCTACAACCCTGTGCCTTTTGGTTAATTTCTTAGATTCATAGGAGCAGTTCCATTGCACTGGCTAATCAATGGGATAGCCAAAGCCCAGTTGGCTGACATTTCAGCATTCCCACTAGACCTTCACAGCTACCATGTTGGTCTCGGGGCATATAAACTCTGGTTGGCATTCCCTTATTTACTGTTGTTTGCCCCTTATAGCATGGTAATAAGTTGGATCGGCAGGTGGTTGTTATTGTTCCTATTGCTGTTGATGTTATTATTAAATTATTATTCTTATCATTATCTCATTCCCAACTTGTTGAATGGGGTTCAGATATAAACAGTTCTGAGAAAAGTAACTATACTGCTATTACTCTTTACTATTTAATGTTCTACACAATTTTTGTGTTGATAGATAATCTCAGTGTTTTTTATAGTTCAATAAAAGTATTAGAATGAAAGCTCTTTCTCTTTAGGCCCATGTAAAATATTTTTGTTACAACTATAATAGTGGAAAGGACAATAGGAATGATACACACCTTATTTTTCTCACATACAATTTTGATCTTTTCTGATAGATTTCTCTATTTTGAAAGCTTTTCAGTTTACATAGTTTGGAAGCGGAGTTTTTGGTATGACAACAACTATTAACCTTGTTCTTGAGTTCTTACGTATCACTGTTATATACAGACCAATATGGGCAGTAGTCTGGCCTGTAATAATGGTTCTGTTAAAATATGAATTTTTTTGTTGAATCCCCCAAGATATTTTGAGGTCTGTATTTGTAGAATGAGGATTAGTTGTCCGCCATTCCCTGAAAGATACTGAGTTTCTCCTATATAATTCTAGCCAGTAGAATTTTTGTTCTAGGTTTTCAGAAGGTGCTAGTGTTTTTGAATGACCATTCATATATTAAAATATCTGATATTTACAGAGAAAATGACAACTAAAATTATTGACAAGGATAGTGGTCTTTTTAAAATACATTTTTACTGATATATTTTTTTCCATGACTAGAATTTCTCCCAGTATTCTTCCCCCATCCTCTACAAGAGAGCTATTCTATATAACTAATATTTATTACAGAGGAAAAAATGGAAAGGGGAAAAAGTCAAACTAATCAACACATTGAAAAATTCTGCAGAAATATTACATGTACCATGTCAATTGTTCTTCCAACTTTGTAAAGGATTACGGTGGGAGTGTCTTCTCAAATTTCTTCTTTGATTCCACGTTTGTTTATAGGAAAATGGCAGTGGTGTCCTGAGAAATTCCTCCTCTAGGAAAAGAACTGAGCGAAGATAGCAACAGACAAGAGAAACTACTTCAGATTTCTCCAGACTTGAAGGAAAGGCAGATGTGGAGAAAAGCATTTGTCAGAAGCCATTGGCAAAGCTCTTCAGGGCCTTGGCTGGTCTCCAATTTGATCATGGAGGAGGATGGAACTTGATCATGGAGGACTGGAAGATGGAACCTCTTGTACCTTACAGCAGGCAGGAAATATGGCAATATATTGATTGGGTCGAGGTGCTCTAACTGCTGATGCCATTAGTAGTTAAGTCTAGGAAATTTGTGCAAATCTGGATTTACATTCTTGTATTTCATGGTGTTGGTTTTGAGCCTCTAAAGAGTAGTAGGGGGAATTGCCATAGAATCACAATAAAGACGAGCAATAAGAGAGCCAGGATAGCATGGAAAAGAATCCCCCAGATAAAGCAGCAATGGCTGGACTGGGTTTCTGTGGGTGATAGGGTTGAATTTCCCCTGCAGAAGAGTTCAGTGGTTGGTTTTCTACATATACCAATGTCAGAGCCCAAGAGTCTTTTGTTTTTGGCTGAACAGCCTTTATTAACATGAGCTGGGTTTGGGCTCTTCTTGTACAAGTCCCCAAAGTCATGTGTCTGGTCCTGGGACAAAGATTTCTCTTTTACTTCTTGCACCTTGGTTGTCCTATTGGAAGACTTCTAGGTCAGGAATATAGTTCCAGCTGGAGCCTAGGCTATGAGACTTTTCAAACTGAGACAGTACTGGTTTTTTTATATTCCTTTTCCTCCCAGAGTTCTCCTTCCCTGTGGGTGCTCTGCCCAAAAGAATATAATTTTCAATAGCCGAAACCTTACAAGATAGCTTGGGATTTACAGACTGGATTTCATTTATTTTTCTTTTCCCTACTTATTTCTTTATCGGTACTAATTTTTTTAAGCTTATATTGATGTGTTTCAGTTTTCTTCCATTTCCTTCCCTAATCTACATCGATCATTAAATTTGGAGTTCTTATGAATAGTCCTTATTTAATTTCTGATGGAAATGATCTGGTCCTGAACTGCCGTCATAAACCCACTCATTCCACAGATCAATTTGAATGACTTAGTCCTTTATCCATTGCTTTTTTTCTGAACACAATGTGGGCTGGGTTCATGTGAGTGCTGCCTACAGAGAACTTTTCAATCCCATTCTTGCATCGTGGTGATGTCCTAGGTTTCACTTGGAGGGAGATCACTTTGGGTTACACTTGACAAATGCAAAGCTGTGCTTGCTATCAGCCTTTTCTTTTGCTCACGGGACAGTGTATGTTTTTTTCCAAAGTTTTTTTTTAACTTTATCATGTGCTCAAGTATGTATATAAACTGTCTTTCTACTCTTTGGCAAATAAGAATTGCCCTTTCTACAGTTGCCTTAGAGGGATGGGCATTAATATAGTATGAGATTTTGTTAAGTTTGTTAATAAACTTTCAAAGTCTGTTTTAACCTACTCAGAGGTGGGGAACCTGGGATCTGCAGGTCACATGTGGCCCCTTAGGTCCTCAAGTAGGGACCTTTGACAGAATCCAAGTTTCATAGAACAAATTCCCATAATAAAAGGATTTGTTCTATAAAACTTGGACTCAATCAAAAGACCACACCCAAGAACCTAGGTCAGTCACATGTGGCCTCCAGGCCACAGGTTCCTTGGTCCTGGTCTACATGATACTTCTCCTCCTCTTCCTCCTCCTGTTTCTTCTTCTTCTCCTCCTTATTCTCCACTCCTTCTCTTTCTCCTGCTACTGCAGGTTATTGTTGTTGCTGTTATTGTTTTTACTCCTAAAGGGACAGTTATTAAACATCTGAGGAAGGAAGCTATGATTATGTCTTCCTCAAGAATAGGTTGTGCTGACCCCTCCCTCCTCTGAAGATTCAAGAAGACACGTCCCTCTGACTGCTTTTTTGGGTGGGAGGTATACAGGTATGAAACACTGCATACCTTTTCAGATTTTTTCAGTGTGTTGGTTGGTTTTACTGATGTTTTTTTTCCTGTTCTTCCTCTTTTTGTTTCTACAAAAAAATATTTGTTATAGGAAATGACTTTCTTGGAGGGGGTAGAGGGAAGAGTACAATACAAAGGAAAATTTAAGCCAAAGCTATCGTTCAAGGTTTGTTTTAAAAAAAAAAAAGAATGGGTTGGGGCGGAGCCAAGGTGGCAGCAAGGTCCCGTAGCTCCCACACCACCACCCTAAACACCCATAAAATTATGAGCCCAGACAAAGTCTAGGACTCTCAGACTCACAAAAACACAGAAAACACATCTCTCACTGAAGGCAGCTCGGCAGCAGGGGCTCAGCAGGCGGGCAGGAGTGGAGGCTGGCCCAGCCTGAAGCTGAGACCGCGGCCAGGCCCAGAGTGGTGGGAAGGAGCCAGGCTGAGCTGAGCCGAGCCACATTGCAGCCAGTCTGCAGAGGAGAGAATCTACTGTCTCCAGCATCTCCACATCTGCCAAGGCGTGAGGAATGGTGACGGGAGAAGGGCAGCTCCCACCAGAGCAGAGACCAGCCCAGCCCAAAACCACAGCCGTGGCCAGGCCAGGCCCCAGGGTGGCCAGGAGGAGCTGAGCCTCCCAAGCCACAGCTTGAGTCTACTTCAGAGAAGATCTAAAGCACCTGCCTGAGGGGATCTTAAAATCTGGCAAACCAGGGTCAGAGATAGTTAGTGAAAGTAAAACTTTGAAAATTAATTTGGGGGTGGTAAAACAGTTCATCCAATCTGCCCCCAGGGCAAGGAAGCAGTGGGGGAAGGGAACTGCTGGAACCGGCAGAGGCCCCCACCAGGCTGCTTAAGAGCCCCTGCCTGCGGACTCTGCAGGAGGGCTGAATCGATTGATCAGGGCCAAGTGCTCTTGTGTTGAGTGGCCTGGATCCGGATCATGGTCTTGGGTGGTGGTCCTGGGGTGCGCTTTAAGCAAGCCAAAGCTGGGGGGACTTGCAACACCCCCCC
>CM053602.1:10624655-10648090 GCA_028646575.1 Pseudocheirus occidentalis | reverse complement strand
TGCTTTCTTTTCCTCATGTTGGCCAGTCAATTAATTGGTTGGGTTTTTTTAACTTTGTGAAACTCTGCTTCCAGGGGGGAAAACTCTGTTCCAAATCGCTGGGGTTTTCCCAGCTGCTGGAGCTATTAGGGGGGTGTTGCAGCCCCCCCAGTTTTGGCTGGCTGAGAGAGCACCCGAGGACCACCACCCAAGACTACGATCCAGATCCAGGCCGCTCAACAAAAGAACACTTGGCTCTTTTGTACATATGATACATTTTATTTTGATACAACAATGTATCTTCATGTGTGTGTATGTGTGTGTGTAAATATTGTAGACCAAACACAATAAAATTTACAAACTGCAACCTGAGGACAAGAATAGATAATATAGGAAACACAAGCAAAAGACAGTGGAGGAATTTGAGAAGAGCTTCTAAGGAAGCTTGGGAAATGAAGAAGTACAGGTAAAAGGACAGGACATTCTAGGCATGGGGGACAGACAGCACAAAGGCATAGAATTCCATGTTGGGAAACCACAAGGAGGTTAAAGATGGCAAAGTGAGTAGAGAGGAGTAAAGTGTGGGAGACTGGAAAAGCTGGAAGGAGACAGGTTATAAAGAATTTGAAATTCTATAAAAGGTTTTTCCATCTGATCAGAAGTGGTAAGGAGCCACTGAGTTCATTTCGAGGGGTGAGGTGCAGGTGCAGGGGCAAGATAGTATGATCCAGGCTTTAGAAAAAAAAAATCACCTTGGCAGCCGAGTGGAGGGTGGACTAGAGTGGGGAGATACTTGAGGCAGGGAAAGCAATTAAAAAGCTATCATAGTGGCTCAAGAAAGAGGTGCTAAGGGTCTGAACTAGGGTTGTGGCTATATGAATATACAGACAGGGACATGTACAAGAGATACAGGGAAGGTAGAAAGGTAGAAATGACAAGATCTCGCAACAGATCGAATACATGGGGGTAGAGTGTGAGTGAGATTGAAGAGTTGGGAATGACTGAGGTTTTAAGCACGGGAAACTGGGAAGATAGTGGTGGCTTCCACAATAATAAGGCACACTGAGGTGTAGGGCTGGGGAGGAAAGATAATGAGTTCTGTTTTTGACATATTGAGTTTAAGATACCTATGGGATATTCAATTCAAAATGTCTAAGAAGCAGTTAAAGATATATGACTATAGCTCCCCAGAAAGATTAGGAAGATATAGAGATAGACAGACTGACTGACAGATGGACGGATAGACAGATGGACAAATAGATATAAATATATATAGATATAAAAATCTGGAAATCACTTGCATAGAGATGACAATTGAATCCAAACAGCTAACTGGGTCTTCAAGATATATTATAAAACTTATCAACAAAATTATTTAGTACTGGCTACAAAAGAGGGAAAAAAGAGATCAGTAGAATAGGCTAGATACACAAGAATCAGAACCAACCAATTTAATTCAGTACTGCAGTATTTGATAAACACAAGAACAAAAAGTACTCTTGGATAGACTCACACACTCACTATTCAAAAAGAACTGCTGGGAAAACTAGCACATCAAAAAAAAGTTACACATCAGCATCTTGCATGATAAACCAGAATCAACATGTTTCAAATAAGTTCTGAATCTAAATATAAAAGAACACATAAGCAAAAACAAGAAGATAGAAAAAGGTAAATTTCAAGCCCATGACTGAGGAAGAATTTTTCAGTAAGCAAAGACGAAGGAGAACATCACAGAAAAATAGTCATTAAGCTCATATACAAAATCGACACAGTTGGGATAAAAAAGGGAAGTTGTAAATGTAATTACATAAAGTATCTCTACAGGATTACTGAACTGAAAAAAAAGACCAATGTGAGAAATTCAAAGAAACAGAGAGACATATAGACTGACCTAAACTTTACCAAGATGATAACTTCAATATGACAATGATTCTGTTGTGGGATTTCCATTGATTTTGTTTAGGAGCTGTACAAGTAGGAGTGAAGAAGGCAGATGGTGGGAATAATCCAGGTCTGAGGTTTCAGAACATTAAGTATGGGAAGGGGACAAGGAGGCAAGAGATTCAAGAGCTGAGGACAGTGTAAAGTTGAAATAGCTTATTACTGGGCTGAGTTTGGAGAGGGAAGAACATGATGTCAGAGCAGAAGAAATATCCTCAGAAAGTACTAAAAGGTATAGGGAATGGAGGTCTCATAAACAAAACATAGTAGGAATATGGGTTTGGGTTTTTTTTTGTTTTCAAGTTTATTTATTTTTGGTTTAGAGCATTCACTTCCATAAGTTTTAAATTTTCTTCCCTTCCTTCCTCTCTCCCATCCCCTAGATGGCAAGCAATCTGATACAGGCACTACACATACATTCCTATTAAACATAGTTTCACATTCTGTATAGAAGAATTAGAACGGGAGGAACCATGAGAAAGAAAAAAAAAACACACAAAAAAAGGAACAAGAAAATAGTCTGCTTCACTCTGCATTCAGACTCCACAGTTCTTTCTCTATATGTGAAAGGCATTTTCCATCACGAGTCCTTTGGAACTGTTTTAGGTCTGTGCATTGTTGAGAAGGGCTAAATCTATCAGTTAGCCATTGCATACTGTGGCTGCTGCTGTGTACAATGTTCTCCTGATTCTGCTTACTCCATTCAGCATCATTTCATATACTACTTTCCAGGTTTTTTTCTAAAGTCTTCCTATTCATAATTTCTTATAGCACAATAGTGTTCCATTACTTTCATACACCACAACTTGTTCAGCCATTCCCCAATTGATAGGCATCCCCTTAATTTCCAGTTATTGGCCACCACAGAAAAAACTGCTATAAATATTTTTGTACATGTGGGTCCTTTTTCTATTTTTATGATCTCTTTGGGATATAACCCCAGAAGGGGTATTTTTGGGTCAAAAGGTATCCACATTTTTATAGCCCTTTAGGAATATGGTTTTTAATCCATTCTGCTATCCATTTCTACTTTATGGGAGAGTTTGTCCCATTCACATTCACAGTTATGATCACTAACTGTGTAGTTCCCTCTATCCTATTTCCCACCCAGTTTATTCTTTTCTCTCTCATTTTACCCTGTCCCTCATCATGAGTTCTTTGCTTCTGACCACTGCCTCCCTCAATCTGCCCTCTCTTCTATCAGCCCCACTCCTTTTTTCTTTCCTGTTTCCCATCCTAATTCCCTATATCAGTGGTTCTCAAGCTTCCTAATGCCGCGACCCTTTAATACTTGTATGTGGGCATATCTGCATGTGGGCGGACCTGCCTGAAGATGGATAGAGGAGCGGTGTCTCGGTTCCCAAGACCATCGGAAATATGTGCTTTCCTATGAGAACCCCTGCCCTATATGGTAAGGTGAATTTCCATGCCCACCTGAATTTGTATGTTATTTCCTCTTTGAACACAATCTGACAAAAGGTTCAAACAATACTCACTGGTGTCCTTTTTTCTCTCTAATATAATACATCTTTTACATCTCTTTGTGCAATGTTATTTACCCTATTCTGCCTCCCTGTTTCCTCTTCACTTAGTACAATCCTCTTTTCACCCCTTATTTATTTATATCATCACACCAAAGTCAACTTATACCCATACCCTCTATGAATACCCCTTCTAACTGCCCTAATAAAGATATAGTTCTCAAGAGTTACAAGTATCATATTCCCCGGTAGGAATGTAAACAATTCAGTCTTATTAGATAGCATACTGGATTTTTTTTTCTTTCTTTCCCATTTACCTTTTCATGCCTCTCTTGAGTCTTTTATTTGAAGATCAAATTTTCTGTTCAGTTCTGAGTTTTTATCAGGAAAGTTTGACAGTTCCCTTTTTCATTTAATGTCCCTGTTTTCCCCTGAAAGATTATGTCCAAATTTGCTGGATAATTGATTCTTGGTTGTAATCCAAGGTACTTTGCCTTCCAGAAGATTATATTTCAAGTCCTCTCATCCTCTAATGTAGAAGCTGCTAAGTCCTGTGGAATCCTGACTGTGGCTCCTTGATATCTGTATTGTTTCTTTCTGGATACTTGTAGTATTTTCTCTTTAACTTGATAGTTTTGGTTGGCTACAATATTCCTTGGAGTTTTTATTTGGGGAATCTCTTTCAGGAAGTGATTGCTGGGTTCTTTCAATGACTATTTTACCCACGGGTTCTAGGATGCCAGGGAAGTTTTCCTTGACACTTTCTTGAAAGATGCTGTCCAGGATCTTTTTTTTATCATGGCCTTCAGGTAGTCCAATAATTCTTAAATTATATCTCCTGGATCTATGTACTAGGTCAATTGTTCTTCCAATAAGGTATTTTACATTTTCTTCTATTTTTTCATCCTTTTGATTTTGCTTGACTGATTCCTGATGTCTCATAGAGTCATTAGCTTCCATTTGCTCAATCCTAATTTTTAATTAATTATTTTCCTCAGTTAGCTTTTCTATCTCCTTTTCCATTTGCTCAATTCTACTTTTTAATGAGTTGTTTGTTATAGTGGATTTTTTTTCCCATTTGACCAATTGTATTTTTTAAGGGATAATTTTCTTCAGTCAATTTTTGTCTTTCCTTTTCCAAGCTGTTGCTCTATCTTGCACAACTCTCATTCCTTTTCCAAATTTTTCTCCTACCTTTCTTATTTGACTTTTAAAATCCTTTTTGAGCTCTTCCAGGAAGTCTTTTTGGGCTTGAGATCAATTCCTATCCCACTTTGAGGAGAGTGTAGACAATGCTGTCCTCTTCTTAGTGTTTCAATATTCCTTGTCACCATAGTAGTGTCCTATGGTCAAGACTGTTTCTCTCTCTCTCTCTCTCTCTCTCTCTCTCTCTCTCTCTCTCTCTCTCTCTCTCCTTCTCTCCATCCCTCCCTCCCTCTATTTTGCTCTACTTCTTACTTTTAAAGTTGAGCTCTGCTCTTGGGGTATGAGGGAACACTCCTAAACTTCTTGTTCTGAGGGCCAGGGACCTGGTCACTGGCTTTATGTGCTGGGGCCTCAGGTGCTGACAGCTTGGTTACTGTGCTAGGGTGGCCCAGCCTGGTTGTGCTTTTTGATTCCTGGTTATCGAGGATGGAAATTTGCCTTCAGAGTTGGGGCTGGAAGCCTCACAGATGGACTGCTATGCCACTGGTCTGCTGAGCCAGGTAAAAGGGGTCTTGGTTGGTGATCTGTGCTATGTCTAAGAGCCTTCTGCTGGCTTGCCTGGACAACATCTATGCTGGGCACTTCCATTTTACCAAAGTGAGACAGACTTTTCCTGAAGTCCTTATCAGTTATCTTAAGCTTGAAAATTGTTTCACTCCACCTTTTTTTAGGTTCTGTTGTTCCAGAATCCATTCAGAGGCTTGATTTAATGTTTCTGGGGGAAACTGAAGAGAGCTCAGGAAATTTTGTGGTTTCTATCCACCATCTTGGCTCCAGTCCCCAGGAATGGAGGTCTCAGTTTGGAAAAAGAACATTGCATGGAAGAGAGGAGAAGCATAGAAGAGATGTAATAATAGGAAGCTATGATCAGACAGGAAAATGCCAGAACTTCTAATTAAGGAAGTAGAACACTTGAGAATAAAGGAAAGATCTAGTATGTGACTGTTTCTAGATGTGGCTGAGGTGGAATGAAGGAACAGGTCATGGTACTTAATGAACTCAAGGAACTAGGAGGTCAGAGAGCATCTACACAGATAATAAAGTCCCATATTATTAAGGCAAGATTTGAAGATGAAAAGATGATAATGATCCAGGTTAAAAAAAACTCCTTTAAAAAAGAAGAAAGACCTAAAGGGTCAGTGTCCTACAGCTACCATAATTTCAATTGGGTGGAAAATTTTGATTGAGTAAAGAAAGGTTACTGGATAAGACAGGTAAAGGAAGAATTTGGAAGTGACAATGAGAAACAACAAGTATTCTGCTTCCCCCTCCAAAACCAGTGTGATACAGACTGAGGGGAGGAGTGTGAGAGAAATTAAAGCCAGTGTGGAAGATGATATCTCAGGATGTAGTAACAACAGAGGTGAAAGAGGTCTCAGAGAGGGCTAATAGATAGGAAAAGTATGAAAGAAAAAGTTATAGGAGGAAGGAAAGGGAACTTTTACTAGGATAGCAACATCAATATTTCAACAGATCTCAACAATATACGTATTTCCCCCCCAATGAGACAGATCTCAATCCAAATATGTCTGCCAATCCTTTGCAACTGTCATTTATGTCCTTCCTCAAATTAACCACATGTGGTCTACCTAAATTCTGGGGGCTGTCCTCCCTTTTACATTACAAAGATCCCAGTGGAGCATATGAGCTATCTACTGTCTCTTTTTCTCACTTTATAACATGCTCATTTTCTTTTTCAATCATACCTTTCTTTGGCTACATCATCCTTTACACAATTTCCTCATAATTCCTTGTTTATAGTATGTTGAAATCTATTAATGTCTATAATGTGCTTGTCCAATGTCCCATGGGTGATTCTCAACGTCAAATATTCATAGACTGTTCATAACATCCATAGAGCACAACCAGAAGGATACATCCTTTAAAAAGTTCAAAGAATGTATTTGAAAAGGAAATATGGCTTTTCTGATATTACCAAAGCATTTCAGCAATTCTGTAAAAATAAACTGAGTCTTTGAGAGAGCTCTCTTTTAATGGAATTGAATGCAACAGACGTGTGTAAAGAGACTAAGAGAAAAAACTATAATGCAGAATTCCTAACCCTGGGTCTTTGCAGTATTCTTTGCTCTACCACTAAGAAAGTTATGAAGTCTCTTTCTCATATTCCTACCCAGCCATAAACACAGGCAAATCTGTTACCATAACACAAGTATCAAAGGAATTTGTACCCTAAGACAATATTAACTTGGAGCCTACCAACTCAGAATTGGTAATTAGTAAGATGCAGTATTAGTCATCCTCCATGAGACAAAGGTTTGAAATAACATATGGAACTCAGATCTAGTATTGATACTGTCATATGAGTTGGGGTTATTGTTAGCTGTGACATTTTACAATTAACTTCATTTTACCTATCAGTCTCCATTCCTCTTTGTACTATGCCCTCTGCTTTAAAAGAATACAACTGTATTTCTTTACTGATTGTGGATTAGAGAATTCAGAATTTTATTCATCTTCAGATCCATTCCAGCTCTTAAAGAGTGCTTCAGAGACTATTCCTCTTTAATGCAAATTACTAAAGTTTTATTCTACTTCTAATTTCTCTACAGAGCAGTTTTGTTTTTCATCTAGAAGAGGCCATGGGCCATCCATACTACATACATTTCTTACATTCTGTCAAAATTCTGTATTTTAAAAATGTTTTCTAATTCATTAACCAAAATTGCCTAGAACAAAAAAACTTGCATGCACTTGCTGTATTTCTAAGCCTCCATGAAACCATGAATAATAATGAGAAATTCTCTTTCTTTACCCATATTCTAAAATCAGTACTTCATCAACTTGAACGATTTCTTCTTAAATATAGCAAATGATTAGACTAAAGTCCATTAGGATGTTCATGTCTCCCTTATTAACCTAGAGGATCATTTTCATGATAAACTCCTTTCTCTTTACCTCATCAACCTTCTTGTACTTCCAGGAAAATTGTCCACTTAATAGCATTCCGAGTAATTTGACCTCTTTACCCCTTTAACTAAACAGAGGTTCTTTTTGTAATCTCTATCATTCAAGGACTTCATACAAATATTGTTGGGAGGTCTTCTTGGGATTAGCTGCAGCCTCTTGGCTGACAGAGCTCTCACTTACAAGTAGTTGTGAAAATGCCCTAGAGTTGACTATTTCTCTTTGGTTCATTGTGGTTTTGATCCATTAGAAATGCTGATTGGATTAATATTTCTTTTTAGGGCAAGAAATCTATATACAATGAAATCAGAATCATTGGAACTAGAGGCATCCAAGCTACAGTAGCAGACCCCACAGACCTTAGGCACCTGTGAGAATTGCAAAATTTAATGGTGGAAAGTAGCTCACTTTTTAAAATGTTGCTAATATTTAACGATAGTCTTTTATATGTCAAATATATGCTAAATGGTAGCAAAAAAACTGGAATTGCTTCTTTGGGTTGCTCAGTAGCAAAGGACAGACAAGAGATACTGAGTGGGATGATGGAACTATGAGTTGCCATTAATGAAGGACCTAATTTCTATATGCTTCAATCCCTACTTTACTGCTAGTTTTACGTTTAAAAAAGGAAGGGGTTATTTTGAGCCATGCTAATGGCTCCTTTCTGAAAACTCTAGGGTAGGAAATTGAGACAGATAGAAAATATGTAAATCTACCTTTTAAATGTTTCAGCATTGTTCTACTTTGGTTTTTTTTGTGAAAGAGCCACAAGACTTGCTTTTTAAAGAAGCACCCTCTTTCTCTCCCTAAACCTATAACTTGTTCATTTATAAGCAATAGATATTTATAATATCCTGGCTTTGAATGATTTAACCTATGGGTCTGACTTGCAAATGTGCTTATGGAACAAACATGAACAAAGAGGAGAGATTTTAAATTTCCTTATAATTTATCTCTCAATTTGATGGTGATTAAAGGGAGTGGTAGCCACTAAAGGTCCATCCTGATGCCATGTTTTACTAGGAAGATGATCATAGGCTCTCCAAAGCTGTACCAGGACTGTGTCAAGTCTGGCAAGTTCTAACAAATGGGACCATCAGGTGAGACGTTCTTAATAACTCATGAAGACCGTCTAACCCACTAACTCACAAAGGAGTTGCAATCTGCATCAGTGGAGGATATATTTACACCAATGAATTCATGAATGCTTCCAGTAGAAGCAAAGTGGGCAGAAGAAAAACATATATTAATGGTTGATTTTACAATTATCCTATGGTGATAAATGAACAGCTTAGCTCAAAGAATAACCATTTCTAATAGAGTTCAAAGAAATCCTCCATGGTGGTATTGCTTGAAAGGTAAAAGTTCATGGAAGGACATAGGTGCTATAGAAATTTGTACTCACCCTTGTTCCTATGATATCCTGGATTAACAGGGGTGAACATACAGATAATGGGGCAGTGGGTTGGGCTCACAAAAACCAGTTATTACTTGTCCTACCTGGATCTCTGTCTCCCGGCAGAAATTTGAGTGTACTTATGTTGATGCTATGGAAGCAGATTCATTAGTGATCAGACCTTTTTAGTGGGCCTTTCCTGACACAAACTTCCCCTCTGCTGAGGTCAGAAAATCTGACAGCTTGCTCTTTTATACACCCTGGCAAGTCTCTGGTACAGGGCAGGCACTTAATAAATGCTCTCTTTCTTGAATTATCCTTAAAAATGTGGACATAAAATCCTTGTAGCTAAGATCACTCCCCAAGAGAAACATCATTTCTATGGGGTGAAGCTAAAACCAGTTCAGGGTGGTGAAGTATTAAAATGTGTGAGAACCAGAGCTTTAAAAAGTTCCTAGGGTACAATCCTCACTCTCCTTTCCCCATCACCCTCTGAAATGTATTGTCAGTATCTTTGTGATTTATTTGATATCCAGCAGGACATGGATATCTGTCCCCTTCTTCTTCCCAATGAACATATTTACATTATGACATAAATTAATATTTTTGTGCAATAGTCTTATCAGAGGAAGAAAAATGCCTTCCCTTTATTGTCCTTTGGAGGAGATTCCTTTCATTATCTCTCCAAACATTATCATTCATTTCTTCATTCAATAAACATATGTTAGGTACCTACCATGTGCAAGACAGCATGTATGCTAGTGTCTAGGGGAGAAAATGAGAAGACAGAGTGACCATGTCCTTTCTTTTATTGCCCTCCCTTTTGCTGTCAAACTGGACATCTAGACAACATAATTCTGCCACCTTTAATTAGCACATGCCAGAGATGTGCTTCCTAAAGGAACAAAACCAAAACAATGCAAAGAAAGCATGACACGGAAATGAACAAAGAAAGAACTATTAACTTACTCTGAGCAAAGCAAACTGGACACCCACCAGTGATTAAATTAGTATTCACCTGTGATTCTGAGGCAATTATAAATATGACTGCATTATTATAATGGCAGTTTCTTTGGCTAATGAATTTGTAGTTGAACCTTAGGTTACAGCTGAGGAGGAAATGATGATAGTGTTACCTAGAAGTGTTTACCCATGGGAAATAAATGAACCAGAAGTTTGCCCTCTGGAAAGAGGGCAAGAGGAGAGAAAGAATGAGAAATAGACATTTTAAAAAGAGAAAGATTCTTAAATCTTTGAAGAAGTTAATAACAACATGAAATAAGAAAATCTTCGATAAACCTTAAGTACTATTTTCATTATCTTGTTTTGTTTTAAATGTCCAAAAATAGCTAGAATGTAGAAGGTATAGGAGTGGAAATGAAAATGAAATTGTTCTCCTGTCCAAGGTACTGACATGGATAGACATGTAACCATTAGTTGATCGGCACAAAGTGAATTTCCTGCTCTTTCTTCACCTGGGATTCATATTAATGATTCAAATTTAGAATACCTCTATATATCGGTGTTGTTCCAATAGGAATTAGGTGGATAGCATATTATTACTCAGACTATTACTACTATTCTCTCAAGAACTAGTAACATTTCTTCAGGAAATAGAAGGAAAGCACTCTACAAAAAGAGAAGAGTACATCAAAAATCATCCTCTCCAGGTGGTCACCCTACCAAATCCCTGAATGTCAGTCTGCTCCTAAAGGTGACCCCTCAAAATGCATGGCTCTGTCCTTCCAAAATCAAGATTCCTAGGAGCAACAGAAAGGACTGCAAAATGTCGAAGCAGTCTACTACAAGGTCAGCAAATAGCAGATAAGCAAAATTCCTACAGTGTATGTTATGTTTTCTACTTCTAGTTTGATCAGTTATATTAGAGCCTTTTCCTACATAAGCAAAGGATCTGTGACTTTATTAGAGTGAGGAGGCTCCTAATATAGGAACTAACTCTAATAGTCGAGGTCACCATCTGTCCATGACGTAGGAGACCTTTTAGCTCCCTGAAGCCTTTTAGCTCCCTGAGGGGTTACGTGACCTGCTCTGGGTCTGAGAGCTAGTGTTAGAGGGAGGATTGGAACCAATCTCTTCTTGACTCCCAAGTCAGCATTTTATCTACTATGCCTTGCTGACTCTTATTTTACTTAGTGGGAATAAAACAATGATTATAGATTCACTGGAAGTGAGAGCTATATTTCATCATGTGAATAATGAAATTTTTCATTTTCTCAGTTTTATATCATCATAATGTAAATTGCATGTGAGTCAGTTGCTCAGAACAAGATCAAGCAATAAATTAATAAAAGACAAAATATATGATTTATTATTTTTCCCCCCAAATCAAGTTCTTTCAAAGGGTGGCTGAACCCACACAGGATAACAAGATGACTTAGAAGAAAGTCATTCTGAGTTATTATACATTAACCCAATATATTTCATCCTCAAATGACATTCTCTACAAGGGACAGATACAAGTAATTTGTAGCATTTTCCTATCTTATCATCAGACCTTTTCTATCATTAAATCTGTAATAAAAAAGGGATCTACTTGTCAAGGTAGCAGGCACATGCTTATGAGGAGCTTATCTTATACCTCCATTTGAAAGCAAATATGGAAACTGAGACCTTGCCAAAATCACTGGGAAATACTTCTTAGAGTTTTCAGAAAAGGAAGAGGCCAAAAAATTTGGAGGGTAAGATTAGTATGAAACTCCAAACACAGACATAATGAATTTGGTGACTAACCCATTTCTTGAAATCTTACATCCCTTACTTATTTTAACTTTGCTAAAATATATGATTTGCTTTCATGAGATAGTTGACCTCATCATTTATGAGTTCTACTTCCACAAGTAGATAATTGAGACCTGCTTTATTAACTGTGAATAAAGTTCATATCTTCAGCATACTGATTATATGATCAAATTACTCTTCTCCACCTTTCATACATTCCCTTGATTTAAAATGCTTTACTCGTTAGCTGATGATCTGTACTAGGAAGACTTTTTCAATTTTGAAGATGAGATGCCTTCTTGCACCTCAAGTGAAAGAGTTTGAGATGACAAAGAATTTATAAAATGAGATGGTATGTACAATATTGGAAATAATTCTCAAAGCAGCCTACAATATATAATGCAATATCCATATGTATGTAGGGAAAGAACAATTTTACATGTTCACTGAGGTCTTTTAAATACCTATATAAACAAAGTTATTTTCCTTGTACATTGTTCATTCTCATTCATTACTATTGACACCTTGGCATTATTTATTAATGGTATTCAAGATAGCATATAGTAGCAATAGCAATGTGAGATTGAAAGCATCCAACCAATATTTCTTACTGAAAGTTAGTGGGAGATGTGGATGCATAATAAGGACTGAGGAGAAATCAGTCTGACAACAGATTAAAAGGCTGTATCTTTCTGCAAGAAATAATTTCAGTTGCATATACATTTTTAATATAATCTTAAATGGGAAAAAATGAGAACAAAATGGACATTTTAAATCAAGCTAAAATCAAAGTTTTCAAGAAGCAAAATCCCCAACAGTAAAAGAATACATAGCAATATCTTATTTTTGAGTATGCATCTCAATGAAAATATCTAGTTCTAAAAATGGATCTGAGTATAATTTAAAAGTAATCTGGAAATGAAAAATGCTTAAGCTAAAATAATTATATATTACAGATCACTGAAAAATACAAAACCATGCATTAGCTTTAAAAAGTGGGACATAAATGAACTCTGTTTAGATACTTCAATTAGAGCCCTGGAGAGCTGCTATATCTAACCTAAATAATGCACCAGGTCGTCATTACTAATTCCACTATTATTACTAAGTATGTAATACAACAAATGGAAAAGACTGGTGCAAAATAATAGCTCATTTAACCTTTGAGTGAAGCATTCCCTTAATTATATGTGCAGGAAGAGTGTCTGGTAAAGGTTGAACTTTAATTGGGAAAATGGAGATGGAACGGATAGAGTCTACAAAATTTGCTATCATGAAAACATGACTGAATTGATGAGGCATCCTATTATCGAGGCTGGCTAGGTCTCTTCGGGGTTCTTCTCTACAACTACTATCAAGATTGCCCAGGCATTTGAAGATTATGTTAACTAGCTCCTCTGATTTGTGATTTACCTTCATCTGAAGTTACTAGTACACTCTTTCTCATTTTGGCCCATCTAAATTCTCCCAAACTATTCACACTCAGGCACGGTCAGATCACTCCTGCCTTCTGCTCTGGTTGCTCTTGCCACTTTGAGTTTGAAGTATCAGAAGCTAAGATGGAGCTGTCTGCTGGAGATTCTTTATTCCTTCTAAGTACTGTTATTAGCACCTTCTCTCAGGAGGTCCCAGATCTTCTCTTTGCTGTCATAGCAGAAGTAAACCCCCTTCCTATTCTTGTTTTCTATGTGGCTGCTCTGGGCTGAAAACTACAGCCTGTTCCCTAAAATGATCACCGAGCAGCACCTGACCTGCCATGACATTCCCCACCATCCAAATAAACCTATCGATTGCTTTGCCTGCCACTTACTCTATCTCCAAGTTCCAGCTTCTCCTTTTCCACATAATGGGGTCTTGGCATGCTCCTGCAGCCCTTCACTGGAAGAAGTATAACATTTCTTTCTTCCCTAATAAGTCTCCGAAGGGCTACTTTGAGCATCAAGAGAAGCAACAAGGCACTGACTATTCAGAACAGGAGTTACTCACAGAATCATTTTGATACCGATGTTAAAGAGAATTTACAAATTTTAACAACTTGCTTCACAAAACCAAAGTGGAGGTCTGCAGGAGAACTCAAATTAGAACTGAAAATACTGTAGGGAGCAAACAGATTGGAGATTGAGACAGATGCGGTATCCTGGAGAGAAGAGACAGATGAGAGGGGAGAGGAGAGGGAGAGAGAAAGAGAGAGTGTGAGCCTATAAACTGAAATTTCCAGGAAGCTTTTGGAAAAGCTACTTATGAAAGGTTAATATTCAAGGTGGGAAGTTTATCACTTAAGTGGAAAGTTGGCTACCTGACAGCTGTGCTGAAAATGGCATCCTCCCTCCCCCCCAAAAAAATTTATAATGCATTATTATTGTCACTACAAATGCTTGACATCTGGGGTACATGGAAATGATAATATATGACCAACATGAAGACATTTAGGGGCAATTTGCTTAATAAGGTTCTTCAGACATCCATATTAAGTTCACAGGACTAGCTTTATAAGTAAATCAAGTAAACACTTATGGAATACATTTATTTTTAAATGTTTCACTGATACTATATTTACACCTCTCATTTCTCAGTAATTTCCCCCTCTAAAACCCTCTTTTAAAAGAAACAAAAACATTTAAACCAAACCAGGCAATACAGTTATTGTATCTACTTATGCCATAGACAACATTCCATGTACTTAGGCCCCCTGTTTCCTCTAATGAGAGTTGAGAAGTGTGTTTCACCATGTCTTCTGGACACAAGATTGGTCATTGCATTTAATCTGAATGTTAATGTCCTTTAGTATTATTTTAATGAACAATATAGGAATCATTGTGTCCTCCACCAAGTCCTTCCCTGACGTCTCATTGTGGCAGAGAGATAATCCATGAGCTCAAAGGCTAACAGAAATCCAACACCAGCAGGTTCTGTAATACTGTAAAAGATTTGAGTCTGACAGACTGAGTCTGTTCTCTGAGATCAAGCCTTAGCTATGTACCGAAAGGCTAATCACCAGTAGGCTGGTCTCTTGGTAATGAATTCTTCAGTCAAAGTAACCTTTAATAGAAAGATACAAAATGACCTTCAGTTGTATGTGGCAACCTTCTGCTCCTGCAACGATAACATGCAGAAGACAAGGGGGAGCATGGTATTAAAAATCACCGTTTTTAGATCATTTATAAACTTTAACTTAGCATCTCAGTGTTTTAAATGTGAAAACCCTGTCCAAAGATCTACGAGGTTAAGTGGGGAAGGGTTGGGACAGGAAGGGGAAAGGAATAAGCATTTATATAGTACCTACTGTGTGCCAAGCACTGTGCTAAGCACTTTGCAAATATTACATCTTTTTTTTTCTTCTTGGAGGAGGGAAGGCAGGGCAATTGGGGTTAAGTGACTTGCCCAAGGTCACACGGCTAGTCAGTGTTAAGTATCTGAGGTCAAATTTGAACTCAGGTCCTCCTGACTCCAGGGTCAGTGCTCTATTCACTGTGCTACCTAGCTGCCCCCAAATAGTGTATCATTTGATCCTCATAACAACCCTATGAAGTAGGTACTGTTATTATTCCCAACTTACAGTTGAGGAAACAGCAGCAAACACAGTTTAAGTGACTTGCCCAAGGTCATAAAGCTGGTGTCTTATTTGAACTCTGTTCTTCCTGATTCTAAGCTCAGGGCTCTATCCAGTGGATATCCAGCTATTTCTAATACTGGTGACAAATAGGCTTAAGGAAGGAGAAGAACTGAAATATTATCAATCTTGTTGTTCTTGCTATGAACACAATCAGGGAAAAAGAAGGAAGCTATACCTAAATGAAAGGACAGGTCACAAGTTGTCCTTGAAGAAGCAAATAAAGTAGTGAGCAGAGGTTTTTTTCACTGTGTACCCAAGGCAATAAGAAATGCCATTTTAGAAGATATTTGGTCATTTCTTATCATATCATTGATATTTAGAGAATTTACTGCAAAGGTAGAAATGGGTGAAGGTAAAATCTATTAGAAAATATCAATTAGATTAAAGAATTAGAGAAGCCAAAAATGTATAGACTACACAAAAGCCCTGTGCCTCTATGTATCATAAATACTTCCTCCGAGAAAAGAATGGGAGGAGGCCGGACATGGCCATAAGCACTAAAAAGCATCACAAAAATGGACATTATTTGGACAGATAAGAAAGGAGTCATTATTTATGAAGGAGTCATTGCTGAATCAGTCGTCTATGCAGTCAACCCATCAACTTACTAGAGCTAAGATCAAAATTAGTACTTAACTGAAAGAATAAAATGAGAAAAAAATATCCTAAGCAATTTATTTTTTAATTCAGTTATTTTTACCATTCATTTTTTTATTGTGATTTCCAAATTCTCTCCCTCACACCAGCCTCTCCTTACCCATCGAGAAGGCAAGCAATATGACATTACTATACATGAGAAGAAATGCAAAACTTATTTCGATATTAGCCAGGTTACAACAACAAAAAAAATCAAGAAAAATAAAGTTTAAAAATATGCTTCAATCTACATTCAGAGTTCCTCAGTTTTCTTTCTGGAAATTGATAGCATTTTTTTTATCATGAGCCCTTTGAAACTGTCTTAGATCATTGTATTGAACAGAGTAGCTAATTCTTTCGCGGTTGATCATTGTTGCAATATTACTGTTACTATGTACAATGCTCTCCTGGTTGTGCTCACTTTACTTTGCATAAGTTCATGTAAGTCTTCTCAGGTTTTTCTGAAACTGTCCCCCTCGTTATTTCTTATAGCATAACAGTATTCCATCACAATTATATATCATTACAAATTCATCCATTCCCCAACTGATGAATATCTCCTCAATTTCAAATTATTTGCCACCACCAAAAGAGATACTATAATTTTTTTTTGTGTATATATATATATATATATATATATATATACACACACACACACACACACACACACACACACACACACACACACCAAAGGACATATATATATATACATGTCCTTTTCCTTATTCTTTGATCTCTTTGGAACACATAGTAGTGGTATTATCAGACCCAAATTAAACAACCCAGTCCTGATGTAGGCACAGCTAAGTGGCACAGTGGACAGGGCTCCAGGCTTAGAATCAGGAAGACTCACCTTCGTGAGTTTATATCTGCCTCAGACACTCATTAGCTGTGTGACCCTGGGCTAGTCACAACCCTGTTTGTCTCAGTTCATCATCTGTAAAAATGAGCTTGAGAAGGACATGGTAAACCACTCCAGTATCTTTGCCAAGAAAACCCCAAAGAGGGTCACAAAAAGTCAGACATGACTCAATACACATTCCTGACCTATTTAACCAAGTTATTGATGATGAAATATGAGATATGGAGAGGAAAAGGGAAATAAGCACAGGCTATAACTTCATGCAATAATTTAATTAATTTAAAACAATTACCATAGCAAGGAGACGAAAAGAATCTAAAAATTGCCTCAGCTTACAAACATTTGATTTATATGCCAAATTGAGAAAGATTGAGGCCAAAGACAACAGCAATTTATAATATAAACTCATTTGTAACATTTTTCCAAGAAGAAAGATTACAAAGCACTACTGCCTCATAAAAACAAAGAGAAGTAGTACATAGTAAGGCCAGGTTAAAGAAAGTGACCAAAAAACCCAACTATGCAAAGCATTTAAGGATGAAAGAAGAAAGTAGACAGCAAATGGGAAAAAACCAGAAAAGTTCGGCAAAAGTTTGAATAAGAAATTTTTTCACCATCAAGAATAGTAGAGTTATTGCGGTCCCAGATATGTTTATAGAGAAGGTAAAGACAGCACTAAAGAAAACAATGACAGGAAAATCAACAAATGAAGTCAAAAGAGGGGAGAGCCAGGAGAGCCAGCCCACCAACTGAAATGTGGGGGCATAAATACAGCTATGTCCTGATTGGTGCAAATAATGACACCCTCGAACTGGCTACATTATTATGTTTTCTGCTGCATATTTCTGTTGGGTTGGGACCAATGACCATCTTTTAGATAACTGTAACTTCAAAAAGTGCACATCTGAATACATGCAACCACTTCAGGGGATTCATTATTCATAGTAAACAGGACCCAGCTGTAGCTCAGTTCATAAGGTATCTGAAGGGATGGCTAGGTGACACAGTGAATAGAGCACCAGTCCTGGAGTCAGGAGGACCTGAGTTCAAATCCAACCTTAGACACTTAACACTTACTAGCCATGTGACCTTGGGCAAGTCACTTAACCCCAACTGCCCTGCCCTCCCCCCTCCAAAAAGCAAAAAACAAACAAAATATAAGGTACCTGAAACATAAGAAGATACCAAAAGCATGGGAAAAAAATCTCAGATAATGAAAACTGGAAAAGGCAAGCAAGATCGCAGCAACAACTACCATCCTATGTGTATTGCTCTCATTCTATATAAAAATTTCATGAGAATAATCTACATATACATTGGGGGCATTCAAAATGAGAGTATCTGTAGGGAACAAACAGGCAGATCATCATAAGCATTACTCTCTAGCAGATAACATCTTTTTCATTACACAGTTAACTGAAAACTGTGGAGTACAAAGATTTTATTGCACTGATTACTTAATAGAGTATTTTTAAATGATTCAATGGAGCAAAGTATCACTTTAAAAACAGTATTCTAAGATGGTGATGCCTAGCCACACATCAAAATCATTCAAGATTCCTTGAAAGATATGACAACATAGATAATTTTCTTCAATGATCTTCTAATCATTAACAGCAAGAGAGGCAAAAACAAAATGAAAAACAAAAGAAAACAAAAACAAAACCCAAAACATGGAGATACGTTTGTCAAAAACATTCATCACCGTCATGAAGAATATTCAGAGCTGACTCCAAATTTAAGAGGGATTTCCTACTCACAGTGAGGTTCTACAGATACTCTTGTTTGTCAACAATATTATGCTAGTGACATCATACCTGCAAACACTGGAGAATTTCCTGAAAGATATCTTTAGCCACTCAAAATGATTTGACATGATCATTCACATAGGAAACACCAAGCAGAAGAAAAGTGATCAATGTCCCATTTGTGACATGTGAGAGTGAGAAATAACCGGTGGATAGCCAACCCCTGAAATGATATCTTCATAATGACAAAAGAAAGCAAGGAAGGCCCTCAAATTGGGTGGGAAAATTACTGTTGTGAATTTATGGGAGGTCATATATGAGAGTTGAACAAGATGGTCAGACATTACTGTAATCTGCTTCATGAGAAGGAATAGACACTTCAATAGAATCACATATCCATTTGAGTCATTGTATATCCTGTTCTCATGTCTGTTTTGTTAAGCCTGCATCAGTTCATACAAGTCTTTTTATATTTCCCTGGTCTAATAACAAACATAATTCCTTGTTGTACAATTCAATTGAATGTACAACAAATATTTATTAAGTATCTATGTCCACTGCATTCATATACCTATGTGGTCCAATTTTGGGGCCCCCAAATGTTTCAACTGCACATTATTCATTATCTGCTGTTGTTCCTGTTGTCATTCAGTCATTCAGATGTATCTGACCCTTTGTGAACCCATGGATCATAGCACATCAGGCCTTTCTATCCTCCACTATCTCCCTGAGTCTGTCCAAGCTCATGATCACTACCTAAAGTGCCACTATTAAAGAATCATTCATTTAGCTTAAGGCTTCAGTCTCTGTTAATATGCAAAATGCCCCTGCCAAAGCACAATATCTCAGCAGGTATTCACCTGTTACAGAGGAGTTAAAGAACAGAAAAGAATTATTTTTTAAAAAACACACTTAACTAAATTGCTAGGGAGATTGGATGTGCATGTAAGCCAAGTTAATCTTCTCTCTGTATGTCTAATATCTAAAAAGCAAAGTTATACCAATAGGAGTACTTTGAAAACATATGGAAAGGTTTCCATCAGGGCACATTTGAGCATAAAATATATAAAAATACATTTGCATAAAGTAGAAAAATAATGTTGAATGTACACCAGATGGCTCACGTCACAAAATCTTTATAGGGTTTATAAATGCATCTTAATATAGTTAATATAGTCAATAAACAATGCTGCTATTCACTTTGGGAAAAATAGGGAAACCTGTATTTTTTTTAAAAGTGTGTGCAAAACAATTTTCCCCATATGCTGCTTATTTAATCATTAAACAGTCTATCAACACTGAGTACCTAAGTAACTAACTGAAGTAAACTGAGTTAAGCAATCACACAATAAGGATCATCACTATAGACAGTGCCCTGGCTCCTGAAGGTTTCATAGCATGACAGGCTTGATATAAATTATTTAGAAAGTGGACCCAACTTTCCACTTCCATTTGGGGGTATCTACACAATGCTGTGACTGTTGAAGATGGAAAGGGAGGGTTAAAATTGTATTGTTTTGTCTGCTTCTTAAATTTTAATTTGATGGAATTTTATGGTTGTGCCATTCATGCACAACTCTGTCTTTGTGATGATGCCCCATTGTCCTTTCATGTTTAAGAAAACTGTAATGCACCAATCACATGCCAGGCATTGTGCTCTAAGAGACAGAAAGTTGGACTAGTGGTCAGACAGAGCTGGGCTTGCTGAGTGGGGTGGAGGGAAAGGCCCTTAAGCTCTTCAAGCCTCAGTCTCCTAATTTGTAACAGGAAAACAGTAGTACTAACACCTACTCCAGATAGTTGTTACATGGAATAAATGCCAATGTATGTTGAGATCTTTTCAAACTTTAAAGAGTCATATAATTATGAGCTATTATTATGATAATACTCCTCTGTACCAAGGTGCAAGTACTTATGAGGATCATAAAGTTTGAAAAGAAAAAGACTTTCTTTTGGTCTAATTCCCTTCTTTTACAAAGGAGAAGCCCAAAGCTCAGAAAAGAGAAGTTTGTTCAAGATCATAAAGGCAGTAAGTGGTAGAGTGGAGAGTCGAACACAGGATCCCTGAGGCCCAGTTCAGACCCTGGCTCACTGCACCATGCTACCCTGGGAAATGCTCAGGGTTGCCCAAGGGAATAGCCACATTAGGATAGAGCCAGGACTTTAATGTGTCCCAGCATAAACCACACAAGGTGAAGATAACAGTGTCTACAGGAAGGCATGCTTCCTAGAACAGTGCAGGACCAAAAGAAAGCATTCAGTAAGTACTTATAAATTGACTAGTTGATTACCAAGGGCCACATGTACATTGACTAGATCGAAACCAGCTTCAAAGAAACCACATAATAGCAGATGTAAGCTTTAGCCATTAAGGACTAAGTAGAAACCTAATTGGAGACTCCATCATATGTAGGCTTTTACATAACAGATAATAACTGTGCTATACCTTTGCAGGTACTGAATTTCATACCATAGGCTAATAGTGACACATTATAGCTTGTGGTTGGATATCATTTCTTAGACATAGAAACAAAGAGGTTGAATGATCCATCCAAGGTCACCCAGCAAGTTAGGCTGGGTCCTTGTAGTGGAAGCTGGCACCCAAAATGCTAGTGAATTCTGAGCTCTTGCTGCCTTGAGATTTATTCTGCCATACAGCAGTCTGTTGAAAATGTTTATGTTCCAAAATAATAGTGCAGCACTTTACCTCCACAGTTAGAGTGTTGATATTTCATTAGAAACGACCACAGGCAACTTGTAAACCTCTGAAAATATAAATCCCTAGTGTATGGAGATGCAGCAGACTATTTGAAGGAGAACCTTGAATTGTACCCTCCCCCCAGTATAGTTTTGAATGGTTCTTTCATTTTAAATTATAACCAAATAGCTTTACCACCCACCAAAATGTAAGACTTTTCCCTTAGCTCTTAGATTTTCAACAAAGGATTAGCTTAAAACACACATGCATTTTCTGGTCATGTAAAATATTCCTCCTGCTTTTTTAAAACAGATATAAAAATGCAAATATATAATTCTTGCACACGGCATTCAAATACTATTACAATTTAATTTTTCCAACCATCAAGAAAGTATGCATTGTTTTAATGAAAATACAATCTCTTCTATTTCTAACTACAGTATGAAAAATCAGTGAGCACAGAACAGCTGTGCTGATACAAGGGCCTCTAATGGACTGTTGGGTCAACAATTCACAAATTTAAATGCCCTGAACAAAGAGCATAGACTAGTCCTTTGTGTACATGTTTTAAACATTAGGGAACGTCTAATCTGACCTGACATGACAAACTATAATAGTCCAGTGTGTCAATAGCCTCCAGTATGAAATACAATACCTGCTGAAATAAATCAAAGGCCCAAAACAGTTAGGGTCTGCTGTGTCAATGACCTGCATGTTAAGGCATCTCCAATTAGGTTCTGACATAGCCCATAATGGCTAAAGATTAAAGTTGCAGTTACATTTTACTACATACTATGATGATTCAGATTATGAAGTCAGAAGTAGAAAGAAAAAAACCCTGATTTTTAAGGCATTATTTTGCTTTAAAGAGTATTTTTAAAACTTTTTTTTCTAAATGAGAACAGTTTAATAGTAGAAGAAATTTTTTAAAAGGTTATGAAAGTTAAATTATTAAATGTTTGATGGTTTAATTAGTGACAGCAAATACCCCAAAGTCTGAAAGGTCAGTGGCATTTCAATTATGGACATTTCAATTATGGACATATTCACTCACATTGTAGTCAAACAGAATAATTCCCCGTTTCATTATTTCTCCTCAGCTTCCAAATGAGAGACCCACTCATTAATTTTCTCAACCAAATAAACCTTTGGATTTTAGGATAACTCATCCCACCAACTAATCCATTCATTCCTTCACCAGCATCTTACTAACTAATGACTCTGTGGAAGGCAAGGAAGTGGTCACTGAAAAAGGCAAGAAACTATTAGAAGAAACAGTCCCATGTCAAAGAGTTTGTTCTTTGTGGAGTTCCCAAGTTGGAAAACATAGGCATATCAGCATCTATCAAGTCTGAAACATTTGAGTTCCTCATGGAGTCCATAACATCCTAGTAATAACGACTAACACAGGAACCACGGGACTTCAGACATTTACTCCTTATATCCTCAGTAATCCCAGATCCAGGCATCTAGTTGGCCCAATGGATAGAGCGCCAGGTCTGGGGTCAAAAAGACTCGCCTTCGGGTTCAAAACCTGGCACTTCCCAGGTTCATACATTTCCCAGCTATGTGGCCCTGGGGCTGGATGATCCAAGGCAATTCACTTAACCTCTGTTTGACTCAGTTTCCTCAACTGGAAAATGGGAGTAATAAAAGCACCTTTTTCACAGAGTTATTGTAAGGATGAAACAAGATATTTGTAAAGTGCATTGCACAGGACCTGGGACATAGTAGAGAGTATATACTTATTCATGTCTTAATCTCAACACCATGCTGCCAACTCAGACAAGAATACGAAACACTGTCCCATTTTCCTCAGTCTCCTCTCCACTTTGATTAGGGGCCCAGAAGGTGGAGCACTTAACTCCTCCCAAAGCTTTCCAGGTAGCTTTACCCCACCCCCATTAGCCTGGAAGCTCCTTGAGGGCAGGGGCAGTCTTTTTCTTCTTTCTATAACTTAGCACAGCCCCTGACACATAGGAGGTTCTTAATAAATGTTTACTAAATTAAATTAAATTGTATTATTCCCTCCTTTCTGCCTGCTTTCCTTCCTCCCTTCCTTCCTTCTTTCCTTCCTTCCTTCCTTTTTTCTTTCCTTCCTTCCCTCCCTCCCTCCTTCCTTCCTTCCTTCCTTCCCTCCTTCCCTCCCTGCTTCCTTCCTTCCTTCTTTCCTTCCTTCCTTCCTTCCTTCCTTCTTTCCCTCCTTCC
>CM053602.1:10596684-10624155 GCA_028646575.1 Pseudocheirus occidentalis | reverse complement strand
TCAGCTCTGCAGCTTTTGCTAAAGCTCCTCCTGTGGTCAGGCTGCTTGTAACTTCAACTGGCTTTATTAAGAAAAAAAGGTGGGCAGGGAGTAGTAGTAGCCCTTGGGAACAAAAAAGACACCCTTGAGACTTTGTCATCTCTGCCAACAGGAGACAAGAGCTGGTGCCTTGGGGAGGGCAGGCTGAGGGCCTACAATCTTGATGGAGTACAATCTTGATGGAGGAAGGTAAAGCAAGAAGGTTTGCTGTCATAGCTCCTATACTCGGACCTATCTGCCTCCTGAAACAGAGAAAGCAATGGCTGTAAATGATGTATGGGTAATAAACAAGAGTAAGATTTCAATATGGAAACAGAAGGTTCTGTTCATTTCCTTCATCCCATTTTTTTTTTTTGCTCTTTCTCCTCTTGCTTATTTCAACACTCTTGGTGCTCTTAAGAAGTATTTTCAATTTCCTGGTGATTTCAAGTTCAACTTATCTCCTACTTCAAAATATTGGCACCATTCCCTCTCTTCAATGTGCTGGTAGAGTTTAACTGTGAGCAATAATAATGACCCCAAAACTAGAGAACCCTGGGAAACAGAAGAGGTAGAGATCAAATGGGCTTCAGCAAACACTAGCTGATGCGAGGCTCTGTGCCAGGTCCAGAAGGAAAGACATGACTCCTGCTCAGAATTCTACATGAGCTTAGAGTTGTGTTTTGTTTTGTTTCTGTCAGGCCATCTCTGGAACTTTTTTAAATATTTTATTTTTTTCCAGTTACATGTGAAAACAATTTTTAATATTCATCTTTTTAAATTTCAAGTTCCAAATTCTCTCCCCCCCCTCCCTGAGATGGTAAGCAATTTGATATATAGATTACTTGTCTGCAATCACATAAAACATATTTCCATATTATATATTATATATTATTATATATTATATATTACTCCCCACCCCAAAATAAAGTGAAAACCAGTATGCCTCAATCTGCATTCAAACTCCATCAGTTCTTTCTCTAGACATGGATAGCATTTTCATTATAAGTCCTTTGGAACTGTCTTGGATCACTGTACTGCTGAGAAGAGCTAAATCATTCACAGTTGACCGTTGTACAATATTGCTGTTACTTTCAGTTTCCAAATCCTTGCCACCACAAAAGAGCTAATATAAATACTTTGTATAAGTATATGTATGTATACATACATAACATATTTTCTTCTTTTTTTATCTCTTAAAGACCTAGTAGTGGTATTGCTGGATCAAAAGGTATATACAGTATTATAGCCCTTTGGGCATACTTCCAAATTGTTCTCCAGAACAGCTGGATCAGTTCACAACTCCACCAACAGTTCATTGGTGTTCCAGTTTTCCCAGATCCCTTCCAATAGTCGTCATTTTCTTTATCTGTCATATTAGCCAATCTGATAGGTGTGAAGTGATACCCCAGAGATATTTTAATTTGCATTTCTCTAATAAATAGAAATACAGAGCATTTTTTCGTATAACTATAGAAAGCTTTGATTTCTTTATCTGAAAACTGCTTGTTCATTTCTTTTGACCATTTATCAACTGGGGAATGACATGCATTATAAATTTGACTCAGTTCTGAGTCAATTTGAGAAATAAGGTCTTTATTAGAGAAACTTGGGGGCAAAATTTGTCACAGTTATGAGTATTAACTTTATATTTCTCTTCCTCCTATTTTCCCCCTGCTTATCCTTCTCTCTCTCTTTCCTTTCTACTTATCCCTCCTCAAAAGTGTTTTGCTTCTGATCACCTCCTCCCCCAGCATGCCCTTCCTTCTATCAGCACCATCCTTTCTCTTATCTTCTTCCCCTTCTACTTCCCCATAGTGTAAAACAGATATCTATACCTATCTGAGTGTGTATGTTACTCCCTCTTTCAGATAATTGGAATGAGACAACAGTTCAAAGGTTGTACACCAACCCTTTATCTTCTCCTCTATTTTAAAAGCTTTTTCATGCCTTTTTATATGAGATAATTTATCCCATTCTACTTTTCCCTTCCCCCTTCTCCAAATGCATCCTTTTCTCACCCCTTAGACTTTTCTTACATATCAGCCCACTATAGTCAACTCACACCTGTGGCCTTTATGTATAATCCTTCTAACTATCCCAATAACACGTATCTGGATTTTTTTTTACAAACTATAGCTATCATTTCCAAAGACAGGTGTCCTTCAAAGTCTCTTCCTGAGCCACACATGCCACAAGGTCAAAGAGAACCTCCATGAAGGGGGTTGGCAAACTATTAAAGTCAGGACATTAGTTTGTGAATTCATGGCTTTTACAGTAAACTGGCTAGTCCTAGACAACACTCTGGAGCCTAGAAGTCCAGAATTTGGTAAAAGGCTCTATAGTATATTGCCCCATAGTACATGGGGGAACATCATAGTACATGTCTCCCTTTCCCATTACCTCAGTCCGGTCAGAAGGACCCCCAAAATTGACTCCTTTCATTTTCTCCCACCTGATATTCCCTTTCTAGTGATGTTGCCAAGAACTGTTATAAGGAATTTTTGCATTTAGAATAGATACCAAGAACCATTTCCAGGGAAAGTTGAATGAAATATCCTCTTGGCAGGGGGAGGGAAGGTTACCATAGCTGGACAATTTAAAGCTTCATGTTCATTAATTATTCTTGCTAACTCCTAACTCACTGCCAAGTTATTTTGCTAAAGGACTACCAGTGTTTTCAGCAACTTCTAAATTTGGTGGTCTGGGGCAAAGTCCCAGTTATCCTGTCCTACTTCTGATCTTGCCTCTTGAACGCATGCCTCCACAAACCTACATCAACTGGTTTCAAATCACAAACATTTTTATCTAGGTCAATAAGCAGTATCAAACCACTAGCATTCTTTCTTGTCTTTCTAAAGCCATAAAATATCCCCAAACTACACCATAATTTCATCCTCATTCAACCACAAATACAGAAAAATGATGGGGTAGTTAACCTATAAATGAAATAGTTAAAGCAAATCTAAAAACACTAGGCAGAAGTACTGAGGTAGAAAGGACCAAATTAAATAATGTCAAAAAGATAAATCAAAGTTTTGAACCATGCACTGGGGCCACATGATAAAACTATCCTCAGCACCCATACCATGGAATTTGTCAAGGAAACTGGTTCATCAGGAAGTCCTTCTTTTGCTCTGATCACTATACTCTTTTAGATGGGGCCAATACAGAAGGGCCTTCTACAGAATCATGATACTTAGGGAAATGGTTGGGTAAATATGGCTGAAAATCCAAGAACATTTGTGATCAGCTAACCAGATTACTTTGCAGATGGAGAAAATGCCACATAGCGAGGACAAGAGCTCAGGCATGCAAGGGCCACAGCACCACATTCTTTCCACTCTATCATGACTGCTGATCACTGTCACTCTGATATTCAATATATGCAGCCTTTTCAAAAATAGATACCCTGCTACAGAGATAAACATGACACATATACAGCAATAAGAGTAATAAATACTATGCCTAAAATGTTCTTTGCTTCCTAACAGCCAGGGCCTATTTAATGAATGTATCTAACAGATACACACGTTCACTTCTTGTTGGCTCATTTGTAAAAAGTCAGGGAGCTGAACTGGGTGACCTCTAATGTCTCTTCCACCTCCAGACCTTTCCATTTATGACCTTGTGCTCTATGATTTAATTACTTGTGACCTTCCCAGAAAATAACAGCTAAAATTTAGTTAGCACGTTAAAAGTTTAAGTAACACTTCCCATCCACTGCCTCCTTTGATCCTCAGTGATTCAGAGTAGAGAGCTAGTACATGAAGGGACCTGGATGCAAAGCTTTGCTCTACCATCTACATACACCCTTGGGTGAATCACGTCTCTAGGACATGATTTCTCACCTATACAATGAAGGGACTGGATGAGATGGCCTCTCAGGTCCTTCCTGGCTCTAAATCTATGACCCTCTCACTCTGCTGCTCCTGCAGGGATGAAAAAAGCCCTAGGACACGTCATCTCCCATCCGCTCTTCTGTTCTTTTTTTTCTTTATTATTTAATAAGCTTTTCTTTTTGTTTCGATTTTAGGTTTATTTTTAGTTTTCAACATTCATTTCCAAAAGATTTTGAGTTACAAATTTTCTCCCTGTCTTTCCCCTACCCACCACCCCAACATAGCAATCCTACTGAATACCCCTTTGCCCAATCTGCTCTCTCCTATATACTCCCCCACTGCCCCCTCTGACTTTCTAGTAGGGCAATATGGATTTCTATACCCCAGTGCCTGTATATCTTATTTCCCAGTTGCATGTAAAATAATAATAATAATAATAATAATAATAATAATAATAATAATATTTTAAACATTTGATTTTAAAACTTTGATGCCCAGATTCTTCCCCTTCTTCCCTCTTCACCTACACCTACTGGAAAGATAAGCAATTCAATATAGGTTGTACATGTGTAGTTATGCAAAACATTTCCGTAGTAGATACATTGTGAAAGACTGCCTATATTACCCTCCATCCAATCCCACTCCCACTTATTCTATTTTCTCCTCTAATCCCATTCCTTTTCAAAAGTATGTACTTCTAACTACCCTCATCCCCCAATCTTCCCTCTCTTCTACCATCCCTCTTCTTATCCCCTTACCCCCTACTTTCCTGTAGGGCAAGATACCCAAATGAATGTTTATGTTATTCCCTCCTTAAGCCAAATTCAATGAGAGTAAGGTTGAACCATTCCCTTCTACTTTCTGTTCTTACCCTCCATTGTAACGGTTTTCTCTTGCCTCTTTTACATGAGATAATTTACCCTATTTTGTCTCTCCCTATCTCTTCTCATTATATTCCCCTCTCACCCTTTATTTTTATTATTTAGATATCATCCCATCATATTCAACTGATCCTGTGCCCTCTATGTAATACTGTACACATATATACACACATTCACGTACGTATTTATAAACACATATACCCTCCTATATAAACACATATATGTACGTGTGTGTGTATATATGTGTGTATATATATGTGTGTGTGTATATATGTGTGTGTGTATGTATACATATATATATATGTGTGTGTGTATGTATGTATGTATGTATTCCCTTCTACTGTCCTCATACTGAGAAAAGTCTCATGAGTTGCAATTATTGTTTTTCCATGTAGGAATATAAATAGTTCAACTTTAATAACTTCCTTATGATTTCTTTTCCCTGTTTACCTTCTCATGCGTCTCTTGCTTCTTGTATTTGAACATCAAATTTTCTATTCAACTCTGTTTTTTTTTCCATCAAGAATGCTTGAAAGTCCTCTATTTCATGAATAACCATATTTTCTGCTGAAACACCATACTTAGTTTTGCTGGGTAGGTGCTTTTTGGTTTTAATCCTAGCTCCTTCGATCTCTGGAATATCATATTCCAGATCCCTTTGATCCCTTAATGTAGAAGCTGCTAGATCCTGGGTTATCCTGATTGTGTTTCCACAATATTCAAATTGTTTCTTCTTGACTGCCTGTAATATTTTCTCCTTGATCAGGGAATTTCAGAACCTGGCTATAACATTCCTAGCAGTTTTCTTTTTGGGATCTTTTTCAAGAGATGACTGGTGAATTCTTTCAATTTTTATTTTGCCCTCTGGTTCTAAAATATCAGGGTAATTTTCCTTGAGAATTGTTTTGAAGGATGATTTCGAGGTTCTTTTTTTATCATGGCTTTTAGGTAGCCCAATAATTTTTAAATTTTCTCTCCCGGATCTATTTTCCAGGTCAATGGTTTTTCCAGTGAGATATTTTACATTGCCTTCTATTTCTTTCATTTGTTTGGATTTATTTAATAGCATCTTGATTCCTCATAAAGTTATTAGCTTGGGGCGGCTAGGTGGCGCAGTGAATAGAGCACCGGCCCTGGAGTCAGGAGCACCTGAGTTCAAATCCGGCCTCAGACACTTAACACAAAAACTAGCCGTGTGACCTTGGGCAATTCACTTAACCCCAACTGCCCTCCAAAAAGCAAAAAACAAACAAAAAAACCAATAAAGTCATTAGCTTCCATTTGCTCCAATCTAATTCTGAAGGAATTATACTCTTCACTGAGCTTTTGAAATTCTTTTTCCATCTGGCAAATTCAGCTTTTTAAGGCATTCTTCTCCCCATTGGCTTTTTGGGCCTCTTTTGCCATTTGAGTTAGTCTATTTTTTAAGGTGTTATTTTCTTCAGTCAGGTTGTTGACTCTCTTTTCATGATTTTCTTGCATCATTCTCATTTCTCTTTCTAGTTTTTCCTCCACTTCTCTTACTTGATTTTCAAAATCCTTCTTGAACTCCTCTGTGGCCTGTAACCAGTTTATATTTTTCCTAGAAGCTTTTGGTGCAGGAGTTCTGACTGTGTTATCCTCCTCCCATTCCACACCTTGATCCTTTTTTTCCCCGAAAAAGGAATCTAAAGTTGGATTGCTGTGCTTGCTTTGCTTCCTTTGCTTGCTCATGTTGTCAATCAATTACTTGACTTTTGAGCTCTTTGGCACAGTAGAACTCTGCTTCCACAGGGAAAAGCTTTGTCTCAAATTGCTTGGGTTTTTGCAGCTGCTGGAACTATTAGGAGGCTGCCATCTCTACAGCCCCCACCAGCTTTGGCCCACTGGTCACTCACCTTAGGACTACCACCCAAGATCATGATCCTAATCCAGGCAAGTTAAGGCAAGAGTACTTAGTCTCTGAATGGTTGCCAGTCCCCCCTGCAGTCTGCAGGCTGGGAGCTCCCAAGAAGTCACTTCTGACTCTGAGGGCAGAGGGCCAGACCCACTTATATGTTCCCCCCAAATTCAGCCAAGTTCTGCTGACCTTTCACTGTCTTTGGCATTTATGGGTTGATAATTCTGGAAACCGCCCCAGCTGTTGGTAATCTTCTCTCTCCAGTGCTCCTGCTGTGGCTTGCCCTGAACTCCCTGGGGCTACAACCACAGGTTCATTTGGGACCAGGCTCGGCTCCCAGTGTGCTGTGATGAACCCCTTCCTATCTGCCTGCCGGGCTGCCTTCAGCAGGAGATGTGTTTCTCTGTCACTTTGTGGGTTCTGGATATCTAGAATTTGTTTAGAGTCATATTTTATAGGTATTTGAGGTGGTTATGGTGGGAGCCACAGAATTTTCCTGCTTCTACACTGCCATCTTGACTCCACTCCCCACTAGTACTTTCTTAAGTCTAAACGATCAATAAAACACACAACGTCTGATTTATAACGCTTGCCCATTTCTGAAGTGTAAATGCTTATGCTGAAAATTTAACAATCAGCTGCTGACATTGTTTGAGCTGGCTCTAGCACACCCCTGCATGACCATAGTCAAGGTGCCAAGGCCTAGCACCACAGAGTTGGGAAGCTTAGGACTTTCCTCAACCTCTTCCATGCTCAGGCTGAGTTTGTTCAAAGGAGCCCTGTTACCAGATGACTTGTTAAAGAAGGGAGCAATATATACACTGGCTTGAATTATCCTCTATTTGTTTCACATGTGCATGACTTGGCTTCCCAACTCATCTGCAGACAGGGGTGCATCAGAGACTCCTGGAAGTGCTGGGAATAGAGTCAATGTTCAATAAATTCTTGCTGATTATTCCATATTCCTATATCGATCTGGATCCTTACGTCCATAATTCCCCATATCACTGGGTAAGAAAACACCCAAAGCAGTAAACATCCTCAGAGCTACTCTATAAACCTAAATCTGTATAAAAATTCAGTCACAGACAAAAGAGGCTTGGGTTAATAAGCATCTTCCTGTCAGCATTATTAGTTATATGTCCCTCACCATCTCTGTAGGTGCCAGACAAATGAACCCATCCTTATTTTAATAGCTGTTTCAGAGAGGCATTATGATGTACCTGAGAGAGTACTGCACTTATAAGTCAGGAAAACCTGGGTTCAAATCTTGCCTTAGACCTTTACTAGGTGTATGACCCTGGGCAAGCCACTCAACCTCTCTCAGATTCAGTTTCCTCATCAGCAAAGTAGGTATTATACTAGTACCTACTTCACAGGTTTTTTCTGAAAATAAAATTGAGCAATGTATAGAACTTGCTTTACATACCTGAAAGGGCTATAGAATTGTATTTTTCATCATCATCATTATCATTAATATTATTAATTTCAGTGCTGTTGGGTTGCTGTCCCAGTCAGCATCATATGTATTTCACAGAGATGAAAAATGGCACACCATTTTGGGGGAGTCAAAAATATAAAGGAGATAGAGAGAAGGGTAGTTTCTTTGTTCCCCTGACAATTGCATGAAAGCCTTTCAGAGGGATCCTTGTGTTTACCAAAAGATTCCCGAGTCCCATCAGCCAGACATCTATCTGGCCAAATGCCATTGTGACTATGTGGTATTCTGTTTCTAGCCATTCCTTCTCCCAGTTTCCATGGACTGACTGTAACAGGATTTCATTATCCTACAGTCCAGCTGGGATTCTGCATCCTACGAGCTGTACAATATCTTCTGTGTTGGCATTAGTGAAAAGTTGTCCATTTTAGGCTATTCTGGGATAATCCACAGTCCCATATCATTACCAAGTAATGTCAACAGTGCCTTTTACAACAATGAAAACAAAGACAAACATTCGTGCATACTTATTAGTAAGTGATTCAGACTTTTCAGCAATGACAGTGGAGCACAGATTTCTAGGGATCAATATATTTAAATACAACATACCAGCTGTCAACCCAAAAGGGCTCAGGAGCTATTGATCCTATGGGCTTCATCATCAAAAGTCCATAACTTATGACCATGTGCTATAACAGACACTGTAGGAAGAGAGACAAAGTAATGAGAAAACAATAGAATGCCCTTTATACTTTTTTTTAAAAGGAACTTTTTGGAAAAAGAAAAAGAAAACAATCTACTGATGATAAGTTCACCAAACTTTCACTAAGGTCACTGATTACCAGTAATGGGTATGAGATTCCTTTCCAAATGAGACCTTTTGTTGGCTGAAGAGAGAATTGCAGCATACAGACAGAGTCTTCCTCTGGATGGTCCCAAATAATTGGCTGCCAGCATCTATTTTGTTGACATATGTCCGTTCCATAAAGCTAATAAACCTATTATCTGCATACCCTTTTGATTCTGCCAGCAACATTTGATTTAAAGCAGTATAATGCAGCTTTTTGTTCCTAGGCCCAAGGTGCATGGTTTTGGTTTTTTTCTTCTTGTTTTTTTTCTGTCAATGCCTACAGCTTCTAAAAGGAGTAAAGTAACCTATGACTTCATAAAGAAAAACCCAATTACAATTATGGTTTACAAAACTGTGATAAATAGCTCTCTGACTTCTTCTTTCCGATCATCCTGGCCTTCTGAAATGAGAATTCATTTAATTACAATATTCAGGGAACTAAAGAACAGAAAGCCAGTTACAATAACCTGTACATATTTTTTAAAAACCAGCCCAGAAGTGAAATCACACTTAACAATGCCAAGTGTGGTTGCCCTGTGCTCCACACATTCTATGTAGAAAATCTGCTAACAATGCTCAGGAAATACAATGAAGTTCGAATCATGGTCAAACCTAATTTTAAATGAACTAGATTCATTTTCTAAAAGTGGAAAACTACTTTTCCATTTTTAGTGCCCTTTTTATTTTTTTAATGTGCCCTATAAAGTATAATTTTTCCTGAAGTTTCTGCTCCTACTCATGTTCAAGAATTTCTACAAAAGTCTTATTATTTCATATTCTTCCCCAAAACAAATTTGCCAGAAATCGAGCCCAGCTAAACTGGGAGGGCAAAGCTAACAGTCCCTCACATCTGACTTCAGGTCTCATAAGGCACAGGTCTCAAACACTCATGTAAATAAAAATACAAAAAAAAAAAAGATAACGTCAAGCTGTAGTTTGCTGTCACAAGGATCTCTGTGGGCTGCAGGGCTCCTCGTGTATAGTTCCATGACCTCCAGTTCTATAGGAGTTTGAACCACTCTCATAACTGTCTCCCCCAAACCCTTAACTAACCTCTGTTCCCAACTCCTACTGAGAACATTCTTAGTCCTCAAGAGCAGAACAACTTCTGGCTTTTGAGAAGGTAGGGTCCAGAGCAACTTGGTTTGGACTTTGTCTAAACAATACCCAAAGTGATCATTTCTGTCACCCTCATGAATCATGGGTATTCCTGATGGAATAATAGCCAGAAGCATGCATATAACATTCAGGCTCTTTATCTTAGGAGACCATGATGAAGACAAGCTCTGTCCTCCCAAGAAATAAATACCACATTCACTCTATGCAGAGGGCAAAGTGAGGAATGCCATGAAAGGAAGGACTTCAACACAAATCCTTGGATGGGACAACCAAGGTTTTAGGGTATTTCAGCAGCCCAGAAATAAAGGCAAGAAGCACTGAACTAGGAAGGAAGAGCTAAAACAGGAAACCATTAGATGACAGTCAACCAATCAAGCATTTTTCAAGTACCTATCATATACCGGGCACTGGGTTCTAGTCCCTGACTGCAGTCTGCCACATGCAGCCTCCTACTCCTATCTTCCTACCACCTCTCTGCCACCAAGCAGGGCATGCCTCAGACTGTTCACCTTCGGTTGGAAAGGAGTTATTTCTGGCTCTGAGCACCAAGCTTTCTACTTGAAGCCTCTAAGACTGGAGATCACAAAGCTGTGTCTCTGTGGTGACAGGGGTTCCAGCAGATCTTGGGAAATTGGAGGACCTTCGAGAGATGAATGTCCATCAGCCAAGTTTATCCAAGCTCAGAGAAGCTCATCAGCATAGGAGATATATTTCTAGCCAGGACAATCTAGACTATCTCAATTAAAGATGGATTGAGAACTATGCCCAAGGCTTTATCCAAACCAACAAACAAAAACAACCTGAGAGGAATGTAAAGAAAGATAAAGAAGTGAAGCCCTCAAGGAGCTTACTATCCAGAAGCCAATACTGTTTCTTGGATTCTCAAAATTGTACCACCTTGTGAGAACAGGAAATAAGAAGAATCCTTTTGATTGCTTCCTGATAAAGGGTGCTAATTGAAGTCAATAGGGTAATACAATTAGCCATGTATAAGCCAAGTACCTATGGAGTAAAGATAATTGGGACCTGCTTCAAAGATAGGGAGTGGCTTTTAGAAACCAGCAAAACAATGAAAAGGTTGTCATGTCAATGATTGAGTGAGAAGATAGGAAAAAAACCCCAGAAATGTATGTTTCTAAGATAAAAGCTTTTTTTTCATAAAGACTATTTTATAAAAGAACCAACAGCATATAGAAAAACAAACCAAAATGCTAAGTGGCCTAGTTATAACTACATTTATTTCTGCTCCTGAAAAGGAAAACAACTTTCTGAAACTTGACTACACTCTTGATTCATTTCCAAATCTCCCACAAAATCTGTAACAACTCTTTAAATAAAAGAAAGTAATGGTCAGTTTAAAATGACATGAAAATAGCTTCGACTGGGAGAAACAAATATGGCCTTTGGAAAGCCTGCCTTCCATTCCTTTAAGTTCATTTCAAGACTGGAAGAAAAAAAAGAAGTTAATTTAAAAAATGGAAGAGCTGTTTCTTTTAATTAAAAAAAATGGAAGAGTTGTTTTCTTCGGAGCCAAGGAGTGAGCATTGGGTAAAATGGGAAAATAGAACGGGGTTCTCTTCGACACAATTTACATTTCCTTCTATATCTTTCCCCTGTGGTGAGCCCAGGTTCTCTCAGGATGTCTGCCCAGGACTGGTGGGAGAGCAGGAAAAGTCCTGAATTGGGAAACAGATTTCCTGGCTTCAAATTCCAGCTCTTCCACTTACTACATATGTGACCTGGGTAAATTACTTAACCCCTCAAGAGCCTGCCTCAGTTTCTTCTCACAAGTAAAATCAGAGTGCTGGCCTCGATGGCTTGTGCTTTTCTAAATTGAGAAGCCTGTGACTTGACAGCTGGCCATCCTCTCATCCAAGCCTTCTTAACTGTTTTTGGCTCATGGACCCCTTTAATAGTCTGATAAAGCCTGTGGAACCCTTTTTAGAATAAAGTTTTTAATAAATAAAATATGCAGGATTAAAAAGGAAACCAATTATGTTGAAATACTGCTAACCAAATATCAAACAAATTCATGCAATTCAGGTTAAGAACCGCTATTAGAAATGACATAACTTATGGTGTGTTCTCTCTCCCAGGGACAGTTGTATTTTAAAGAAGAGGGGAAAGGAAGGGTACCTGATGAGCCAGTGCCTTCAAGAACTGTCTGATGGTGAGCTTTTCCAGCAATATGGCAAGTTGATGGGGGGGATCTTTGGAGGAAGAGCATGTTGTTGAAGTTTCTGAAATCAAGGACATTAAACTCAACTTTCAAGCCAATCTTATCCTTATAAGTACTTCTCCATTTCCACTCCTGCACCTCTCTTTTTCATCACACAGACTTGCTAATAAGATTACATAGTCATTTATACAAAATTCTCAAGGGCTGGACAATACACTTTAGAGAGCTGCAAGTCATCCAAAGGCTTGCCAAGGGGATAATGTCACTGAAGTCATGATCAAATGTCTATGGCTAGAACTTTGCATGGATTACAAGAGGAATATAAATGTCTCAATGTGTTTTTAGTCAAATCCTTGAAAAAACTGGGTATGGTTGGCCTAGAAGAGAGAAGATTTGATAGCTGTTTTCAAGTGACTGAAGAAGCCCCATGTTGGAAGAAGGTGGCCTAGACTTGCTCTGCTATGACCCAGAGAGGCAGATATAAGTTTGTGCAAGGAAAACCTTCCAAACAGTTAGAGTTGGTCTGAAGAGGAGTAGGCTGCCTCAGGAAAGAGCACTAGAAAACTAGAAGACTCTGAGGCTGGAGACCACTTGCCTGGTGTGAGGGAGATGCCATTCTCACTGAAGCATGTGTTCAGGCTGTGTGACCTATAAGGCCCCATGCAATTTTGAGAGCTTATGAGGCTGTGATTCCAATGGCCCATGACAAAAGTCTTCCTATTAGATGGCATCCATTTTTGGCCACATTTTAATAGCCTGCCACCACTAAGGAAAAGAGTAGAAATTAATCATTTAAAAATACATTTTAGAGTAAGTGTTTCTCTGAACATTGCTAAGACAGGTGGGATGTAGGTAAAGTGCTTTGAAAACATTCAATTGCTTTACAAAGGTCAGTTTTTTATATTATCATTATCTTTAAAAGACAAAGTTTTCAAAACCCCTATGGGAAACAGGGGCAGACCTGATTCAAAATCCCAGTCACCTGTTACTATTTTCATTTGAATAGGAAATTCCAATTCTTTTTTTTTTTTGACAAGATAACAGGAAGGAAACAATATCAGTGCTTGAGCCTCAATTGCCCCTGGTTGATTCAGTCAATCCACCAAAAGATCCATTTGATAATATTTGTAAAACATTTTATAAAACTTCAAGCCCTATGCAAATATCAGCTAATATAATTTAAATCAAGCAGATTTAAAGCTCCAGAACACATTTTTTAAAATGACAATCACATTTCTCTAGTGCTTGACAGTTTGTCAAATGTTTTTCATGTCTTATCACAAGGGATTCCCCTATTGGTCTTGTGGGACCGGTACTACAAATCTTATCACTGATGGCCAGAAAAGAGAAATATACAATCTGGAAGGTCTCTCCTAGCCCTAAATTCTAAAGCCCTACTTAGGTTTCCTATTAAAAACACACATACGGGGATATGGCATATAGGAAAAGCCTAAGAAATGTATGCTGAATTGACTCCTGCATACCCACCTATATGCAGAGCAGCTGACAGCACGGGTCTGTTGGCTCTGTACAGGTGGCAGCCTGCGCCTCCCAGCTTCCTGCAGGGGCATGCCCCGGGACTCTCCTTTGGCAGGGCAGAGGGGGTGAGCCGTGCCAAGATGGTGGGGCAGAGGCAGAGGCAGAGGCGGGGACCTGTCCGAGCTCTTGCCAATCCTTCTCCAAACAAACTGAAAATAACAGGTCAAAACGAACTTTGCAGTGGCGGAGCCCACGAAAGGAAGAGGGGCAACAATGTTCCAGCCCAAAGACGCTTTGAAAAGCAGACACCAAAGGCCTGTGTTACTGGGTTACCCTACGATGGCAGCAGGCCTTGGGAGGCACGGGATCTGGAGCGAAGGCTGCCCGAATTCTCTGCTCACAGACAGCGAGGCGGCCGGACAGCGGGTGAGAAAGAGATTACAGGGACACACGCTAAGCCAGCACCGGGCCAGGACTCTGTGGCATTGCCCAAATCGTGTCGGAGTTACAGGGCACTGCAGGAGCACTAGCACACTGGGACTTGTGGCTGCAGTGGGGGACAGACCCAGGTCCAGGTCATGGTGTCAGGGTGGGGAAGAGAGCTTGTGGGTGCCCACAGGGCAGGAGAGCAGTGACCACACCTCTCCTTAGACCCTGTCACCTAGAAATACCACAAACCTACAGACCCCCAGAGCTAGCTCTGGAAAAAGCAGCACAAAGGACAGCCCCCCCACCCCGCACCCCCCCAGGGAACCAGCTGTTCAAAGCCCCTGAGGGCAGCACAGGAAGGAAGCCAGGAGAAGAGCAATAAAGGACCGGAAATTGCAACAAAGCCCAGAAGCATATTAAGGAGCCGGAAGTACAAAGAGGACCGGAAGTGGGAGGACTTTCCATAACACTACAGGAAGTGGATAGGCCGCTTATCCCACTATCCTGACTAGAAGTAGGAGTGAGAAGAAAACGCACGTTAAAAGGACGGCCAAAAGACACTGTCACAGTAACAGGAAAGCATGTAGCAGAGCACAACGAGCTGAAGGAGGTGTGGGGGAAAAGGCCCGGACCTAGGAAGGAAATGAGAAGACTGTTATTGTAACACCCCAGGAAGTAGGGGCAAGTGTGTGTGTGGTACAAGGCTAGGTCTATAAGGAGGTGTGGGGAAAACCCCAGCACCTGGAGAGGAAGTGGGAAGACTGACTTCACAGAATGAACCTAAGCTCGCTTCTCTTCCCTTTGTTCTACCCAGACCCCCAAGTCAGCCAAGTAATTGTTGATACAGATCACGCCTCCCTCTCTTTTTGCTTGTCTGCTATGGGCTAGCAAGGACCTTGCAGCTGGTCTGCTGTGGCTCTTGGCACACAGCAGGTGCGGGCTGCAGGAGTGTGTGGGCAGCACTTCCATCTGGCCTGCCAGAGCGGACTATGAGCAGGAGCCTTGGCCCCTCAGCAGGCAAAGCTAACAAAGTGTCTGTGCTCAGGGGTGGCTAGGTGGAGCAGGGAATAGAGCACTGGCCATGGAGTCAGGAGGACCTGAGTTCAAATCGGGCCTCAGACACTTAATACAAAAAAAATTAGTCGTGTGACCTTGGGCAAGTCACTTAACCCCAATTGCCCCCCAAAAAAGAAAAAAAAAAGTGCCTGTGCTCTTGCTTTAGGAACAACAACCAAATCAATTTTTATTTTAAAGGGCATGATGGTTCACTAGCACATGTCTCCAATCACAATCCCTACAACCTTCATATGTTTCATTTAGAAGGTAAACTCCCTGAAGTCAAAGTCTCACTTTTTAAAAATTTATCCACAGCAGCTGAGACAGCGCCTGTGGCATACAAGAGCTTAATAAAATCTTTTTGATAGATTGTTCAGATCTGTAAACAGAGTGGTTCAATAAGAAAGGGAGCTGCTAGGTGGAGCCACTGTGCACAGAGGGTTGGCTCTAGAAGCAGGAAGACTTCTCTGAGTTCAAATCTCACTTCAGACACGTCCTAGCTGTGTGACCCTGGGTGAGTCACTTCACCCAGTTTGCCTCAGTTCTTCATCTGTCATATGAGCTGGAGACAGAAATGGTGAACCACTCACTGCCAAGAAAACCCCCAATAGAGTCACAAACAGTCAGACAACTGAAAAAAAAAGACTGAACAACAATAACACATAACAAAGTATGCTGCTTTGAGTAAGTCACTTTGCTCTCTGGGCCTCATTTTCTTTACTTTTAGTAAACCAGGACAGCAGACCAGTTGGTCTCTAAAGGATCTTCAAGCTCATATCCTCAAATCTTATGATGCATAGCATGGGTGAGAATCTGCTCAACTTTACAACAAGCAGAATCCATAAACACAGCTTTTGTTTATTTCTTCTGAGGAGCATGGCCACCATCTTTCCGGAGCCTATGCTCTTACATGGGAAGGACGGGAGCTGGGGCAACAGAAGCCTAGAAAGAAATCTGAAAGAGAAAAGGTTTGTGAATCAGTGACCTCCAGAAGGATATGATACCCCTTGAGGAAGCCAGCCAATTGTCAATTTCCTGGCCCATTAAGGCTCAAATATCTAACAACTAGCCACCCTGAAAGGCAGATCTAAAAATTACAGCCAGAAACATCACAAAAACCTTTTCTCTCATGCCATTTTCTTTTACTCTTACTTACTTTGTTTTTGGAAGGAAAAAAGCATCAGTCCTTCACAAGGGAAAAAATGTAAGGCTGAAGGGGATAATTGAATTCTCAAGAGACAGCCATATGTCTCTTCCTCAGGCTTTTTATTGACATGAAGAGGTTGCTAATGTACGAAGGAAGAGAAGATGGGGCTGTAGAGGCAATGAGGGCCTGCAGGAGGAAAGCATGGTGGCATTCCAAATACCTCCCATGATGTACCTACATTTGTTCGGAAGTGCACTTGCATTCAGATGTCAGCCAGGGTATTGTTGGCAGCAAGAAGTTCAAAAGATGCTTCTGAATGGAATAGCCCTGGCCTTGCTTTTTTGTTCTTGACTTTGACCTAAACTTATTTTCTGAGTTTGTATCTTACCTCAGACACATATGAACAGATGTGACTTGGGCTTGGAGTGTCTATTTCCTCATTTTTAAATGGAAGAGTTGGACTGGGGGGCCTCTAAGGTCCCTCCTAGCTCTAAATCCCCTCTTCTTAACAGAGAAGTAGGGGATTATTATAACAGACTACACTGTAGGATGAGACTACTGTCTCAAATATTTTTGCTTAAATGCTCTCCTTTGTTATAAAGGAGGATACCAGGAACAGACAAGTTATATCAAATGACCATAATATAAAAACAAAGGGAGGCAAAAAATGTGTATTTTTAAACCTACTGATAATCATTTCAAACAGATAGCTGGGCCTTCCCAAGGCCCTTTGTGATGTCCTAAGCCAGATAATAGAATAATACTTCAATTAAATGGAATGGCTATTTTGTTAGCCCCGCCTCACCGCACCCCATCTTCTGTACAGAGCACTGTGCTAGGCACTGGGTGGGGGGAACAGAGATGAAAAGTGTTGGCTCTCAAGTTGTTTGTATTTTACTGGGAACTACAAGGCAGGGGTGGGGAGACTACACATATATTCTAAGAAGACTTGAGGAAACAAAGAATCACCACAAGGCTGAGAGCAGCCTTCATAGAATAGATGGTGCCTCTGCTAAATTCTGGAGGAAGAAAAAGGTTCTGAAAACCAAGGATGAGGAGGGAGTACACTCTATGGGAATGTCTTTAGTAAGGCAGGGTCACCTGGAAGATAGCTGATGACTACATATAACCGGAGACTGCATTCATATGAAGGCAGCATTGCAGAGTGAAAGTGTGATGGATTTTAAATCACAGGAGCTGAGTTCAAATTCTGGTACTATTACTACCTATATGACCTTGGACAATCCACTTAATCTTTATGGGCATCAATTTCCCCTCTTGTAAAATGAGGGAGTCAGATTAGGTGACCTCTAATGGCCCATTTCAGCTCAAAATCAATGTCCTGTGAACCTCCTGTCTATGAGAAGTATGGAATTTACTCAACCCTTTTCTTTAGAGGCCCTTTTCTTCTGATTTCTCTCACTTGGACTTCTAGCCAAGTCAAAACTTTAGTCTTCCAATTGAAGGATGCCCCACATAATGGTAAGAAAAAAGCCTTCTCCAAAATCACTAGTTATCTCTTAATTGACAAATCTAATGGCCTTATCTCAGTCTGCAGCCTTCTTGGCTCTCATCTGGAATACACTCTCCTCTCTGGATTTTTATAATGGGGCCCACCTTTTCCTGGTTCTCCTCTGACCAGTCTGACCACTCCCCAGTCTCTTTTGTTGCATCTTCATCCACATCACACCCCCTATCTGTGGACCCCCCTCAAGGCCCTGTCTTGGGCCCTCTTCTCTTTTTGCTTGCGCTGGTGATTGCCTCCTTTGGCTTCAATGATCATCAATCACTATACAGATGATTCCCAGATCTGTATCCAGCCCTAGGCCCATCTCTTGAGCTCTAGCTCTATCACCAAATGCCTCTTGGACGTCTCAAACTAGTTGCCCCACAGGCATCTCAAATTCAATGTGTCCCAAAAAGAGCTTATTTCCCCACCTCCCCCCACCGACCCACTTTTGAAGTGTTTTGTTTACTGTCAAGAGCATCACATTCTTCCTCATGTACAAGCTTGAAACCTCAGAGTCATCTTCAACTCCTCTCTCATACTCAATACACATACCCAATCTGTGGCCAAATCTTGTTTCTACCTCCATAATATTGCTCTATGTCTCCTGTCCATTCACACAACCACCACTCTGCCTGCATCAAGTTTCTCCCCCACTCCAAGATTTCCTCTACTCAGTTTCTAAAGAATAGGTATGGTCATGTAACCCCTTTGCCACTGCTAAATAAACCCCCATAGCTCCCTAGTACCTTCAGGGTCAAATATATATTCCTGTTTGGCACTGAAAGCCCTTCTCAACTTGGTCCATTCCTCCTTTTCCAGTCTTCATATACTTTACTCCCCACCTTGCACTTGATGATCCAGCCATATCGGATGTTGCTTGCACACCTTGCTCTTTCTTGCTCCATCTCCCATCTCTGGACTTTTACACTGTCTATCCCTCATACCTAGAATGCCTTCCCTCCTCATCTCTGCCTCTCCCCTTTCCCAGACTCACCTCAAATCCTGCTGCCATAGGAGGTCTTTCCCAGTATCTCTGATAATATAGATATAGCCGGAGAAGATACAGCTGGAGAGGATGAAGATACATCTTCTATATACCTACTTCTTTACATGTCGTCTCCCCCATTGGAATGTGAGTTCCTGGTGGGCAAGAACTCTGTTTTGGCCTTTCTTTTACATGCACAGTGCTCAGCATAGTACCCAGCACAAAGTAAGTGCTTCCATGATCATTGATGTGATCTAAGAAGCATGCAGTAAAGATAACAACTCCTCCCTCTGGTCGGCAATTCCCATGTCTCAACCTCCAAATTTCTTGATCCTCAAGGTAACTGTTGAAGTCTCAGGAACACTGTTTGGTGACCTGCACTTAGGGAAAGAAACAGAAAGTTAGCAGAAGGCAAACATTTTGGAGACTCAGTCTCAAGGCTATCTTTGCAAACTGTTTTCTGAACTCATCTGGCCATGCTTTAATGTGGCATTGTTGTTGGGGCTTGGAGAAAAGCAGTTTTGAGAACTCTTGATATAGGAACTATCTTTGCCAGTATAGATAACAAAGGCTCTAAGACTAAGGAGATAAGTCCTAGGGAGTTAACCTGAGAGGTTAAGTGACTTGCCCTGAGTCCCAGAGTTTTTAACTAACAGGCAGAATTTGAACCCATGCTTTTCTGGTGACAACTAGGTGACACAGTAAATAGAGTACCGGACCTGGAGTCAGGAAGACCTGAGTTTAAATCTTGCCTTGGACATTTAAAAGTTGTATAACTGTGGGAAAAATCACTGAACCTGTCTGCCTCAGTTTTTTGAATTATAAAATGATAATAGATAAGACTAGCCCCTACTTCCTATAATAGTAATGCAATTTGATCTCTTTGTATTGGCAAAGCTAACAAGTACTTAGCACCTAGTTTGAAATTAATTAGACCAAGCCTCTGTTAAGAAACAAAAGGTATGAACCTCTGTTGCTGATGTAACAGGAAAGGGCAGAACAGGGAGGAGCTAATAGGTATATCAGGAGAAGCCCTAGCTGGAATTTCAGATCTTCTTGGAGCCAGGTTCTGGAGGCTGAGGAAGAAAGACCCAGGCTGGAGAGAATGATTTTTATTTTGAGAACTTGGCTGAAGTGATTTTGATTCTGGCAACCAGCTGAAACTTCTGCTGCATCCCAGGACCAGCTGAAGCTGCTGTTGAGCTGCTGAGTTTGAGGACCAGCCAAGATGCTGAAGATTTCTGAGGACCAGTCAGAGCTGCAGAAGACTGAGGAAGTATTACTGTGGTATTTTGTCTGTTTGTGTCTTGGGTAAGCCTTGACTTCCCAAGGACAGAGACTATGAAGGATTTAAGGTGGACTGGACACTGTGAGCTTCAGCGTGGAACAGAAACTGCACAGAGAGCTGGACAAGGACCTGGGAGCTGTCTGCCATTGAACTCAGGTGACAGTTTGGTGAATCCAGGTAGGAGCTGGGACCATGGAAGGGGATCCAGGGAATCTGAGAGACCACCTTGAGTCAAGATGAAAAGACCTTTCTGTGAATACTGAATCGTGACTGACCCTGATATGAGGTTTTGCTTTGGGACTCACTTTGGGAAGAGTTGTGTAGTTTGGCCAGATGAGACTCTGGACAGCTATTGAGCCCCTCCCTCCTTTGAAAACCCAGATGCTAGTGCTTCCCTATCTGGTAACTAACTTGGTATGGGTGTAACAGTCAGACAGCTGTAAGTCCTGTCCGCTGAATTGTGTAATTTATTTGTGATTGTACTTTGTCATTGAATTAAGGACTCTGTGATTGACTAAATGAATGTACTACCCAGGGATGGAGTACTTTGACTTTTGTATTTTGTGTCCCAGCCTCCTTAAGGATGATTGAATGACTGAGCTGATTGAATGATTGAGTTACTAAGTGATTGATTGACTAAATGATTGTACTTTGTTCAAAACCATGTGACCACTGTGGTGAAAAAAAAATGTGGCCATTTGTGTGATAAGTTGCTGTGAATGCTATATTTTTATTTTCTGTGATAAGTTATAATATTTTGAATGCTGTACTTTGATTTCCTGTGAAAGTTTTGCCCTGATTTGTTATTGAATAAATAGTGTTCACTATACTATGTAATCAGAACCTTGAAAGCTATTCACAGCAGCATTCTTCTGGAAAGCTGCTCATGCTTGGGTTTATACCTCCCTGGGTCAATATGAAGATAAACTGAGATAATATCTGTAAAATACTTAGCCCATAGGAGGAGCTTTATAAATGTTTATTTCCTGGCTTCCATCCTGGTTCAAAATCAAGAACTTTATATACTGGACTACATTGCTGAGGTATAGTAACAGGAATCAAACTTTTGTTATAATGCGGTGTTTTTCCTAGCTCACATCTAGCCTCAGATATCTACTAGCTGTGTAACCCTGGGCAAGTCATTTAAGCTCTTTGCCTCAGTTTCCCCAGCTGTAAAATGGGCATAACATTGTGTCCATCCCAGGGTTGTTGTTGTAAGCCTACAAAGTGCTTAGCGCAGGACCCAGCACACAATGGATGCCATATACATGTTAGCTATTCATTTAAACCTAAGTCCCACCCCCTTGACATACACCCCTAAGACAGAAATCTGGAAATGATTGTAGGGTTCATCTAGTCTACTTCTCTCTTTTTTATTGAGGGGGAAGAAGGGATTTGCCTAAAGTCACAAATAGCAGAATGTGATATCATTAATCAAGGAGTCACCTTTTCATCCACCTACCCCATCTCTGGGCTAAGTTTCTGGGGCATATGGTAAGAGTCTCTAGGGCAGCCGTTCTCAACCTGTGGGTCACGTTCAATTTGTAACAATGAAAATCCATCCTGCATATCAGATATTTACATTACGATTCATAATAGTAGCACAAGTACAGTTAGGAAGTAGCAATGAAAATCATTTTCTGGTTGGGGGGTTACCACAACATGAGGAACTAGATGAAAGGGTTGCGGCATTAGGAAGGTGGAGAAGCACTGCTTTGGTATGTTCAGGGAAATTCACTGAATTAAACGATTTGGGGCCTCAGTTATAACTCGTCCCTCCTCTTATTGTTATGATTTTCAGCAGGTAGGGAGGGGGTGAAGAATTGTCATACATGGGCAGTTGCTCTCTGTTGTTGAACTGACTATGTACAGCCACAATTACTTGAGTTACTCAGGCCATAAATATGCTTGTGCCTGAATTACCAAGATAATTACACCTTACCCCAGAGCAGCAGCTGATTGAAAACTCAGGAGCTTGATGGCAGCTCTGCTCAGGATTGATTTGTCTTGATTCGCTCCCAGTTTTTTTGAAAGATCTGAAAACTTATGGTTCCAGAACTCCTGAGCCATTTGGCCCACAAAAGGTTCATTTGCAGATTAGGAGCAAACATAGAGTTATGGCAAAGAGTAAGGAGCCTGAAGACTGCCAGGACACAAGAAGCACAGTTAGGTTGCTTCAAGCAGCAGATACAACAGGAAGGCAAAGCCAAGAAATTGCTGCAAAATCTAGTTGGGGTGTGTGTGTGTGTAGGGGAAGGAATGAATCTATAGAGGGGATGAGGGGAAAGGTTTATATTATTAGCAGTTTAAATGCATCATGGTCGCTGTTTAAATACAATCTTGATGAATTGTTCCTAAAAATGGTATTGCTCTGGGTAATCAATCTTGGAGCTTTTGTCCAAAGGGATTTTTTTTTCACCAAAACTACAATATCGATTACTTGCATCAGTGCAAGGATTGAGGAAGAGGGAGAAGCACTTGAGTAGAGCTGCCAGGGCTGAGGTAGGCCTGCCTCAGTCCTGGAGCTACAGACTTAAGCTTGCCAGGCCCCCCACCCAAAGAGTTCATTGGCAAACTTGTGGCATTTACAGAGTCCATGCTTCAGGGAGCTGAACGCCAGTCCTTTCAAACTAAGATAAGACTCCAAGATGTCTGAGGCTGGTCTGCAGAGTCTTCCTAGCCAGCCTCAGAAGCAAGAGACAGGGACTGGCTGCTGATAAAGAGGAGTCTCGCTAGGTTCCAAGTCTCCTATACTTGCAGAATGCAATCTAACCACACAGTGCCGGCGAATGTATGGTAAATACTTACATTCTAGACACTGTGCACAGACATTTGACCTAGGAAGGAAGGCACAGAAGCACTTAGCAATGCCAAGAGGACTTGAAATGCCAGGGCAAATGAAATATCTTTTTTTTCACCACGAAGAAGTGGCCTGAGAAGAAAGGGTATATGATGCGACCAAGTGGCAAACAGAGGCAAAGCTGCATCTTTTCTTCCTCAGAAAACCTTGCTGCCTCCACTGACTGTCCTACAGTTTCTCTGAAGGGGCACTATCTAGTGTCTTGAAGGATAAATTAAATGAACTTTCTGCTTTACAGCTTCATAACCTATACTAGGGTATAGAGTGGCAGAGTCACACCTAGGTGGGGTATCTAGGGCTTTGCTATTGGTGAAAGCACATTTCCTCCCCAGGACCATTCAGAGAGTGCCATGTCTCTGTGCTCATGGTCTGACCCAGACTCCTGCAGAGGGAGAGACAGACCAGGAGAAGTGGACCAGGGGCTGTTGGAGGACATGTGTTAGAAGGCACAAAAGAGCCAAGTCCCCCCTTTCACCTCTCTACCCACTCTACTAACTGGCTTCTGTGTCACACATACTCACTCCTCAAGTGAAAACAAATTCCTAGCCCTGCCTTTTCTGAACTGAGACATTTATTTTGGTAATAAGACTTCCTAAGGAAGAAGAAGCAAGTAGAATGTCAGTATGGCTATGTTCCCTGGAAAGCAAGCAGCCCCAAGAGTTTCTCTTTGCAGCGACTCTTTGAGGTCAAAACAAAGACAATGCCAATCCTATCACAATGAAGCTACATTGTAATGTTTGTCTGAAGATTGTAAAGTGTCTTTGATGAAATGGGAGCACAAAGTCAGAAATCTTGACTTTTAAAGTTGGACAGACAGATAACTGACTGTACGTGATCCTCATGCTCTGGGTGACCTTAGACAGTGTCAGAGTCCCACTTACCTCATCTGCATAATGCGACATGGGGTTGGACTAGATCTTTCTAATGCCCCTTCTGGTTCTACATCCTCCATACTGCATGACTCAGTGACCTCCAGGGTTACTTCAAGCTTTCATTCTTATGATCCTGTTCATAGAAGTATTCAATTAAGATAAAACAATTTCCACTTTCAGAAGGTAGCAAAATATATTAAGAAATATTTAAAAGTCATAAGTGTATCTTGACCTTCTTTTCTTCAAAGAAATGCAGTAATGAATCTACATGAAATAGCCTTGGAAATGGTTGGTCATTCTTTAAAAGATCACAAAATAATGCCATTTCCATAAGAATTCAAGCATTGAAGAGGAAGTAAAATATTACTCTGAATTCACTTTTACATTAAACTCTGAAATCTGAAAATTAAAACTTTTCCTGAATTGGTATAAAGTAGGTGCTTTAGAATTCCTATATAACCAAACAGTATAGTGAATTGGACGTGAAGTCAGGAAAAGCTAGGTTCAGATGGTCCCTTGGACACAGCCAAGCAGGGCCTCAGAGATAAATGACTCACAGAGGTAGAATAGTTTTTAAGATGAGAGGATATTAGATTTATAACTGGAAAGGAACTTTGTGGTCATCTAGGGTAGGGCTTGTTTACCTTCTGGGGTCATGTACCCTGTTAGAAGGCAGCTAGGTGGTGCTGCAGTGGATAGAGGACTAAGCCTGAAGTCAGGAAAACTCATCTTCCCGAATTCAAATCTGGCCTCAGATACTTCCTAGCCATGTGTTTGTCTCAGTTTCCTCATGTGTAAATTGAACTGGAGAAGGAAATGGTAAACCACTCCAGTGTTTTTGCCAAAAACACCACTGTAGCCATCAAATGGCGTCACGAAGGATCAGATAGGACTGAAACAACTGAACAACAACAAAAACCCCTTTAGAAGTCTGACAAAGCCTTCTCTTCTCAGAACAATATTTTGTTTGGGCTTTTAATTTATAACTGAAGGAAATTATAAATTTCAAAGAGGTTATTAAAAATAAAGACATAATATCTCCCCTTCCAAGTTCCAAGGATTCTACCACTAATCCCAAATCTCCATGAACTCTAGGTTAAGAACCCTTGATCTAGCGTGACATTCTTCTTTTACAGATAACAAAATTGAGCCCCAGAGAGGACGAATCACTTGCCTGAGTTCACACAGGTAATAAGCTGAGTCAGAACTAAAACCCAGCCTCCAGAGGCCAAATATGATGCTCCTCTGTCTGTTAGTGGTGATTCCAACTTAAACCATTTGCATATCTTAGAAACAAAGATGGTTTTCCCCAGAAAACCTGTTGGTTAAACATGCAATGCAAGCTCATATATCACATGTAGGCAATGATGGTCTCTTTATCTGTTCCCACTTTATAATTACTAAGTCTGTTTCTCCACTCCAGGGATTAGAGACCAAACTAACTCAAAGCTCATAAAGGAAAGCCATCCTCAGGTTTTCATGGGAATGGGGAAAGTGTGCTTACTCAATCCAAACCGGAGCAGCAGCTAATGGAAAGCTGTTGTTTTCACTATTGATGGTTTCAGAGCATGTCCCGAAGCATCCTGAAGACCTTCAAAGAGAGAACTAGGCTCTCTTAGCATATGACCCAAAATGATGAGCCTCAGGGTTGATCATCCCGGCCTCATGATCACTTGGGAAAAAAAAGATACGAGCAATGATAGAAAAGGGGCCCCAAATATACCAAACATACCAGGAGGGGGATGAAGTATATTGTTTAACAATATGTGGTTGCTACCACAATATAGTGCATGCTTCAGGCACCCTGGGAGATGTTTCCCAACATGAGATGGAGAAATTTCTGGGATATTTGAAAATAGATCATGCTGCCATTTTTCCCTTCTGGGACTCCTTTCAGGGTTCTGCAATCCCAGCTTCAAATTATGAATCTCACAAATAAGTGATAAAAATAAGGAGGTCGAATTAATCCTATAAAAGAACCAGATGTGAGACTCTTATTTTTTCTTTTGAAATTGACTAATGTTAAAATCTGTCTTGAAAGTTCCTGGGGTTAAACACAAAACACAATTGAAGGCTCTCAGGGAATTGGGGTGCTATCTATCACATGTACGCACCAGACTGAAATGTGGATGACTAGGATGGGCTAAGGCAAGACCACAGTCATTTCAAAGTTCAGAGGAGTGGCCCTAGATTTCCATTTTCGCTTCTCATTTTTAAGGCTATTTTCTTCCATGGAAGTTTTACACCTGATTTTTCATGTCCTGTGTATTATTTAAGATCTAGAAATAATACTCTCCTTTGAACTAAGAGATGTCAGGCCTGCCTCATGAGGTTTCAGTATGTATTGGCAGAGGCCCGTTTAAATGTCTCTCATTTTTAGGAAATATTTACAATATATATACCCCAAGAATATCCTTCATTCAATAGACAATCATTGGATCAGCTTATACTAATGTGTCATGGTTCCTCATAGTAGAAATTAAGTCAGAGCTTTTAAATTCTGCATTAATAACCTTCATTTTTGAAAGATATTAGATAACTGTCCCAAAGACAACCTTAAATACTGCTCCTCACTTGGCCTGCTGGGGCCAAAAGGAAGAAATTTAATCTCCTCTGCCACATGACAGCCCTTTAAATACTTGAAGACAACTATGAAATTAATTAAGGACAAATATGAATTTCTGTCCTTAGATTTTAAAAAATCATCTTTATAAGTACAAGACTGAGTCAACATGGCTAGGAAAACAATTCATATAAAGATGACCTGGGTGTTTTATTGGACAGCAAGATTAGTGTGAGTCAACAATGCCATAGGGCAGCCCAAAAAAGCTGATGGGGATGATGGGATCCTAGGCTACAGTAAGAAACACTGTGTCCAGAATGACAGGGCTAATAACTCTATTAAAGTCAGCTCTGAGCAGGCCTCAGTTATAGCTTACTACACCACAGTTTATGGAAAGCCATAGAAGTGCTAGAGGAGGCCCAGGAAGGCGTGAGGCCAGAAGGATAAGACATGAAAGAACTGGTTGGAAGAACTGGGAATATTTTCATTTTGGACAGAAAGAACAGAGAGAGATGGCTACTGTTAAGTGTTTGAGCAGTGTGCAAGAATAGTTGGGACTGTCATGCAAAACTCCAGCCAGCAGAACTAGGAAGACCAATGAGTAGAAGCAGCTGAGGGGCAAATTGGAGCTCATCCTAGGGAAAAAAATTTCTCAGGAATCAGTGCAGTGTAAAGGGGCATGAGCTGTCTGTCTCTAGAGTTAGTGAGAGGGTCCCAATTCATCTTTTTTTTCATGATATATTTTTTATTTGTTTTCTTGTTTACATCATTCATTTTCATGACATTACAAATTTTCTCCTTGTCCTTCCCCCACCCCAAACCTAAAAGAGCAATCCCACTGTAAAGTCCCTCCCCTGCTCTGCTCGGTTACTTTCTGGTAGGGCAGGGAGGGTATCCCTACCCCAGCCCCTGTATATCTTAATTCCCAGTTGCAGGTATTGCAGAACTTTAAATTCTAGATTCTTTTGGTTCCTCCCCCATCACCCACTCCCACTGGAAGGACAATCAACTCAATACAGGCTGTGGATGTGTAATTATACAGGACATCTTCATAGTGGACATATTGTGACAGTGAT
>CM053602.1:10568575-10596184 GCA_028646575.1 Pseudocheirus occidentalis | reverse complement strand
TATCTGTTTAATAGTATCTTGGTTTCTCATAAAGTCATTAGCTTCCACTTGCTCCACTCTAATTCTGAAGGAATTATTCTCTTCAGAATGCTTTTGAGATTCTTTTTCCATCTGGCAAATTTGACTTTTTAAGGCATTCTTCTCCTTATTGGCTTTCTGGGCGTCTTTTGTCATTTGGGTTAATCTGTTTTTTAAAGTGTTGTTTTCTTCAGTCATGTTGTTGACTCTCTTTTCATGATTTTCTCGCATCATTCTCATTTCTCTTCCCAATTTTTCCTCCACTTCTCTTATTTGGTTTTCAAAGTCCTTTTTCAGTTGATGTATAGCTTCTAGGCATTCTTCAATTTTCTTGGAAGCATTTGGTGTGGGAGTTCTGACTGGGTTGTCTTCCTCCCCATTCCATGCTTTGCTCCTTTTTGGCCACAAAAAAAGGATTCTAGATTTTTATTGCTGTTCTTATTTTGCTTCCTTTTCTTCATGTTGGCCAGTCAATTAATTGGTTGGGTTTTTTTTTCAGCTTTGTGGAACTCTGCTTCCAGGAGGGAAAGCTCTGTTCCAAATTGCTGAGGTTTTCCCAGCTGCCGGAGGTATTAGGGGAGTGTTGCAGCCCCCCAGTTTTGGTTTGCTGAGAGCGCACCACAGGACCACCACCCAGGACCATGATCTGGATCCAGGCCACTCAACGCAAGAGCACTTGTCCCTGATCAATGGATTAAGTCCCCCTGCGGGGTCCACAGGCCAGGAGCTCTGAAGCAGCCCAGTGGGGGCAGCCGCCAGTTACAGCACTTCCTGCCTTTCCCCCACTGCTTCCTTGCCCTGGGGGCAGATTGGCTAAACTGCTTTTCCTCCCCAAAATTAAGTTTCAAAGTTCCACTTTCACTGGCCTTCTGTAATTCTGGCTTGCTAGATGTGAAAATCCCTCCAGGTGCTGTAGATCTGCTCCCCGGGGTAGACTCACGCTGCAGCTTGGGAGGCTCGCCTCTTCCTGACCACCCTGAGGCCTGGCCACGGTTTCAGTTTTCGGGCTGGGCTGGTCTCGGCTCCTGACCTGCCAGCCTGCTTGATGAGCCCCTCCTGCCGAGCTAACTTTCTCTAATTCTTGTTTTTCATGCCTTACTAGATGTGGAGTTTGCTGGAGGTAAGGTAGATCTTCTCTCTTGTAGACTGGCTGGGGCTCGGCTCCTCCCGGCAACCCTGGGGCCTGGCTGCGTTTCGTTTCAGGCTGGGCTGGCCTCAGCTCCTGGGCTGCTGCGATGAGCCCCTGCTGCTGAGCTGCCTTCAGGGAGAGATGTGTTTTCTGTATTTTTGTGAGTTTGAGAGTCCTAGAATTTGTATGGGGTCCTATTTTATGGGTATTTTGGGTGGCTGCATGGCAGCCATGGATCCTTGCTGCTTCTATGCCGCCATCTTGGCTCCGCCCCCCCCAATTCATCTTTTAATGAGCCAGGAAATGAAGTCACTTATTTTGTATTGATTCTCCAAGGAATTTACAAGAGAAATCAAGCAATCTGAGTCTGACTCCCAGCTAGGTGATCTTAGGAAGTCACCTAACCTCTCTATGTGGAAGGTTCCCCTCTTTTTATCCTGGAAATAATAACATTCACATTCCTTCTCTTAAAAGTTTGTTGTGGGGAAAGCATTTTATAAACCTTCAAGTCATATAGAAATATGACCTCTTGTTATTAACTACACTAACTACTAATAATGGTATATAAATGTCAAATCATAATGTGATACAATGTTTTAAAGTGGATGTCTCATAAGCATCTCTGACCTGACATGTGCAAAATCAAATGCTCCCACACTTGTCCTTCTTCCATGTTTCTCCAGTGCCGTTAAGGGTACTGCCATCATCCCAGCCACACAGGTATGTGACGCACATGTCACTCTTGACTGCTCTCTCTCCTTATTGTCACTTCCCCAATCATTTCCTAAATTTTACTTGTCATTTCTCTCTCCACAACATCTCTTGTATACATTCCCTTCTCTCCACTCATGTGCCTACCAGTTTGCTTCAGGTTTTCATTACTTCATGCCTAGATCATCACAGTAACTTTCCAATTGGCCTCTCTAGTCCAATCCATCCTCCACACAACAGTCAAAGAGGTTTTCCTAAAGCACAGGGCTAACCATGTAACTCTCCTATTCAGTAAATTCCAGTGGCTCCTTCATCACTTTAAAGCTCTTGAAGACTTGGCCCCAACCTACCTCTCCAGTTTATTCCACCCCACCCCTTTTCACATACTCTTCAGTGAATTCAATCTGACCTTTTTCATTGCTCCTCATGCTTGGTGACCCATTCCTATCTTTTTACATTTGAACTGACCACCCCCCTCCTTCCCATGCCTGGAACATATTCTACCTTCTGCTGTATCCTCCTGAATCTCTAGTTTTATCAAGTCCTTGCTCACCACAAGGATTTCTAGCACCCTCTTCCCCCAACTCATATGGCGTCTGTTTTGTATATGCCTGAAAGGAGCAGAGGTTTAGAACTCCAAGGGACCCAGAAGCTTTCTAGTCTGATGTCCTCTTTTACAGATGGAGGCACAAGAAGGTTAACCAACTTGCACAAGGTCACAGAGGGAAGAAGACTCCAGAGCCATGAGTCTATCCAATGTAGGGCATTCCCTAAGTCTGTACATGCTGTCTCCTCCAATAGAATGTCAGATCCTTGAGGGCAGACTGGTTCCTTTTTCTGTCTTTGTATACCCAGGGCCTAGCAGAAATTACGAACTAAAATAATGCTCACTGGTTGAAACGATGTGACATAACAGGAGACAGTACAGCATAGCAGAGAGCTGCCCTTCAATTCAAAGACGTGGGTTCAAGTTTTGCCTTGGACACACGCTCTCTCTCCACTATAATACTGATGCCTCTCTAGTACAATATAATCTAGCTTGATCTCTACAGTGCTTCTTAAACTGTGGGTCACAACCCCACAGTTTGAGAAACAGTGAAGGGATTGTGAGTGGAAAAAATGAAGAAACTCTGATTAAGACATAATTATTATAATAACATAAGAAAACAGATTGCCATATTTTATTATTTATTTCAAGTCTTCATATGCCTGTAACTTTGTCAGTATGGAGACTCTCTTCATTGCACAGACACACAACACCTCTATAATTTAGAACAGGACCTCTGAAAGTTGGAATGACCAGAAAAAAAATCACCCTGAAAGCAACGTGATGATGAGCCTCCCCAAACTGAAACTGGCTGTTCCTGAATGCCAGAGTCCCAGCCTGGGAGGATATGCTAGAGCTTATACCCCACTGCCACTGCCTCCAAGGCCAGAGGAGCCCTTCTAAAGTAGGACAGGCACCACATTCCCAGGAAGGCTTATCATTGGGCCGCTGCCAACAAAATCACAGTTTATTTGAGCATAGAGGGAATCATTTGAATACTGTCTAAGAAGGAAGTTTGGAACTAGATGTGGAGTCTGAGGACCTGGGTTTGAACCCCAGCACTGCTGTTTATTGGCTATGTGGCCTTGAGCAAGTCACTCTTCCCTCTGTGGGTTAGTCTAGGTGATCTCTAACCTCTAACCCTTCCTAGTGTGAAATCCTACTGGTCTGCCAAAAGGAAAGCTGCCTGGAAAAACAAACTGGTTTGAGCCTCTATGCTGATAGAGTTAATATAAACTACATAAGACCCATAACATTACTATGTTATCTGTTATCTAGACCCCGGCAGATTTGACAATGAAATCATCTGAGCCAGGTTCATACAGTTCATAAGGTTCCAAATGTCAGCTATATGATGCTTACTGTGATGAATAAAAAAAACAACTATAAATTCATGCAGATTTCTCTTCTGTCTTTTTTCCATTTCAACTCTATTCTTAAACTAATTCAATGGGCAGGTAGGGTTGTGCTGTCAAAAACACTCAGAAGAGTCAGAAAACTTGGGTTCAGATTCAACTTAAAACCTTTGCAATGTGGGGGTAAATCACATAACCTCCTTTGTAAAAATATGGGGGCCAGAGGTATTAAACAGTCTGTTAGACAAGGCCATAACATGATTGGGAAATATTTAATAAAATACAATACAACATAGAGAATATTAATTCGTGGTTTTCTAACTCAACATGCAGCTTACAGAGATCCATTTCCATTTGAGTTTGATACCACTATATTAGGTGACGTTTTTGGGTCTCTTCTAGCCCTAGCCCTCTCACTTAATTTATCTATCAACCTCTCTATATTTCTGATATCACCTAAACACTAAAATCAGGGGTCTTTAACCTGACGTCTGTGAACTTGTTGTTGGGTTTTTAACATATATTATGACTACACTTCAATATAATTGGTTGCTTTTGTAATCCTATGTATTTCATTTTATTCCTTTAAAGCCATCCTTCTGAAAAGAACACTGTAAGCTTCACCAGGCTGACTGCCATGGAATTGGCCCATAATGCAAAAAAGGTTGAGACCCCCAACTCTAAAGGAATTCAACATACAGTATTTTCAACTCAAAGAACTGAAAAAAGTAGAGGTTTGATTCATTTTCATGGGTCTGAAATATCTACTTTCTCTGAAGTCTCTGACTTACTGACTTACTATTCAATCCTTCCCTCATATCCATCCCCTCCTCTTCCATGCCCTAGTTCTCAGGTCCTAAGGGCCTCTTTGCCTGAGTACTGTAACAGCCTACCAATAAGTCTCCTCTCTTTCCAGCCAGTTTTGTAGTCTCCATGTGATCCTTCACACAGCAGTCAAAATAATATTCCCCAAGCCTGGGCAAATTGGATTTCCCTACTCAGAAACCTTCAATGGCTCCCTGTTGCCTAGAAGAGAAAACAAAAACTCCTTTGCTAGCATTTAGGGATCTCCACTATGAAGCCATCCCAGACTAGAGTGATCACTTTTTCCTTAAATTTTCTAGAAATTTTGTTTCAGTCACTTTTAGCCTTTATTGTGTTCTGCCTTGTAGTATATTTCTTTTTTAAATTTTAATTTACTTATTTACTTTTAGTTTGCAACATTCAGTTCCACAAGCTTTTGAGTTCCAAATTTTCTCTCCCTCCCTCTCTTCCTTCTTCCCCCCATGTCAGCATGTAATACAATATAGGTTTTACAAATACCTTCACATTAAACATTAGTCAAGTTATAAGGAAGGATAATAGCCAATGGAAAGAACAATGAGAAAGGAACAAAACAAAACAAAAAAGAGAGCAAGTAGCTTGCTTCAATCTGCATTCAGACTTCATAAATCTTTCTCTGGATGTGAACAGCCTTTTCCATCACGAGTCCTTTGGAGTTGTCTTTGAGCATTGCATTGCTGAGATGAGCCCAGTTTATCAAAGTTAGTCATCACAGATATAAAGTATCTGTAATTGTGTACAACATTCTCCTGTTTCTGCTCCTCTCACACAACATTAGTTTACATAAGTCTCTCCAGGTTATTATGAAGTCCAGCTACTCCTCATTTCTTATAGCACAATAGTATTCCCTTACATTCACATACCACAACTTGTTTAGCCATTCCCCAATTGATGGGCATCCCCTTGATTTCCAATTCTTTGCTACCACAAAAAGAGCTACTATAAATATTTTTGTACATAAAGGTCCTTCTCCCACTTGTATGATCTCTTTGGGATACAGCCCTAGAAGCAGTATTCCTGGGTCCAAGGGTATGCACATTTTATAGCCCTTTAGTCATACTTCCAAATTGTTCCCCAGAATGGTTGGATCTGTTCATAACTCCACCAACAATGCATTAGTGTTTCAATTTTCCCACATCTTCTCCAGCATTTATCATTCTCCTGTTTTGTCATGTTAGCCAATATGACAGGTAAGATGTGGTAACTCAGAGGTGTTTTGATTTGCATTTCTTGAATCAATAGTGATTTAGAGTATTTTTCATATGATTATAGATATCTTGAATTTCTTATTCTGAAAACTGTTCAAATACTTTGACCATTTATTAATTGGGTAATGAATTATATTCTTATAGATTTGACTCAGTTCTCTGTTTATTTTAGAAATGAGGCCTTAATCAGAGACACTAGTTGTAAAAATTCCCAATTTTCTGCTTCCCTCCTAATATTGGTTACATTGTACATTGTACAAAAACTTTTCAATTTAATGTAATCAAAATTATCCATTTTGCATTTTGTAGTGCTCTCTAACTCCTGTTTGGTCATAAATTCTTCCCTTCTCCATAAATCTGACAGGTAAACGATTCCTTGCTCTCCCAGATTGCTTACAGAATCAGCCTTTATATCTAGATTGTGAATCCATTTTGACTTTATTTTGGTATATGGTGTAAGATATTGGTCTATGCCCACTTTCTGCCATACTATTTTCCATTTTTCCCAGGAGTTTTTGTCAGATAGTGAGTTCTTATTCCCAGAGGCTGGAGTCTTTGGCTTTATCAAACTACAGATTACTATAGTCATTGACTACCATGTCTTGAGTACCTAACCTATTCCACTGATCCACTATTCTATTCCTGAGTCAATACCAAGTATTTTTGGTGATTACTGCAGTTTAAAATCTGGTATGACTAGGTCACCTTCCCTAGCATTTCTTTTCATTAATTCTCTTGATATTCTGGATCTTTTGTTCTTCCACATGAGTTTTGTTACTATTTTTTCAAACTCTATAAAATAAATTTTTGGTAGATTGATTAATATGGCACTAAATAGGTAAATTAATTTAGGTAAAATTTTCATTTTTATTATATTAGCTCTACCTAACCATGAACAACTGATGTTTTTCCAATTTTTAAGATATGACTATATTTGTGTGAAAAGTGTTTTGTAATTGTGTTCACAGAGTTCCTAGGTTTGTTTTGACAGGTAGACTCCCAAATATTTTATGTCTACAATAACTTTAAATGGAATTTCTGTCTTTTTCTTGTTGTTGGGCTTCATGAGAAATATATAGGAATGCCCAGGATTTATGTGGGTTTATTTTATAACCTGCAACTTTGTTGAATTTATTTTATTATCTCAAGTAGTTTTTTTACTTGATTCTCTAGGATTCTCTAAGTATATTATCATATCATCTGAAAAGAGTGATAGCTTAGTCTCTTCTTTGCCTAATCTAATTCCTTAGATTTCTTTTTCTTCTCTTATTGCTACAGTTAACATTTCTAGTACCAAATAGAATAAGAGGGGTGATAGTGGACATCCTTGTTTCCCCCTTGATCTTATTGAAAATGCTCCTAGCTTATCCCCATTACATATAATACTTGCTGATGGTTTTAGATAGATGCTACTTATTATTTTAAGGAAGACTCCATTTATTCCTATGCTTTCTAGGATTTTTTAAAATAACAGGTATATTTTGTCTAAAACTTTTTCTGCATCTATTGAGATAATCATATGGTTTCTACTAGATTTGTTGTTGATATAATTGATTATATTGATAGTTTTCCTAATATTGAACCAACCTTGCATTCCTGAAATAAATGCTACCTCCTCAAAGTGTATTATTCTTGTGATAAGTTGCTGTAACCTTTTTGCTAATATTTTATTTAAAATTTTTATATCTATATTCATTAGGGAAATCGGTCTATAACTTTCTTTCTCTGTTTTGGCTCTTCCAGATTTAGGTATCAGTACTATGTTTATATCACAAAAAGAATTTGATAGGATTCCTTCTCTAATTTTCCCAAATAGTCTATAAACTATTGGAACTAATTGTTCTTTAAATGTTTCATAAAATTCGCTTACAAATCCATCTGGCCCTGGAGATTTTTTGCAAGGGAGTTCATTGATGGGTTGTTCAATTTCTTTTCCCAATATGGGGTTATTTAAGTATTTTACCTCCTCTTCAGTTAATCTAGGCAATTTAGATTTTTGTAAATATTCATCCATTTCACTAAGATTGTCAAATTTATGGGCATACAATTGGGCAAAATAATTCCTAATTACTGTTTTAGTTTCTTCTTCATTGGAGGTAAATTTACCGTTTTCATTTTAATACTGGTGGGTTGGTTTTCTTCTTTCTTTTTAATCAAATTGACTAAAGGTTTATCAATTTTATTGCTTTTTTCATAAAACCAGCTCTTAGCTTTATTTATTACTTCAATAGTTTTTGTTTTTTTACTTTTTTCCCCTTGTTTTTGGAGGGGAGAGGGCAGGGCAATTGGGGCTAAGTGACTTGCCTGAGGTCACAGGGCTAGTAAGTATGTCAAGTGTTTGAGGCTGGATTTGAACTCAGGAACTCAGATCCTACTGATGCCAGGGCCTGTGCTCTATTCACTGAGCCACATAGGTATCCCGAATAGTTTTCATAATCTCAATTTTATTAATCTCTCTTTGGTTTTCAGTATTTCTAATTTAGTATTTAATTTGGTTTTCAACTTGTTCTTTTTCTAGCTTTTTCAGTTGCACGCCCAATTCATTGATCTCCCTTTCCTCTATTTTATTCATGTAAGCATTCAGAGATATAAAACTTCACTTAAGAACCACTTTCCCAGCATCCCATAAGTTTTGGTATGTTGTCTCATTATTGTCATTTCTTGAATGAAGTTACTGATTGTTTCTATGATTTGTTGTTTGACCCACTCATTCTTTAGGATTAGAGTATTTAGTTTCCAATTAGTTTTTAGTCCGTCTTTCCATGGCCCTTTATCACATATAATTTTTATTGCACCATGATCTGAAAAGGATGCAATTAATATTTCTGCCTTTCTGCACTGGACTGTGAGGTTTTTATGCTCTAATACATGGTCAATTTTTGTGCATGTGCCATGTACTGCTGACAAGAAGGTATATTCCTTTTTATCCCCTTTCAGTTTTCTCTAGAGGTCTATCATATCTACCTTCTCTAAAATTCTATTTACCTCCTTAACTTCTTTCTTGTTTATTTTGAGGTTAGATTTATTAAGTGCAGAGAGGGGAAGGCTGAAGTCCCCCACTAGCATAGATTTGCTATCTATTTCTTCCTCTAACTCCCTTGACTTCTCCTCTAAGAATTTGGATGCTATACCTCTTGGTGCATATATGTTCACTAATGGATATTTCTTCATTTTCAATGGTGCCTTTTAACAGGATATAGTTTCCTTCCTTATCTCTTCTTTTAATTAGATCTATTCTTACTTTTGCTTTGTCTGAGACAAGGATTGCTACCCCTGCTTTTTTTACTTTAGCTAAAGCATAATATATTCTACTCCAGCCTTTTACCTTTATCCTGTGTATATCCTCCTGTATCAAATGTGTTTCTTGTAAAAAGCATATTATAAGATTGTGGTTTTTAATCCATTCTGGTATCTGCCTCCATTTTATGGGAGAGTTCGTCCCATTCACATTCACAGTTATGATTACTATCTATGTCTTTCTCTCCATCCCTTTCCCTCCCCTGTTCATGCTTTTATTTCTCCCTTCTCCTCCTTAAGAGTTTTCCTTTTGACCACAGCCTCCTTCAAGATTCCCTCCCTATCAACTTCCCACCATTTTCCTACCCTTTCCCCTTACTACTTCTTCCCTCCCTTCTGACACTCCCCCCCCCACCTTGCTTTCCCCTTTCCCCTCCTACTGCCTGTAGGTCACACTAGATTTTTATACTTAACAAAGTATGTTATTCCCTCCTTGAACCAAATCCAATGAGAGTAAATATCAAGCAATGCTCCTCTCCCTCCCTTCTTTCCCTCTACTATAGTAAGTTTTTGTGTTTCTTCATGTTAGATGCCTATACTTAACTGAGTATGCTATTCCCTCCTTGAACTAAAGCCAAATAACAGGAAAACTCTTACAATGTTCTTCTATCCCCCTCCCTTTTTTACCTCTACTATAATATATTTTTATGCATCTTTATGCGACATAATTTACCCTTTCTGCCTCTTCCTTTTTTCTTCTCCCATTACAATCCCTTTGCATCCCTTAATAATGGTTTTTATCATCACATTAGTTAATTTATACCCACACCCTCTATGTATATCCCTTTCAAATGTTGTGATAATTATACAATTCTCAATATTGACAGGTATCATTCTCTCATATAGGGACAGTTTGCTTTTATTTAATAACAAGGTGTGTGTGTGTGTGTGTGTGTGTGTGTGTTTTCTGTTTACCTTTTTATGTTTCTCTTGAGTCTTGTATTTAGAGATCAAATTTTCTATTAAGCTCTGGCCTTTTCTTCAGGAAGATCTGGAAGTCCCTTATTTCACTGAATGACCAGCTCTTTTCCTTAAAGATTATGCTCAACCTTGCTAGGCAGTTGATCCTGGGTTGTAGTCCAAGATCTTTTGTCATACAAAATATCATATTGCAATCCCCCCAGTCTTTCAATGAAGAATCTGCTAGGTCCTGTCCTGACTGTAGTTCCCCGACATCTGAATTGTTTCTTTCTGGCTGCTTGTAGTATTTTCTCTTTGACCTGATAATTCTGGAAGTTGGCAATAATATTCCTTGGAGTTTTCAATTTGGGATCTCTTTCAGCAGATGTTCAGTGGATTCTTTTGATAACTATTTTATCCTCTGATTCTAGAACCTCAGGGCAGTTTTCCTTGATGATTTCTTGGAATATACTATCCAGGATCTTTTTTTCATCATGATTTTCCAGTAGACCAATATTTCTTAGATTATTTCTCCTGGATCTGTTTTCCATGTCAACTGTTTTTCCAATGAGATATATAACATTTTCTTCTATTTTTTCATTCTTTAGATTTTGTTTGACTGATCCTTGATGCCCCATAGAGTCATTAACTTCAATTTTTCTTATTCTAATTTTTAGTGAATTGTTTTCCTCAGTTAGTTTTTGAATCTCCTCTTCCATTTGTTCAGTTTTTACTTTTAAGCAGTTATTTTCTCCAGTTATATTTTGAACCTCCTTTCCCATTTGACAAATTTTACTTTTTACAGAGCTGTTTCTTCAGTAAAATTTTTTTTCCATTTTGCCAATTACATTTTTAAAATAATTGGTCCAATTTATCTTACTTCTCTAATTTGACTTTTAAAATCTTTCCTGAGCTCTTCCAAGAATGCTTTTTGGGCTTGAGACCAATTCATAACCCCTTTTGAGGTTTGAGATGTGGGTATAAGGTCAAAGCTGTGCTCTTCTGAGTTTGATTCTTCTCACTCATGATAAGGTCTTTGTTTTTCCAATTTGCTTTTTGTCCATTATGATTGCCTACTTCCTGACTTTTAAAATTAATCTCTGTTTCTGGGGTACAGAGGGCTCTGACCTATGCTCCTTATGCTAGGAATTAGGGCCTGCTTATTGGCCTTTGTGCCGAGGCCTCTGAGTGCCTAGTCTGAGGATAAGGTCAGGTGTTTCCTTGGGGTTACACTGAAGCTAACAGTGTGAGGTGTGTGGGAGGGTTGGTCTGGCTGATTTAGAATTCCACCGTCATACCCCTGGGCTAGAGCTCAGGCAGGTCCAATGGTGTCTGGTGATTCCCCTGGTTGTGGGAAGGCACACCTGGGGTTCTGTTGTTAGCACTTGCTGGCACCACCCCCAGGATCTCCTGCTGATCTGCTGAGATGGGGCTTGTTGGGATGCCTCCCATCTTGCACTTTAGCCTCAGCACAGCTACAGCCACACCCTTCCTCCAGGTTTCCCAAGCCTGCTGCTGATCCTACTATTTCAGGATTTTACCCTGGGGCAATATTTCTCTGGGTTTTTCAGGGTCAGAGAGGGAGACGAAAGCAGCTATGGTTTATTCAACCATCTTGTCTCTGCTCCCCCTTTGTAGTATATTTTGCTGTTTGCTTTGCAAACCTTAAATGTCCTTTAGAAGTGCTAGTGATCTTTATGATGATCATTGTTATCTGTTATTGGTGACAATGGAGCCCCTCACTACATTTGGTCTCTAACAATATTGCCCCTGATATGCTTCATGTGGAAAAGAAAAAAAAAACATCCAGACAGCACAGTAAGGAAGTGCAGCTGGGAGCTACCTTATACATATGAAACTGTCCATGCCAGAGACAAACCAGCTTGAGCCCTTTTACCTTTTATAGAACTGTAAAGACACAATATTCTGATACACCTCAAAAAACCTGCAGTTTGGCATGGAGTCAGTTTCCGATGTTGCCAGGGGACACTCTGGATGGGAGCCTGCCCCACTCCTAGTGGAAGCTCTGACCTGGAACCAAGGCTTTAGGTTTACATGAACCAGGTTCCATTTGGTAGCAGCAATAACCTGGAGATGGGAACTTGTTTCAGATTGCTATAAAGGATAACTGAAGTACTTAGTGAGAATGTAATTTCCCTAACAATTCAATTTGTTTCATCTGTAAAATGAAGGGGATGAATAGGTGGTCTCAAAGGTCTCTCCTAGCTCTAAAATTCTGGGGTTATGATTATAATCTCAAGGATTTATGGCACTCCTAGTAAACTGTGCCATCACCCAAAAGGCTCAAGTCCTCACCAAAAATTGTCAGTGCAGTTTCTTGGTGGGGAGGGGAAAAGAAGAGATACTTTCTGTGGTCACATAGCTCTGATTTTATAATAGAGATCAATGACAAAACATGACTTGTTTTATAGAAAATCTTTTTATTGCTGACTTCGTTGGAACACACGCAGACTCTTAAGTAGACATTGTTGGCCTTTGTATATCAATATTCTGTCAAATAGAGCATATGCCATTTTATCTAGGGTTAGAGTTGTGGTTATAGATGTGAGCCATAGGGCACTACCAGACACAAATCATTGGAAAGTAGTACAGCCCAGAGGGTAACAAAGAGGTACAAACAAGGAATTATGCAGAAGTGGAGGATGTTATCAAGGAAATCAATGAGTGGAAAAGGCCATTGACTGGAGACATGACAAGAGTGAGCTATGACCAACAGGCAACTCATATGACCCACTGGTGGCCAAATAATATCAAGAGAACATAAGGAAAGCCCTCAGTATATCGGTTGAATCCCCTGTGGTGAACTTATGGAAGAATATGGATGAGTCACCCAGGATGGGCAGGCATGGACAAGCTAGGTTGTGAGTTACACACACTGGAAGAAGGGCATATTGGAAAGCAGTGTGGTATACCAGGAAAAAAAATACTGGGTTCAGTTCTGAGCTTCACTATTGAATAGCTATGGGACTGGGCTTCACCTCTTGGAGCTCTGGTTTCCTCTTTTGTGAAATTAAAATAATAATGCTTCCACTTACTTATCCTGTGGGGTTGGTGTGAGGAAATGAAAGGAAAACACTGTACCAAGTACAGTGTTTTAAGTGGGGGATTCAAAGACAACATTGCACCCTCAAGGACCTTACATTCTAAAAGAGAGACAATAACCCACCTCCACCCCACTCAGGGAGGGTGATTACTGGGATAGTGAGTGGGGCCATAAGGGAGTAGAAAGATATCAGCCTTCCAAGGAAAAAAGCAGAGTTGATTTAATCATGAATCCTACCCTGGGTATCTGTGTTGAGGCTGCTGGCTGGAGCCGTCAAGAAAATAGGTTGGAAGAAGGGAGTACAAAGAAGAATGGCTGAGGTCTGCCAAGTGAGGCAGTCACCAAGCAGAGATGAAAGAAATCAAACCTCCAGGGCATGTTCTTTGATCTAGGCTCTATAAAATTCAGTGTTATACATATGCATTATATTGTCATGCTATACATATATGGACACACACACGCACATATATATACATATAAGAGTGTTTTATATACATACATGTACTTATATAAGACTCAGAATTTATATAGCCCTTGAAGGTTTACAAAGTATTTTATAATATCTCATGTTATCTTCACAACAATCCTGGGAGGTAAGTTCTATTATTATTTCCACTTTACAGATGAGGAAACTGAGGCAGGCTGAATTGCTCAGGTCACACATCTAGGAATTTTCAGAGACCAAATTTGAATTCAGGACTTCTGACTCCAAAAACAATACTCTACCGACCCCTCCATCTAGCTGCCTTAGGGAATTCAGTAGTATAAAGAACTCCAGGTGTGGAAACTCCCTCCACTGATGCAGATCAGCAGCTCACCTGTCATTTACCCATCTTTAAGAGTAGCCTCAGAGGAAGGACTTGAAGCCATGCTGCCTCCTGAGTCATTTAATGACATTTTAAAGCCAATTTTTACCCAGAACCAAGTGATTGGCTAAGATCTATATACTGCAAGATGTAAAATGCAGCCAGTTAGCCAGGTTTGCTTTTGCTCATTAGTGCTGCTAGGCAATATTCATCTCCAGCTCTCCACACTGACTAAGGGGAAGCCATTTCTTCATCTATATGCTCTTTGTTCTCTCTGATTTGTCCAGCTCTGCAGTCTGCTCAGGCCCTGGCTCACAAGGCCTGGCCAGGCTGTTTCCCCGGGGCAGCTCCAACCTTCAGCTGTCGTCTCTGCCAGGCTGTTCTCTGTATTGCTTCAGCTGGTATTGATCCTTCCTCTCCAATCCTTTCTGCGGACCCTCCACCCTTTCTGCAAACCTCTGCAGCTCTCTGCCTCTGCAGGGCTTTTTTTCTTCTTTCTGAGAACTGGTGTGTGTTTTGGGTACAGGAGGGGATGGCAACCAGGGACTGGATATTCTGATTTTTAGGGAAGCCTCAGCCTTTTAAATCACCAACTCCACATTTATCAAAAACAATGAAAAAAGAAAAACCTCACATACTTACCTACCAGTAGAAATTATTAAACACTTCATCAAAACCTTTTTTTTTTCCAAAGGAGACTTCGAAAATCCCATCTGTTTTAGCAGCTCCCTGCTCTGCACCCCGCACCCCCAACGACATGAATATCATTTGCACTCGGTATTTTCTCTCTCTTGCTTTGCAGTACAATGTCTATGAATATTTGCATATATAGATGTTTCTTTGACCCTGTAAAAATAACTGGAAAGGAACTCACATTAACTTGCATATGAATAAAATAATCAGATATCCTTAGAAGTCTTCAGTGAGCAGAATAGTCACTGGCTTCTCTGTAGTCTAAGTTGATTTCATATATTTATTGGTATCTGTGTTTACACAGTAATAATACCTAAACACTGCATTTGCATGATTAGGAGGCAAGGTCATGCAGAAGCAATATAGATTTCATTAATAAAGATCCATCCCCCCAAAATGACCATTTGAAAGGAAGAAATGAGGTGATGGCTGCCAGGTAGATTCCTTTCCCCTCCCCCACAGTCACCAGAAAATTTAACTTCTCTACAAGGAAATTCTGTAAGGCAAAGATTCAAACAGCTCCCTATCAAGTGGATATCAGATCAATTTACAAAATAAAAGAATCTGATCTCTAGGCAGGCAAGAGAATTTGGAATTGTCCTTCTAGTCCTTGACTTTAGAAAAATCAGTCCAATTTTCCTGCATGCAATTCAGGTTAGGTAGGCTTGGAAAATACAAGGGTATGTATGACTTCAGAGCTGTAACTAAGGCAGGGAAGCTAAGATTGTGCCCCAGGATGCCAACACTTACTTACAGGGAATCTCCAGATTAGGGAGAGTTCTTGGGTAATACCAGCCTTATCAGTAATTTGAAGTTTAAGAGTTTGGGGACCTGGCCTGCCAGACAAAAGGAGGTTTCCTGAGTTCATTGCCTCTGGAGAAGGAAGATTTTCCACATGGTTCTAATAACCACATCCTTTTTAGAGATAAAACCACAACATAAGAGGGAAGTGATCTGGACCTTGTCACTCTCAGCTATTGTAAAGAATGATTCAAAGAGTATGATAGGCTGCATAACCAGCAGCCCCACCTATATTTGCCTTCTAGAATGAATTTAAAGCACCAAGTAGTACTAAACATCTTGTGGGGGCGGGGCAGTCTCTGCAGGACCTCATGGAAAAGAACTCACCAGTCTGTCCTGACTGTTGAGGTTAGAGTTGAGAGGGCTGGTACAGATTTGAAAGATCTTCTCTTCAGCCAATGGGAGCTCTATTGATGCAAAAGTATACGCACTTGAGATTTAGCAAGGAGCTAAATAAAGGCACTGATATAGGAAAAGGACTAGACTTATATAGACAGAAAGCTATACAGCCTGGAGGATGACGATGTAATTTTGGGGGTTTCTAATGGGGGTTGGAGATTTAGGGGCAGGATGAGGAAGATGGATGACCCAAGATCAGGGAGACAGGGGCAATTTTATGACCCAGGATGGGGGGAGTCAAGGAAATCCACGGTCCAGGACAGGGGGGAAGTTTTGTGATATTTCAAGATATGAGATGAGACTTTAGGACATCCTCTGGCTCAGGAGGACCTCCCAGTGTCCTGAAAATGCAACCCTTAATATTAACCTTAGGGCACCTTTGTATCTACATCATGACAGTAAAGTTATAAGTTCCTTCTGAAGGGAACTTACAGGCTGTTTTGAGGGCTTTATGTTCATGTACTTGTGAGCTCCTGTGAGTCTTTTCGGTGATTTTTCTGTATATATTCAGTATCTATTTACAAATTCCTGTGAGTCACAGAATCACAGATTTTGAGACTCATAAGGTGGCCAAGGAATCCCCACTATAATATACTTTTGAGAGTCATAAAGAGGCAACATATCCCCACCATTGCTTAAAGACCTCCAAGAGGAAGAACCCACCTGAGTCTTTTGTGTCTCTTGCATTTTCATGGGTTGGGGGGGATGGGGGAGGATAAAGGCTCTTCCATTCAATATGCATTTAGTACCTTTAGTGCTTGTATAGGAACTGGAGGCCCTGTAGGGAACATTTGGGAAAACCTAGAAACACCTAAGCTTGACCTCTGGGATTTCACCAGGATAAATTCTAGGACTGTGGTTTAACAAACCAAAGAGAGAAGTTGGCTCCTTTAGGTCAAGCTACTATGAAGGGACTCAGACTATATAAACCCCTGCTTCTTGGGGGGCGGGGGCTCTTAGCCATGGGTTACAGAAAGAATACATGTATTCTAATACGCAGGGGAGGAGGGGATTCTGCATTACTTACTGACACACCTTAACAGTGGACTTCCAGATACAGGGTCTTTGAACCTGCCATCAGCACAGGGCACATTTTAAGCAGGGTTCCTAAGAGAAATGCATATTTTAATATCCCCACATGTCTTATCAAGTGGTTCTTACATTATTTTGTCTTCCTACATGCAGGCACATTTGTCTTCTTATAAAGAAAAAGGAAAAGAGAGAGGATTTGAAATGACTTTAGTCTAGGCATAAGTCCAGCAGCCTGGATTCAGTTGTTTAAAACTTTCGAAGTCAAATTAATTTTAAGTATATGTCCAATGGGGCCACAGTTGGGCTGGATCCCTATTTAGATACAGTTAAAGTGACTAGAGAATGGGATTTCCAAAACGGTCGTTTTTCAAACAATCTGCTGGTGCTCTCCACTTAATTTAAGTAATGGGCACTGGCACTTTCTGTGGAAAATGAAGAGGAAAAAAGAGGAAGGAAAAATCTCATTTTATCAAACAGCCAACTAGCCCAAGTATGTCAAACACATGCATTTTCATTTCACTAAAAAGAACGGGTTCAGCAGAGCATTAAAGAACACATTATCAGAGAGACAGCACTCTGCCAGCATACCCAATCAGGAACCATCCAGGTTACCATTCTGATTTATGGGCCCCACAGCATCCTTCTGCCAAGGTTGAGTCCCATGGTAAGAGCAGCAGATTAATTCTAAAGGCATATGCCATCCTTCATTGTATACCCCACTTGCCAACAATTGTGAGTGAGGTACCAGTGACCAAAGCACAGTGAAATTAGTTAAGAACGTATATTGCATACTGAGTCAAGATGACATGAACCCTAGCCAAAATTAGGCATCTATGGCCCCCAATACGTCATTCCATATGTAAGCAGACCCATCACTGCCCATACCTAATGGTGGGAGGGCTATATTGTACAAAAATATCATGTGTACCATTTATTTTCTCAATTCACCTCCTCTTCCAAAATTCCTTATTTCTCTTGAGGGAACAGTCTGCCTTCTAGGCACTGGGGTTCTCAATCTTACAGCCAGCCTTCATTTCTTTCCTCTCCCTCAACCTACACATCCAATTAAATCACATCAATTGTTACCAAATCTCACTCATCAATTCTGTCTCCACAACATATCCTGCACCTGTCCCCTTCTTTTAAATCATATGGCCTTAACATTACTCATCTGGACTATTACAATAGCCTTCTTCTTAGCCTGTCAGATTCCCATCTCTCTCTCCTTTCTCCAATCCAACTTCTACTGGGCCACCAAAATAAAATTACTAATAATTATGTGATCATATGATGATGGAGCTCAGAGTTGGAAAGGACTTTAGAGACCATATAGCATGAGCCCCTCCTTTTCTCAATGACAGAACTAAGGCCCCAAGAAGTGGCTTTCCTATAGTCACAGAGCTAGGAAGAGGCAGGGCAAGATTTGGAGCCCATTCCACAGCCTCTGGCATCCAACCTCATGTATAATTTGTAGGTAATATATGCCAGAAACAAGCCGCCAGTTGTAATTACCAATGTTGTTTTCCTCATCAAGCCAACCACAAAGAAATAAAATGTAGACAGTTAAGGTCAGTACTCCAGTAGTCCAATGGGCTGAGGTTGCTAGCAAAGATTCCCTGGGTAACTCAAAGGAAAATGGCAGGAACCGATATTTCTTCTGCCATTAGAGTGAAAAGAAATTGTTTCAAAAGAAATAATTTCAAATGTAGACAGCTAACAATCAGGGATCATGTGAGTGGGAGGAGAGAACCTCAGTGGGCCTAATTATTTTCATTAGGGGATGAGAATTAGACATGATCATTTTTTAAATGTACCTTCTTTTCATTGTCCCCCAAAGTAATTATAGTAATAGTATGCTGGTTTTCATATACTAAGATGACACAATTAACCCATCATTAGGAGATCATGTACTTGGAATTGTATTTCCAGTATTAAAACTGGTTTATTTCTGATCATCAGATGCCCCTTTCAATCAAGGACATATATTTACAAAGCAACTATTTGGGATTCTGAGGAGAGACTGTGGCTGTGGAATAAAGCAAAATTACCTGGCTCAGCCCAGGACTCTGGAATGTCTAACCAATAAATCCAGTAAACTGAGTCAACTAGCTTTTAGTGGAGGCTGTGACTTCAGCAACAGAAGGGGAGTGGGGGCAATATTCTCTAAAGACTTTCATTCTGGGGAGGGCAGGAGCTTGCTGTCTGCATCTCTGGAGTCTGGAATGATTTTTGCATTTCCCTCAGGACTGTATTTAGGTACCCAACCAGAGGCCAAGGAAGTCCAGCAACCTAATTCAACCAACATTTAATAAATGCTTCTTATATGTAAAGCACTATTCTAGGCACTGGAGATGCAAGAAAAAAAAACAACAATTCTGACCTCAAAGGGCATATATTCCACTGGAAGGTTACATAACATGTTAGGTTCTATTGGGATAAATGGGTCCTTTCAAAGTTGTTTCTTTTCCTAATGTTATCACTGTATAAATTCTAATTCTGCTCACTTAGCTCTGTATTGTACAGTGACAGCCTCGGTCTCCTTGGAAATTGTCCATTTCACAGTTTCTCACTGGTGGCACAGTAATATTTCATTGTATTCATATTATGAGGTAATTTCCTAAGAAGTTTGGCATTGAAAGGGAGGAAGGAGATGAAATGGTAGCTAGAAGGGAAAGGACAGTGCATAGACAAGTATTTTTAGGATTTGGGTTTCAGGACACCTGAAATCATTTTGCAGATGAAGAAACTGAGGCTGAAGGTAAAGTGACTTGCCCAGGGTCACACAGCTATTTGGTGTCTGAGGCCCGATTTGAACTCAGGAAGACAAGTCTTCCTGCAGGCCCGACACTCTGTTCACTACATCATCTTATCCCATAAGGAAGAACTATGAGTAACAGATGAAAGTTGCAAAAAAGACAAATTTACACTTAATGTAGCAAACCACTTCCTAAAAATGGGACCTATCAAAAAAGTGGGATGGGTTACTGTGAGTGGTCGTGGGTCTCATTTGTTAAAAGTGTAAGGTAGATCATCACTTATCATGTACGTTGTAGAAAGATTTCTGTTTCACACGGGGCTCTTAAGCCCTTGGTTGCAACTCTGAAATTCTGGGATTCAGTGAGCTTATAATCCACTAAATCTCACATCTCTTTGTCTGGTAAACCTTGGGCCCCATTTCGCCCCATTGTATGCTTGTTACCTCAATTTTTGAGCCCCAAGTGCAAGATTTTGTCTTTAACCCTTTAAAAATGTTATTCAGATATTCAGCCCAGTATTCTAGCCTACTGACGTATTTCCTAGATTCTGACATGTTAGCTATCTGTTCCAGCTTGTGTGTTTCACACAGTGCTTGGCACATTGTAAGCATTTGGCTTTTTTTTTTAACTCATTCTCTCCTTTCTTCATTCACCTGCAAATTTGACAAGAACATCTTTTACATCTTCATACAAGTCATTGATAAACATACTAGAAAGTCCAGGACCAAAGACAGAACCCTGGGGAAGTTCAATAAAGACCTTTCTCCCTCTTGACATCGACTGATTAACACATGGCCTGGTCATGCAGTCCTTTCCAAATCTGCCAAACTGCGGGTTTTAAGAGGCCCCAGTCACCTTTCCGTCCATAACTACACAAGGAGAGACATCGTGAAATGCTTCAGAAAAATCTAGATAAACTGTACGTAGGCTATTTCTCTGATCTACCAGTCCACTAGGCTTGTGAACAAAATGGAAATGAGATTACTGAATTGTGCCATGTTCTTTATGAAGCCATGCTGGCTCTCTGGTTATCACCAATTCATTTTCTAGATGTCCACTAACCCTATCTTTGATGATGAAGTCTAGATTTTTAACTAGAATCAGACTCAGGCTTACTGTTTTGTAGATTCTACTCTTTTCCTTCATAATCAAAGGAAAAACTACATTTGGCCGCCATAATTACCAGACCATATGTCTACTTTCTTATCTCTATAAAATCTTTATGAGAATAGTCTACAAATGCATTGAGGTTATCCTTGGTATAAATATGAGAAGGAAATAGCCAGGCTTTTGTTGATGACTTTCTACAGGAGACTACATCTTCACAGTCACACAATTGACTGAGAAGTAGATAGGATTCATGATCCCACTGTGTTCACTGATTACAAAATATAATACACACACTTGATTTGGCAGAGCAAAATACAAACTTAAAAAGTCTCCTCCAACAAGACTTTAAAATGATACAACATTCTTTGGTAGATGTGACTTCAGAACTAACTTTGTTCAAAAATACTCTGATTATCAGTATTAACCAAGGAAGAAAATGAGAAGGTATTTTGCCAAGGTATTTGACAGCATCATGAAGGATAACCTATACAAAGTCCAAATGGAAGAGAGATTTCTTATTCATATGGAGATCCTTTAGATGCTTCTGTTTGTGGATAACCATGAGCCAATTCGACTACCCTGCTCCAAAAGACATAACTTTTTTTTGAGAGGAACTAAGACTTCGATGGTTTATGGAACATCTAGTGTGGAAACTCTTTACCAAGAAATCACTGTAACTTATAATCTTAGAGTTACCTGGAGCCTTGAGAGGTTAACACACTTCCTGATGGTCACATAGCTAGTACATCTTAGGGGCAGGAGTCAAATTCAGGTCTGCTGCATTCCAAGCCCAGCCCTCTAGCCACACTGCAGTGCCTCTCAATAATAACATCATTTGCAGGCACTGAAAACATGATTTGCCAAGCAATCTACAAAAGGAAAAAAAACCCTAGCAGATGAAGAGTATGTGTTGGACAGATTATGACACACAACCGGAGAGTTGGGCCTCAAGCACATGTCTTAGATACACACAGAAGTGGGGAAGGAAAGGAGTGACAGAGATTACACAGCACTTTCAATGATCCCAGAGTGCCCCTTGCCAACAAAGTGCACTTTTCTAACAGTGCTCATTCTCCCAGTAACACTATGTGGTTGTGAATCCTGGAACATTACATTCTCAAAAGAATCAAAATTGCTTTTGACCCAAAGGGCAAGGGAAAGACGTCTGGTGGGTATGAGCAGACTGCAGCTTATAATCAACACTGACTCAAAAACAAGACATTGTACAAGATACATCATCAAAGGCAGAGATAAATGGAAAAGGAAGAGGGACAATCTCCTTTAGCTCAGGCCAGGAACAATAGGTGAGGGCTGTGAGTGCTCCATTGGCATCTACAAAACAGTAAGAGAACTGAGCAATACTGAGGCCAAGAGAGTAAAATGGCACAGCTGGTAAATACAAATGGTGGGATTTTAAACCAAGGTATTCCTGACCAAGTCTAGAACTCTAGCCACTAAATAATGCCCAGTTCTTGTCTCCAACAGCAGCTGTGTAACAACAAATGAATCCCTCAACCTCTCAGAGTCAGTTTCTTCATCTGTAAAATGGGAATAATAAATACCTGGAGCATCCACCCTACAGGGACAATGTGAGGACCAAAACAGACAGTGCATGTAAAACTTAACAGAAAAGTCAGCCATCATTTTCCTTGATGGAAAATTTACTGAAGAATATCAAAAGGGGGGTTGTAGAATGAGATGGGGTGTAATCTGCACTGATGGCAGGACTCACCTCAAAGAAGTTCCAGATCCCTCCAAGAAGACCCTAAAGAACTCCCACTCACATGTTTCTGGGGTTTGACTTGACGCAGATTTCTGGTGAACTGTATAGAAGAGATGATCAAATACACCTTTTCAAAGAAACAGCTGAAAACCCCACTGCGTAAAACAGCAAGATAGCCTCAGGTTAGCATACTGTGAGCCATTAGCGGAGTACAGACACTAGTGTCAAAACCAACAGACTTGGAGTTGGGCTAAAATCTGGAGTGCAGTGAAATCCCTTATTTACATGACTGGAACGGGCATTTTCCCATCATGCGCCTTTGGTTTCTCCAAAGGCATACCTCCTACAATGCTCGGACCCCAATCTACACTCATTTCTAGTAAACGCTTGGTCACTGCTCCCTTTTCTCTCCTGTGAAATTAACTCTGAAAAGTTCTTCATGAATACTTAGCATTTGCTTCAAAAATTCATAATTCACGTCCAAGCTCAGGTGAAGAAGATTCATCCTTTGTATTCCTAGGCTTAAAAGGGTTCCAACAATTACTTGACTCAGTTCTTCTAGTACTTTTTTTAATCAAAGTTGGCTTTCAAGACCAATAAACAATCAATCCAGTAACTCATCAGTTTCTATCTGTTGATGGAGAGGCATGATGGCAGATTGGCTAGAAAGGTGGCCTTGAAGCCAAAAACCAAAACCCAGGTGGCTCCACACAGGTGATTCAGCAAACCCCAGGCAACTCTCCAGCTACTGGGTATAGAGGAGTTACTGAGCTGCATTGGTAAGGGAGGTTTACTTTCCTGAAAGTTACTCAAAGGAATAAAGTCACAGATCTGGCCCTGATTCCTACCCACTGATACTTTACAGGTCTCAGCAATATTCCCTCCTCATGCCCAGAAACCTATAAAAAAGGGATTTCCTGAATAATACTTACGGCTACCAATGATGGACCTTGCTGAAAACATATATAAGTCATTGTTCTGAAAAAAAAAACCCTATAGCATAAAGTAGATTAAAGGATCTATATAAATGCAAACATAACCAAAAATACAATTGATTTTTATGGTTTTTTGAGCCTTCAATACAAGCAAAGGCACCATAGACTAGTAGACTCCATCTGATCAAATGTCACAATGGCTCCCTAAGGGGAAACAGAAGGCAGTTCCTGAATGCCATTGTTTTTAAACAGCCTCCACTGTTCAGTAAGGCTCCTTTATTTGCTTGGGGGAAGGGACTGTCACAGCAGTGCTCAAAAGGCTTCTAAGAAATCAAGGCAGAAGAAAATAGTGCTTACAGGGCAAAGGTACACAGGAGCTGTCTCTTCAACTCTCTGGTTTGAAATTCTCTTTGGTGATTTCATTTACGCAGGCACACAGGCCAGCATAAGATCAAGGTCTCTCTTAACTGACCCAGCTAGACCTTAATAGGTGAGGATTGTTTTTAAAGACAGAAGATATAAATTATTCCAGGTTTAATGTCCTTGGGAAAACTGTTGCAAACAGCCATCACTACAGTGCAGATGGATGGCCTCTCCCTTCTACATTAGAAGAAACAGAAAGGTTTGGTTATTTCCCCAAGCTTGTGGAAGGAGGCTGGGACAGCCACAGTAAGGACCTACTTACCACCCCTGACTGAACAAACAATGGATTGGGTCAATTAGACCTCCTTAGGACATCTCGTTCAAAACAACAGGCCTCTAGTCAACTAACAAGCACATATTAAGAGATTATTATGGCCAGGTACCATACTAAGTGCAGAGGACAGAATGAAAGGAAAAAACAGCTCCTGCCCTCAAGGAGCTGATATTCTAATGGACATTCTGAGCACCTACTGTGCATCAGGCCCTGTGCTAGGCATTGGGAATACAAGGGTGAAAACAATCACTGTCCTCTGAGAACTTACATTTCACTGAGGAGAAATGTGTACACAGATAAGGAGACACAATATATAAAGTCAATGTGTGGTGTGATTTGTACTTCGTTCTGGAAGAGGACCATGGCATCAGGGACATGATGACATGATTTGTGGTTGACCTTTATTTAAGTGAGGCAGGGCTGTGCAGGGTCACCAGCCTCACTTTCTCCTCCAGAGCCATCTGGGTCCAGTGGTCAGATATCCATCAGGAAGACTGGAAATGGCCCAGAATGCACTGGGAAACTTTGGCCATTTTAGGATAAGGCCTATTCAGGTTCTCATTTTGAGTGAGGTAACACCCATCCAGTGAAGAGGCCTCTTTAAGGAGTGAGTCAGGGGATGGCCCCTTTAATAAAAAAAGAAGTAAACTAGGAGGAAGAGACCCTTAGGGTTCCTGGCAAAAAGAGAAATAGTTATTATTTACATTCACTCTGAGTTAGTAAATACATACACATATGTGTGTATATTTATATTTATTTGTAAATATAAAAGCAAATACAAATTAATGGGGGGTGGGTAAAACTGGGATACTCAGGAAAGCTTTGAATGGAGGTGACACTTGGAAGGTGGATGTTCCCAGAGACAGAAGATGAAGAACATTCTAAGTATGGGACACAGCTTGAGCAAAGGCAAGGAAATGGGAGATCCAATGCCAAGTATAGGGTGTGTGCTAATGCACACAGACCCGTTTATCTGGGACGTAGAGTGTGAAATGCAGCAACACTTAATAAATCTATAAAAACAGGTTGAAGCCAGACAACACAAGGTTTTAAATACCTAACAGAGGAATCTTTGTTTTATCTACAAGGAAATAGGCAGCCTTTAAAGCTTCTTAAGGAGCAGAGTGATATCTGTACATTGTCCAGATCTAAAGTTTGTCTGTTTATTTGTTTTAACAGTGTCTAGCACGGCATCCTGTACAGGCAGTAGCACAGACATATCCTCTGCCCTCTAGACAATCACAATCAAGCTAACTCTGATTCAGACAGAGAGAAAAGCTATTATTTAAAATCTCTGCCCCAAGGATCTGGGATCTTACAGCTTGGGTACTCCTACTGACCCAATTTTTTTCTTTACAATCCCTCCAAGGTTTATTATTAGGAAAATCTATAAATTCAGCATGAGGCAAGCAGCAAATGCATCCCACCCACAAAATGCAGGGTGAAGGAGGAGGAAGAATTTTGTACCTGAGGTAATCACTCTTTCTCCTTTAATAAATAGAGAGGGACTTCCTCAAAGAGAGGACAAAATCAGAGCAGCGCTTATTTATATGACTTAAGATAGACAAAGGATTTTCTTTTCAAAAAACCAATAAAGTTAGTAGTAGTAGTAGTAGTAGTAGTAGTAGTAGTAGTAGTAGTAGTAGTAGTAGTAGTGGTAGTAGTAGTAGTGGTAGTACTAGTAGTAGTAGTAGCAGTAACAGTAGCAGTAGCAGTAGCAATAGCAGTAGTAGTAGTAGTAGTAGTAATAGAAGTAGTAGTAGTAGTAGTAGTAGAAGTATATTATTCCAATTTTACAGATGCAAAAACTGAGGCTTAAGAAGACAAAATGAGGGGAAGGGGTCACACAGCTAGCAATTGTCAGTCAACCATGGGTGTTCCGGCTCCAGATCTAAGATTCTACTCTGCCCTGATGCTTTTTGAATTAATTAAACAAATATATATTAAGCACCTACTCCATACAGGGACACATATGAGGTACTGTGGAAAATATAAAGTTTAGGTAAATCACAATTTCTGCTTGAATGGAGCTCAGAGTCTAGGCAGAAAATAAGATAGACTCACAGATAACTCTGATAAGTGCACAAGGGTACAGAGGAAGTGCAGAGACGGCAGAGGAGAAAGGCCTTACCAGCTGGGCAGCACTTGAGAGTGCTTTGATGAATGGATAGAAATTGAATACACAGAGGGAGGAGGGAGTTCTAGGGAATTAAGTAAGAGAACTGGGCAAATGCCCAAAGGTAGGAAAGTACTAAGTGTTCTCAAGAATTACCTCCAAGGGGGGAGGAGCCAAGATGGCAGTGTAGAAGCAGCAAGGATCAGCAGCTCCAGCACGGCCACCTTAAATTCACATAAAACAACAAATATTATGGCTCCAAAATCCATGGAACTGCAGAAAACATGGGTACCCATCGTAACAGGTTTGGAGCCAAGACCAGCCTAGCCCCCAAAACTGAGGCCTGACCCCAGGGCAGTGGGGAGAAGCCGCAGGGGCAGCCAGAGCCATTCTAGCGCTAAAGGTTAAAAAGTGAATCTGAATGAATTCAAGAGCGACAGAACCCAAGGAGAGACTGAGCGAGGCAGATTCCCAGGCCAGGAAAGTGCCTGCTTAGGTTGGGGTAAGAAGAACACTGAGCGCAAGGAAGCCGTGCCAGCGTGGAGCAGAGAGCAGAGAAGAGCGGACCAAGAGAAAAAGCTCCAGCCAGACATCCAGCAGACTCACCCAGCTTAAGAGGTTTCCAGCCAGCTCACCAGAGGACAGAGGAGCAATCGAACCGGGTAGGAAAAAACTCAGGTGCCATAGCAGGGTCAGCTGATTCTGTGGGGGCAATCTGGATGTTTAAACTTATATACCCATACTGCCAGAAACCACGATGGAGGAATAAAGTTTAGTGGCTCCTCTAAATCCCTCCCAGACCAAGAAAAGTCCGGAATTAAATGTTCTAATTAGAGTGGAGGCTTGAATCAGGGGAAGCAGCCCCAGGCTGGGGCAGGGTTAAGGGCAGGGAACAGACAGTATGGAATCTAAGCCCAGTAGGGTGGAGTCAGCAAACCCAACCAAGAAAAGCCAATTTAGCACCACTTGCCCAATCAGCAATCAACAGCTCTGCCTCAGGCCTTCAGCTGTGGCCGGCTCTGAACCTGTTTGAGCCCTAGCTCAGGGACACAGACTCTGAAACCTGAAAGAGCTAGACCACCTGACCCCAAAAAGTTACTCTGTAAGCATCAGGGCAACTCAGGGGAATTACCGAGAGTCTTGGTATTGGCATCAGGCTACATACTGAGAGCTTACAGCTACCAAGCCCCCAACTCCCACCTGACAATCTTAACACTCTGGCACCCCAGACCTGGATATCCACTCCAAATTCCAGGACAAAGGCACTCATAATGGGGAAGAAGGAAACTGCAAAGGCTAGGACCATCAAATCCTTTTATAGTGAACAAGAACAAACAAATTCAGAAGGCAACAGGGACTCTGTATCCACACTGGAGACCACAGAAGGAAATGCAAATTGGTCTCAAGCCTCCTTGGAGGATCTCAAAAGAGATTTTAAAAATGAAATTAGAGAACTAGGAGACAAATAC
>CM053602.1:10527538-10568075 GCA_028646575.1 Pseudocheirus occidentalis | reverse complement strand
CTTATATGAATTGATGCTGAGTGAGAAGAGCAGAACCAGGAAAATGTTGTACACAGTCACAGATACATCATATGTGTGGCGACCAATTTTGAAAAACTGGACACTTCTCAGCATCGCACAGTTACAAGTCTCAGGATGGAAGAAGACGTCTACATTCAGAGAAAGATCCAGAAAGATCAGAGTTTAAAAGGAGACTGAAGCAATGCATGCTATCATTCTTTTCAATGTTTGGCTTTTGTTTCTCTTTTCTCATTGTTCACTCCATTGACTATAACACCTATTCAATCAGACTAGTATACAATGTGATAGAGTTCACAGATCCTATACATGATTGTATGCCACCATGGCGGGGTGGGGGTAGGGAGGAAGGGGAGAAAAATCTGAAACTCAAGTGATTCTGGAACTGAATCTTGTAACCTAAAAGTAGACAAGTAAGTCAATAAAATAAAAAAAAAGAATTACCTCCAAGAATTCTGAGGTTTTATGCCACATCCTACAAAGTGGCAAGGAGGATAAAAGATGGGAGTAGTCAATGTTGGCTAGGTTTCAGGCAGACAAGCACAATAATGCATGCACAGCTAGCACCAAGAACTGGGCTAAACACTCTGGATGTCAATGTGGAATGATGTGAATTAACTATCTAAAGTATTCACATGCTTTGACCCAGATATCTTACTCCAAGGAATATATCCTAGGAAGACTAAGGTCCCAAATAAAGATGCCATATAGAAGAAAATATTCATCACAGAATTTTTTGTGTTATCAAAGAAATAGAAAAAAGTGGGTATCCATTGACAGGGAATATATGAATGTCATGAAATATTGTTGTACTATAAGAAATAAGGACCTCGGAGTGGCTAGGTGGTGCAGTGAATAGAGCACCAGCCCTAGAGTCAGGAGTACCTGAGTTCAAATCCGGCCTCAGACACTTAACATAAAAAACTAGCCATGTGACCTTGGGCAAGTCACTTAACCCCAACGGCCCTCCAAAAAAAACAAAACAAAACAAAACAAAACAAAAGAAATAAGGACCTCAAAGAAGCACAGAAAGAACTTCATAAACTGATGCGAGGTGAAGTCTGCAGAAGCAGGAAAACAGTATGCACAATGACTACAATGATTTAAACAAAAAGACAAGTAAAACAAAGATGAAAGAAGTTTCATTATAATGATCAATCTTGGCCCTGGAGAGGAGATGAGGAAACTTATCTTCCTCCTTTCCTTATGTCAAGTCTCCTTTGCTACAAGGGAAGACTCAAGGGGCTAGGGGAATAGCATTCTAAACAGAAATAATTGGCATATACAAATGAAAATCATTAATATAACTTAAAAACTAATATACAATAAGAATGTCTTAAACACACAATAGCAATAAAAAAGAATTTAATTTAAATTATGAAAAAGGAAGAACAGTGACCTGGCACAGAGAAATAGAAGTGATAGTCCCACCATACTCTGTCTCAATTAGACAACTGCTAAAGGATTATATCCCATTAATTCTCATTAAGAAAGTACACTGGCAAGCTAGGTCAGGATGCTGAAAAAACTAAAAACCATATCATACAAAAAATCTTTTGAGGGAACTGAGAATGCTTAGAAAGGAGAAGAAAGGAAGGCTTAAAAGTAATGAGAGCTGTCTTCAAGTATTTAAAGGATTTGCATGTGGAAAATGGATTAGGCTTATTCTACTGGGCCCATGTGGCTATTCAAAAGATGAAAGTTTTCCCTTGAAAAGTAGTGACTTCCCCAACACTAAAGCTCTTCAAACAAAGACTGGATGACAACTGGTCAGGGATATAGTAGAGGGGTTCCTTGCTTAGGTGTATAAATTGAATTAGATACTCCTGTAAGGCCCCGTCCAGTTATAAGAGTCTATGTTTCTGGGGATGGTCAGTTACTTGAAAGACATTTTGGAGGCATGAGTAGGCTCCACATGGCCATCTCCAGTCATCCTGATTTCTATCTCCCAATGAGACCCAGATAGTTCTGGAGGAGAAAGTGAGACTGATGACTTTGCACAGTTCTGCCTCACTTAAAGCCAATTCACTTACAAGTCATGGCAATACCTTCCCAATGCCATGGTCCTCTTCTAGAACGAAGGACAAACAACAAGTAGGATCCAATATAATTAGTACAATATGGGCTAAGTGAAAGACATGGACAGGAGAAAATCCCTTAGAAAGTCTATTAGCCCAGGATGCTCTGATGACAAGCTGAGAAATGGAAAGGGATCTTTTAATGCATAAAGAAGACAGTTGCATTAAGGATGGACTGGAGCTAGTGAGATGACACTGGAAAAAAAGACAAAGACCTAGGCCCTAGATCAAGAGTGTGGTGTAATGGAGGAAAAGCAAAGAAGACTGGTGAAATATTGTAAAACAAAAGCAATGCTCACAGGCCACAAATCCACAAATCAGTCATTTGGTGTAACTCATCATCACAACAGCTGACGTTTATATGCCGATACTTCAGTGATCCATGATCTCATCAGTGAGAATATCTACTTCAGCAGTACAGACCACAAGCCATTCAGGTTGGACCAGTCTATGTGACTTTTGTCTGTTTACTCTCATAAGTTCATCCAAGGATCTAACTGAATGGAAAAAGTGAAACTTCTCAGCCCATAAGTTTTGTGGGAGCAAGCTAGAGTTTCGGTTTCACCATTCCCTTTTTAGTACTGCCACATCAGCATTAGGCCCCTTCAGAGGTTTTCAACCTCCACCTTTGCTTGTGACATTTTCCCCTCATTTGCTTTAGTGTTTGCCAAATAAGGATGTGAACATTTGAATTGTTCAGATTGTTCAGGACCCTTCCCCCTTTCCCTTGCTGTCAATCAGCATTAAGCTCTTAGCCCCTCCCTTCTTCACTTTGGCATTTGCCAAATAAGGATAGGTACATTTGAATTGACTATCCCCTATTTGCTTATTTTTTGTAAGCCTGCCTCCCAGCCACTGAGAGACAGTGTTGGGCTTCTTTGCTTCTTATCACTGGAGGAGAATTCTCACTCACATTGCAAGCCTGCTTCCCAGCAAATGGGAGAAGGAACAGTGGTGGGAGGGGGCTTGACTGCATTAGGGTATAAATTCTTGTTCTGTCTTCTGTAACACACCTCCTCTCTCTGATCCACCATGGAGAGGACCACCGTCTTCCCACAGGGGAAGAGAATTAAAAAAACTTTCTGCTCCTTCCTCAAGATACCTCTGATTTTTAATTTTTCTGGGTAGATTTTTGGGGTCCCTGTACCCCACACACAGCCAATGTGCTAGAGGCATTTTCTACTTTCTCTTGAGATCATAAGGATGCCAATGGAGCACGTGGGTCATCTATGCATTTTCACCTGCTCCCACCACATTATCAGTTCATCGTCTTTATCACTCAATATAGCATTTTGAGGATAATTTATATACTACATGTACTTTGTAATTTGGAGGGTGGTGTAACCTGCTTATACCTACTATGGGCTTCCTCATTGCTCCTTGGGTGATCTTTAACTTCAATTCTTTGGAGACTAAGTGTTCCGTGACTTGCAGTCATGAAAGAACAGTGGAAGAATGGAACAGTTGCTATTGAGAAGATCAGTCTTTGTTTCAAGGAGAACTTTGGGGTCATTAAAAGAGCTCTGCAATTTCCTCAATGCAATTCATCCCATTGCTTTCCTTCTACTTAATTCTGGGTCCAGATTTTCATTCATTTGTATATATATTTACATATATATATGTATGTATATATGTATGTGTGTATGTATATAAATATATGTGTATGTGTATATATATGTGTATGTATATATACACACATATATGTGTATGTAAGTGTGCATATTTTATATGTGTGTGTGTGTGTGTATGATCCTCTATGCCAGTGGTTCTCAACCTTCCTAATGCCGCAACCTTTTAATACTCGTATGTGGGCGTATCTCCATGTGGGCAGACTCGCCTGGATACAGATAGAGGAGCAGTGTCTCAGTTCCTAAGACCGTTACAAATATGTGTTGTCTGAGAGTCTTAGGCGACCCCTGTGAAAGGGTCATTTGACCCCCAAAGGGGTCATGACCCACAGGTTGAGAACCGCTGTTCTATGCACTATGTCACACTGCCTCCCATAATAATACTTATCAGAGTCATATACATATTCATCACTGATTGGCAATGAGGAGAAAAATTCTATTTCTTTTGGCCATTAAAATACTGGCTAAGCCTGGTCCCCACTTCTTATTCAATATCACATGCAAAACTCCAGATTCTTGGCCTAAAGGGAGCACCCTGGAAAGCCTCTTCCCTCTCAATTATAAGGAGCCTTTTAGTCCCTCCATTATGCATACACTTCATTAACTCAAGGACAATGCTCAGATTAGACCTTAGTCTACTGTTACAGCCTCAGAAGCAAAAAAGCATCAAGCAAACAGAGTTGTAAACCAACCCTGAAAATCAGGACCAATGGGATGTAACCAGTCGATGCTCATATTGAAAATTCTAAAAATCAAAAGTCCACAGGAGCCAATTTTGATTTTCAAAATTTGATGAATTAAGGGCAATATAGACTGGAAGAGTTCTCACTCTGAATAACTAATTATCTTAACCTACAGGATGCTCTCCATCAGTTATACAACCTGCTACCTGGCCAACACAGTGCATTTCTGGGCTTAGGGGAGGAGCAACTACAGTATTTCTTCATGTCTCTCTGTTTTCTCTTCTTATTCAAGGACACCCCCAGAAACGGTACAGGGGTTACCAGGAGACAGCCTGGAAAGAGGATGGTAAATTCCAAAATTTAAGGATGAAAAGGATCAAAGTATATGGGATGAAAAACCCCATTAAAAATTTAATAAAAAACATGGAGGTTTCTCAGGATAGAAACAGGAAATTTTTATTCTCTTCCCCCATGAGAAGGAGGTCCTCTCCAAGAGGGATCAGTGAGAGTTACAGAAGACAGAACCAGAATTTATACCCTAAGGCAGACAAGCCCCCTCCCACTGCTGTCCCTTCCCCCATTGGCTGGGAGGTGGGCTTACAATCTGAGTACAAAATCTCCTCCAATGATAAGGAACAAGGAAATAGGGAATAGCCATTCCAAAAGTACCTATCGTTATTTGGCGAACGCTAAAGTGAAGAAGGGGGAAGAGCTCTAAGAGATTCCTAAAATTCCTGAAGAGCTTAAGGCTGATTGACAGCAAGGGAAGGGGGGAAGAGTCCTAGGTTGTATAATTTCTTAGAAAACCCAGGACTCAGGTCCTTCAGTCTTACAAAAATCTGTCTCTGGTTTCGAGATAGTCTCTCTCTCTCCCTTCTCCTCATTTTGAGGAGTCTTCACAAAGGGTACAGAGAGAGAGTGCACCCAAGACTCAAAAAGGGTCTTAATTTGAAGTGAAAGATGGACTATACAATCTACTGTAGGCTCATGAAAAATGTATACAGTATCTAAGGTTTCAGGATTAGCACCTTTGTGGGAAGAAAAACTGGTAAGGGGAGTGATGTCATGGAATAGAACCAGTTACCAGTGCAATGGAAAGATTTTGAGTCAAATGACCCAGGTTTGAATCCTACCTCTAATGATGACTATATGTGACCTTAGGCAAGTCACTTCACCTCCCAAGTTAAACTAGATTGTCTCTGGGGACCCTTCCAGCTCTAGATCTCTGCCCTATAAGAGTGGTGGAACTAGAGTCAAGAGACTAAGCAGGTATTCAAATCTCATCTCTGATACTTCCTAGCTGCATATCCAAGAGAAAGTCAATGATTGTCTGTTTCCTCCTTGGTAAAACAGAGCTATCTATACTACCTTCCATTTGATTAACGTTTACTAAACAGTGCCTGACACTGTACTAAGTCCTGGGGCTACAAATAAGCAAAAGAAAGGAATTTGTCATCTAATAGGGGAAGACAACACACAAAAGGAAGCTAAAAATGGAGGCTTGGGGGGGAGGGGAAGGGAGAGGGGAAACCACCAAGGGGTGGCCAGCAGGGGGGCCTCTTATTCCATGGAGTTGAAAACAAGTAGACTGACAGGTGGAAAGTGGAGTAAGCTGGAAGCCTAATTCCCACCCTCCATGATAAAGGATTTAAGTGCTCCAGCTTTCCAGTCACCTGGGAGAGGAGGCTGAGAAAGGTGGCAAGATGTTAAGCATCCAAGGCAGAATTAGTTGCATGATGATGAAATTAGAAGCGATCTTCCCTTCCTCTGTGGTGTGTTGTGAGGAAAATTCAACATCTATGTGAATTCTTATTCCTAGAATACTACTCTTGAAGCTGTAGCTTATTTTGACTATACCACCAAAGCATTAGTATTCAGATTTTAAGTACTGCTGCTCATGTTTAAACATAAACTTAGTTTTCCCATAAAATATGTGACTTTGAAAAAAAATTTGCTATGTTCTTAAGGGTATTTTTATTATTTCCAGGAACTAACATTCATTCCTAGCACAAGCCATCTCTAATGTTATGGAAACCTATAATGGAAATTCTCTTTACAAAAACTGTGGGGATATGCGTCATACATCAAACAATGGATCCCTGAATCTCCATTGACAGGAAGCATTACTGGATGCTCTACAGAGCAAGTGTCCTTAGAAAGAGATTTGCCTGAAAGCTAAGAAGGAAACTCATTAAGAAAGTCACAGATTTTTCATGACCAAAAGCCCAACATCTTCCCATCAGAACTACACATTTCAAGGAACAAAGACCCTCAAAGGAAATATAGTCCAAACCTCTTGTTTTTACACATGAGGAAACTGAGGCAGAAATAAGTGAAGTATCTTGCCCCCAAAGGCTTCACAGTTAGAAAATAGCAGAGTCAGGACTTCTGATGCCAAGTCTAGTGGTCTCTCCACTGTGCCTCCCAAGAGACCTTGGTAAAATAAAGGACTGTCCTTCTAAATGGGAATGTTGTGTCAGATGATGGAATCATTGTCCTGATAACATGGTCTAGGATAAATCATCTGCCAAAGTCAGATATCCAAGTTAGATCCTTTGATCTCTGACCTTCAATTTGCCAGCAAATGATAGGGTTAGAAGGATTTGAGGCTAAGTTCCCTAGTTCTAAATCCAGAGCTTTTTACTCTGTACCTCTGTACCACCGTTGTCTGTGAACAGGTCCTACCTTGCCTACAAGATGGTAAGGCAGGAGATCAAGGACTGTTTCATATTCTTTCAAAAGTTTGCCTGTTTTTGGATTGACTGTTTCTGGTTCTAGAAATTAGAATTAAAAGAGATTTATATTTATTTTTAGAAGAAGAATCCTAATTAACCAACATAGCAAATCCTAGGATATTCTCTAGACATGCACTATCTGTGTGTAGTCATATAACCTTGTTAGTTTCCCAAAGAGGTTCTCTGACAGTTCTATCCAGCTTCAAATCTATGACCCATCAAAAGAAGTCACTAGTCACAACTCCAGGAAATTCCCCTGTATTTAAGGTCTTGGTCTAGATGACTACTTTTATAAATCAATGAAAAATACTTTGCAAACCTTCAAGTGCTGACAGTCACAAAGATATCATACACGCATTGCTATTTGTTTGGAAATGCTAAATTTGCTAAAATATAAGCTGTTCACTGTGCTGAAAAGTCTAGGTTTTTAAAAAAGAGACTTTTATTGAAATCTTTTCTTTTTACATTGTCTAGATTTACTCCTGTAAAGAGCCAGTCCTTATACCAGACTTTAAAAAGAAAGAAAAGGGGGGAAGCAAAATCTATCATGGCATTGATGTTATATACAACATTCTACATCTGTGAACTCTCTGCTTCTCCATAGGAGAGGAGTTGGAGGAAGAGTGGAAATGTGTTTTGTTCTAACACTTCTTTGAGGACAAACTTGTTCTTTATAATTTTGTAACATCCATCTTTGATAATTTGTTCTTTTGATTTTTGATTGTTGTAGTTACTGTATATAGTGTTTTCCTGACTCTGATTACTCTACTTTTCATCAGTTCATGTAAGCCATTTCATGCTTCTCTGTTTTCATTATGTTCACTGACTCTTACAGCAGAGTAATATTCCTTTATATTTGTGTACCACCATTTGGATAGCTATTCACAAGTCAATGGAAGAACCCATATTTTTAACAATAATGTTCTCCCAGGAATTCTTCATGACTGTAAATCATGGAAAACCATAAGCTCCAAAGAATCAAAATAGCACATATTCAACTGGAGTGATAGATGGTTAGTACAAGTAAGAAGTAGCATATTAGCAAAGATGACTGGCATATGGAAAGCGGTACAAAATTTCTCATCAAAAACATATATAACCCCCCTCAAAAAAAGGTATGGTCAAGAATGAAGGATCACAGATAGAGAGCCCAAACACAACTGTGAAACCCTGGTATCCATGGAATAATAAAAATAACTAGAGGGTTCAACCATTCTGGAGAACTATATGTAACTAGGCCCAAGGGATTATAAAACTGGGCATACCCTTTGACCCACCTAATTACTAGTACTAGGTCTGTATTCCAAAGAGATCAAAGGAAAAGGAAAAGGACCCATATGTACAAAAAACATCTATAGCAGCTTTTTTGTGGTGGCTAAGGAACTGGAAACAGAAGTGATGTCTATCAATCGGGGAAAGGCTGAAGAAGCTGTAGTACATGATTGCGATGGAATATTATTGTGTTATAAGAAATGAAAAGTAGGATGCCTGCAGAAAAGCCTGGGAAGATTTATATCAACTGATACAAAGTGAAGAGAACATAACCTGGAGAACACTGTATGCAAGAACAGCAAAACTGTAATGATAATCAACTTAGAAAGACTTAGCTACTCCAATCAATACAATGGTCTAGGATAATTCCTAAGGACTCATGATGAAAAAATGGGGAGGTAGGTGGTGCAGTGAACATAGTACTGTGTAACAAATACTTCACAAATCTGGGTGGAATTTAAGTGAAGGGAGGAAAGACACTGAACTTACAGAATGCCATCATTATAGAGGACTATGGAGGTGATGTAACTCAAAATCAAAATGGAGAAGGGATTTATTTAAGGTTACCTAACTAGGAAGTGTTTCTGAGCTAAAAAGATTACAGGATCACAAACTAATAACTGGAAGGGACTCTAGGAATCAGTGAGCCCAGAAGATCAGAAGCATTTTTGTGTCAAGAACTTCTTGAGGAGTCTGGTGAATCCTATGAACCCCTTCTTAGAATGATAATTTTAAATGCAGAAAATAGAATGCGTAGGATTATAAAGGAAACATTTATATTGAAATGTTATCAAAATGTTCTTTTAAAATAAGTTGAGGGATCCCAGATTAAGAAACCCCAATAAATCCAATCCCTTCATTTTACAATGGAGGGGCTATAAGGCCAAAAAAAGGGAAGTGACTTTCCCAAGGACACACAAAGAACAGCTAGTAGAATATTATCAAAGGTGACCTGCATGAAAGAAACAATACAAAAGATACATAACAAGTAGCAGATCTGAACCTTTGACAACAGAAACATCACTTTTGTCTATTTTATCACACTTTTCCTGAAAGGTAAGAGACCACAATCCAGTTCTTTTGACTCCCAATTCAGTGATTATTCCATAGTGCCTTAGTAGTCAAACTTGGTCCCAAACTTAAGGTTCAAAGAGGCTACAAGAACACTTTCACATCTGACAGTTCTTTAGCTATCTAAAAATTTTACCAAGTGCCCTCATACCTATTTTCTAGGTATGCAAAAAGAAAAGAAGGGAATCTGTGTGCTCTATGCTGTAGCAGGAGAAACAAATCCATAACAAATTAACAAATTACACCTTTAATTCTATGATATTTCATTTAGTTAATATCTCCTTTCCTTCCTTCCTGAACTTTACCTTTCAAATATATGTCTATATGTCAGTGGATCCATGATCCTTTTGATGTAATAGTGCTAAGCTTATGCATTTAACGTCCTTTCCTTCCATTCCCCTCTTGTACAAGTTCTGTCATAAAAGTCCTAGAGGATCTGTCCAATGTGCTGAAGGATCCTCCTGGGGTTTTTACATTTAGCACAGGGATGGTCCATCTTTTCCCCTTTGCTTTCATTACTGTTCAAACACTTTTTTTTTAAAGTCTATGTTATAAATCCCTGTACTTGTCCAAAAATATCACCAAGTACTCTGATTTATATATTATTCCCAACTTCTGTGCTACAGGGGAAAAGAACACTGGCCCTGGAGTCAAAGGATCAGATTAATTTGAAATCCCACCTCTGACATCTAATACCTGTGTGATGTATGGCAAGTTGCTTAGCCTCTCTGGGCCTCAGTTTCCTCATGTATAAAATAAGAAGACAGTGTTATCTTGCCTCAGAGATAACTTCCACCTCTAGCCTTTTAAATGTTTATCTAGAGAGACGACTCCATATGTAAAGGAGATTTCATTAGACAGTCCAAGTCTATGGCAACACCTGGCTAATACTAATTCTCCTTACAGTAGACCCATAACTAAGAACTTTTTTCCTTACAAATAATTTTCTTTTCAATAATATCTTCATTCTTATATGAAAATATTTTTTCCACTCTAGTGGAAGTTTGTGGCAGAAGCCGAGGAAGCTGAAACTTCAGCATTGAAATACAGCACACACACTCAAACACACACAGATATGTCAGGAGAAGCTAGCCTTAGAAACTCAAGATGGAGTGGAATAAAATCCCTGCACAGGGACCAAAATGTCTCTCAAGACAACAACCACCAGCAGCCAGTGTCTTTCCAGAGCATCCCCCACTCTCAACAAACTGTTCCAGGAGAGAAAATAGGAGACACCATAACAAAAGAAAGGTGTTTATTGAAGCTGGAACAAAGCCTCTGCTGCCAAGCCATTACTGAGATAATGAACAAAGTAGATGGAGTAAAAAAGGGCCTCTCTGTGGAAGTGCCTCTTGCCAGCATGCACAGACATATATGCTTGTATGTATATGTCTACACGTTTTCCTAAAGGGTTTCAAATCCCAGTTGAGAGTCTAGACCAATGATTCCTTCCATAATGAAGAAGCACAAATCCTCCTTTGAAAATCAACTGAGAACAACAGACTTGTTATCCATCAGCCAACACCACAGTATGACAAAAAAGGTACCTTTTATTCTTGAGGTCTCTGAATGCAATGGTAAGGGGGAGGAGGAAGGAAGAGAAACAAATCAGAGAAACCAACAGGCAATAAAAGGCAGGAAGTTTTGTACTAAAAACCTATTCTGGGACAATGAGCCTTAGCCACTGCAGAGGATCAAGAAGAGGTTGAGACCAAAATTTGAGTAACATGGCTTTTCATACACAATGGCAGAAGTGATTAATGCCTCCTCTTTGCAGCAAACATGGACCATTAATTACTGGTAACACTTGGGGAAGTTTATGTATCCTTTAAGGTGGACTAAAAATAGGAGTTTGAGTTCTTGGCAAAAAAAAGATCCCCAAACAGGTATTCATCAGTAATAGGAATCTACAGTGATCTTACCATTTTTCATTCAAGGGATGGTTGCCATGTCTACAAAGGGCAACGACTCCTTATAGGCAGCCAGAGGTAAAGCGATTATCATTATCCAAGACCATTCCAGCTTGCCACTTGAAAACAAGTACAGTGAACAGCTTATATTTTAGTAAATTGAGCAGCTCTAATCAAATAGCAATGGTTGAATACCATTCTTAGCATTTGTCACTTGGTGAGGGGTCATTTGCCTAAGCTTTAAAAAATGGAACTTGCCATTGCACTTGGTTTTGCCACTCTTAAATGGATTTATTGTGATTAGTATAAATTATAAGTATCTGTTTTGGAATCTTACCATCCTACTAGACTGTAAGCTCTATGAGGAGAGGAAGTCTCTTATCTAAACTTTCTATCTCCTCAGCACCAACCTCAGGGTCCTGCGAACAGCAGGTACGTAATAAATGTGTGTTATAGCCTGGTTCTGACACATACTGGCTGTGTGACTTCATCTCTCAGGGCTTTAGGCAATTCTCTAAAGATTATAAGTTGCAGTAAAAGTATCAGCCTGCACTGACTGAAGGATCTCTTTACTGTGTGCAAGGCACAGTAAGGAAATCAGTTGTCTAGAAAAGAATCCCTGCCCTCTTGTAACTTGGGTATAGCAAAGGAAAAAGCACAGGGCTAGCCCCTAGCCCTAGCCCTATCTCCCATCACATCTAGCACATGTCCCTGAGTTTGCTACTTGTCCACTGAAATCTCTTCTTGCTGCTGGTGTCCATAGGTACCACCACTTTCCGTGTTTAAAATCTTGGGTCATCTTTGACACTTTCAGACCTCTCATAGCCAATCAGTTACTAATGGTTGATTGATTCCATCCATACATTTTTACATCAACTCCCTCTTCTCAATTCTTGTCATCACCATCCTTGTGCAGACCATCATTTCTGCCTCCCTAGACCACTACAACCAGTCTAATGGGTCTTCCTGCCTTCCTTCTGAAGCCCCTATTATTATACTTCTTCCAGGATCTTCTTCCTGGTCACCATCATAATCACCTGGTCTTCAACACAGAACTAGTCACATCACTCCTCAGCTCAAAAATGTTCAGTGGCTCCCTATGGCCTACTAAATAAAGTTCACACTCCTTCACTGGGCATTTCAGGTCCTCCATGATCTTAGGCCACTCTACCTTTCTAGCTTCTTCTCATTTTATGACTTCCCTTCTTGCCTTCCGTGTTCTAGCTAGGCAGTACTGCTTTGGGAATCTCATCTCCCACCCCACCCCCAAACTTCCTCTGTACTTTCCTGTCTCTTAGCTCTTTGCTACCTACCACTCTTGGCCTGATGAATTCCTGCTAATCTTTGCAAATGCAGCCTCCTCTGAGACACTTGATTCCCCTTTTGTCAGAAGCAACTTTTAGCTTTGGATTTTGCTTTGCACCTCTCTAATATGTTACCATGCAATATTGTATATTGTAGGCCTCAGTGCTTGTGCTTTCTTCCCTGCATATTCTAAGTTCCCTGAGGGAAGTGACCATGATTTATCTAAACCCTAGATTTCCCTAATTCGTTCTACACATAGCAGATATTTAAGAACTACTGGTTGGTTGGTTGGTGAATGAATAGTACAGTACTTGGCTCCAAGCAGACATATGATAACTATTTGCTGTTGGTTTAGATTAGATGTCTGGGTAATGGAAGGAGAGGAGCTGAATATGACCTCCACTATGTAAATGTGACAGGCTAGTAGGATGACAGAGTCATGGAGGTCATTGGGAAAGGTTTTCTTTTCATCATCTTCTGGCAACACATTAATGTATCCTCTTCAAGGGATTGTAGGCAGAGAAGTGGCACAGCTTGGGGGCACAGCTGGCCCCAGATGTGACCTGGTAGCTCACCAAGCAGCTCCTATACTCAAAGAGAGGTAGACTGAATGTTATCTTCCTTCCTCAGAAGTTTCTGTAAGCTCTTACGAAAGACCTGCGTGCAAAAACACTACCTTCAGTTACACGGTTTTCAGCAGAGCAGTTCTCCATCTCTCCCTACACTCTTCTCCTTTTCAAGTGAATTATCATCTTTCATTTGTTATTCTGGACACCAAGTAAAAGGGGAAAAAAACCCAACCAAACAAATCCATGTTTTCAAACTTTTGCTTCTGTGGCCCATTAGCTTTATCAGCACATCTGTCTCCAGGAGACTCTCTTGCAGGTCTGATGCCAAGCCGGGCTTCATTAAAACCATCCTTTTTGCTGCAGCCCCAGAACTGGGGATCTCTGCCAGAGGGAAGATGGCCATTTCCTCTACTTGCTCGGGTGCTGTCATGATGCTTCTCAACCCCAAAGCAGCCTGAGTAAAGGTGAGGATGGGGCCTTTGAGTTGAGGCTTCTCTTCCAGACAGAATCAGCTTTCAGTTGATTTGGAGAGATTCAACTCACAGAACAGTATAAAAGGAACTAACTTTGATTTTACCTTCCCTCAGGCACAACACGGCAGAGGGGTTTTGAGTCATGTTTTATAGAATATAAGTTCCCTAACAGCAGCACATTAAAAGTTCCAGGAGTGCAGTACTAAGGGACTCTCATGGGGTGTTCAGAGCCCTTTCAGACCTCCAGGAGACATTTTAAATGCAGAATGGCCTGGCAGCTAACAGAATGCCCATTCAAGGCAAGCATAATATAGTCCACACATTAGATGCATACCAAAAAAGTTAATTAGGGTCACTGATTGGGAGCTTTATATAACAGACCTTCCAGGGCAAAAGGAGAGACAAACCTCATCCTGATGAAACTAGATGAAACTATTACAAACTTTAATTAGATGATCTCACTTAGTTAAACTACCTTTAGGATTAACTAGGAATGTAGAAATCAGAGTCCACAGGAAGGTTGTTCAGCACCCCACCACTATGGCTCAATGGATTTGTGCCCTAGCCCTGAACTGCATATTCATTTTAATTAAATTATTACCGATAACTTCTGTTTACACATCACAGGCATTTCCAGAAATGCTGTTCCATTCCCTATCCATCCCCAATTCCAAGTGAGCTTTTCTTTATAACTAACAAAAGTAATTAAGTGAAACCGTCTAAAACAGGAATTATTTATGACAATGCATACACCATTCTGCACCCATAGCCCCCCCTCCCAAGGAAAGGAAGGAAGAAAATTTTCTTATCTCTTTCCCAGGGCCAAAAAGAGTTGCTACAATTCCACACACAGATTTTTGGCTTAGCTGTATTATTGTTTTCATTTCCATGATCAAAGTCATCATACATACATATTGTGTTCCTAGTTATTATCACTTCATTCTGTATCAGTTTGTACAAGTTTTCCCACTTGTCTCTATATTCTTAAAACTCATCATTTCTTAATATTTCATTTCATTCATTATACCAAAATTTATTGTCATTCCACAACCAATGGGAGCCCACTTTTTCCAGTTCTTTGCCGCCATAAAAAATTGCTGCTATGAAACTTTTGGCCTGTATGAGAGTCTTTCTGCTTTGAATGCCTTGGGGAATATGTGCAGCAGTGGGATCTCATAGCCCAAGGGTATGGACATATTAATGGCCTTTCTCACATAATTTACAAATTGATTTTTAGGACTCCACCAATAGCATACTTATATGTCTATCTCTGGGTGGTCTTCCAGGATAGACCACTGTTATCTCTTGCTGTTTTGCTGATTTTGCTTGCTATGAGGAATGACTTTGACTGGTGTGGCAAGCCATATAGGCCTGATCCAGAACTCATATAAGAGATCTTAATTATGTACCCTAATTCCTTTTGAGGTGACACAGCTTGCAAAGGCTAGCTCCCCAGAAAGAACCTCAGGTGTAAACTTAAAAGGACTTTCGTTTGATATCCTGATATAAAACCTTTGCATCCAAACTTCAGGCATCAACAAGGACATGTTCCTTATCATATTGTACTAAAGACTATTGTAAGTCAAAATACTTGATTCTCGGGGATCCAGTTTCTATGCAGATGTCTTTGAGGTTGTGGCCTGCTCTCAGGGAGCATCCTCTGTCCTGTAGATAACAGACAACTGACCTTCTCCATGACTTCTGGGGTCCTTGTTAACAAGCCTTGTCTTATGCAAGCTACTTCCTGGGTATGGCAAACTATTCTATTAGCGATAATATTCCAGGATATGATTCAGATAAGAATACTTGAATTATTGTCATTTGGATCTTTAAAAACTTTGTTCTAAGCATCAATAAATGGAGTTCATGGTTTTTCCTTGAACTACCCGCATGGCGTGGTCACTTTTCTTATTCACATCTCCGATCATGCTTAGTGCTGGACACAGAGCACCCCAAAAGAATGGATTTCAAACCTTGATACCAAAGGTGGATACCCTGAGAGCCTGGTATCACCTTGTCAGGCTGTACAGTGGGAGCACAAGGAAAAATAGAATGAAAATCTTGTCAGCTCAATCAGCTCCTGATCTAATGACGAGACTGGAGATCAGGTAGGAGATGTGCTGAAAGGCCATGTCTACCCTTCTCCATGAAGATCTTGACCAAATATCATTGACAACCTTTTTGGTAACCTTTTTCCAGAGGTATGCCATAGTTAACAGCAAGTCTTGCCAGACAAATCAAATGTAGTATTCCAACCCAATTTCCTAGGCCTGAAATAGAGAGGTTAACCTTCTTGTTTAACCTCTGAGGTTAGGAGGCAGGAAAATTACTCATTAACTTCTTTGGGGCAGCCTAGGAGTAACTTTGCAGACTAAGGGCACTACGGTGTATGTCTTGCAAAGTGCAACTTACTGGGTATCCTCTAATTAGTTTTCTGCAAAGTATGTAACACATCAGTAGACCCTATTAACAGCTGCCCCTTGTATACGGTGAAAATGTTACTAAAAGCTGGCATTGATTACATTTACACAGGGTGTTGTCTCAAAAGTTCCAGTGCAACTTAAAGCTTTCATAGCATAATATGGAAAAAACATGCAAAGATAAAGTATAATGTATTTTCCTACTTCGTTTTCCTGTTTTAAGAAAAAATGAGTGGGGGTGGCTAGGTGGAGCAGTGAATAGAGCACTGTCCCTGGAGTCAGGAGGACCTGAGTTCAAATCTGGCCTCAGACACTTAACGCAAAACTAGCCATGTGACCTTGGGCAAGTCACTTAACCCCAACTGCCCTGTGTTCCCTCCAAAAACCAAAAAAAAAAAAATAAAATAAAGAAAAAAGGAGAATCAAATGTTTTTATTGTTCAAAAACTTAAATGAGTCAAAAAAGATTTTTTTTTGCTTTGCCAAGTAAGGTAAACAGTGATGATATTGACTGACCATACAAAGACTTTCACTGTCTTGATATGAAGCCAGTTCCCTATTTATGAGTTTCGTTGGCAAGTTCTCATAGTAGGAAATAAATCCTAATGGAGAAAACAAACATTCACTGAAGTCTGTGAGTTCTGCTAAGATATTTGCATAAGTTTTGACAGCTTAAAACTACACAAAGACTTTTGGGATTATATAACTGCTTTGTACCACAATCATGCAAGGTATAAATATTATTATCAACATTTTACACATGAGAAAATTTTGGCATGGTGCCACAATGGTAGAGCAAAAGCCAGAACTTTCTTGAGCCTCCACTCCAACACCTCCAATACCTGTAAAATCTGACTCTAGGCAAATTTTAAAGCTACAGAACCCACAAAGTGACAGAGAGAAACAAATCTCCTGCTGAAGGCAGCCCGGCGGGCCAACAGAAAGGGACTATCACACTAGACTGGGAGATAAGCGCAGCCCTGCATGAGCCATGCAGTCCCAGACCCAGGGTGACTCTGAGCAGTGGCACAGGCTTCAGGAGAGTAAATCACCAGCAGCTGTGGTGGTTTCCAGACTTCTCAACCCATAAATGCCAAAGAGAAAGTAAAAGTTCAGTGGGGAACTCTGTTGCAACTGAGTGATAGTAGAGCCCATTCTGGCCCTTGCCTCTGAGGTGAAGGGTGGCCATGGTGCAGCGGCTGCAGCTGCTGCTATGTGGCTGCCTCCTGAGCTCCTGGACTGCAGATTGTAGGGGGACCCAGCAACCATTCAGAAGGTAATTGATCTTGCTTTGACCTGCTTGGATCTGGGTCACAGTCCTGGGTGGTGGTTCTGGTGTGTGTGGGCCAGTATACCCCAGAGCTTGTAGTGGCTGTAGAGAGGGGACCTTCCTCATAACTCTAACAACATTTGCCAAGAAGCCAAGTGATTTGGGACAGAGCTCTCTCCACTCTGGAAGCAGAATTCTACCCTGGCAAAGAGCTCAAAAGTCAAGTAATTGGTTGCCAAAATGAGCAAGCAGAGGAAGTGTGATCAGACCATGGAATCCTTTTTTGGGGATAAAAAGGATCAAAATATGGAACCAGAAGAGAACAACAAAGTCAAAACTCCTGTGTCAAAAGCTTCCAAGAAAAATATTAAATGGTCACATGTCATAGAGGAGCTCAAGAAGGATTTTAAAAATAAAGTAAGAGAAGGAGAAGAAAAATTGGGAAGACAAAATGAGAACGATGCAAGAAAATCATGAAAAGCAAGTCAACAGCCTGCTAAAAAAGACTAAAAAAATAATGAAGAAAATAACAACTTTAAAAATAGACTAACTCAAATGGCAATTGAAGCCCAAAAAGCCAGTGAAGAGAAGAATGCCTTAAAAAGTAAAGTTTTCCAAATGGAAAAATAATTTCAAAAATTCACTGAAGAGAATAATTCCTTCAAAATCAGATTGGAGCAAATGAAAGCTAATGACTTTATGAAAGATCAGGATACTATAAAACAGATCCAAACAAATGAAAAAATAGAAGGTAATGTGAAATATTTCATTGGAAAAACAATTGACTTGGAAAATAGATCCAGGAGAGATCATTTAAGAATTATTGGACTACCTGAAAGCCAGGATCAAAAAAAGAGCCTAGACATCATCCTTCAAAAAATTCTCAAGAAAAATTGCCCTGAGATTCTGGAACCAGAGGGAAAAATAGAAATGGAAAGAATTCACCAATCACCTCTTACAAAGGATCCCAAAAAGAAACCTCCTAGGAATATCATAGCCAAATTCCAGAGTTCCCAAGTCAAGGATAAAATATTACAAGCTAACAGGGAGAAACAATTTGAGTACTGTGGAAACACCATCAGGATAACACAATATTAGCAGCTTCTACATTAAGGAATGGAATATGATAAGGCTTGGAATATGATATTCCAGAGGTCAAAGGAACTAGGATTAAAACCAAGAATCACCTACCCAGAAAAACTCAGTATAATGTTTCAGGGGAAAATATGGTCATTCAATGAAATAGAGGACTTTCAAGTATTCTTGATGAAAAAACCAGAGCTGAACAGAAAATTTGACTTCCAGATACAAGAAGAAAGAGAAACATGAGAAGGTAAACAGGTAAAAGAAACCATAAGACACTTATTAAAGTTGAACTATTTACATTCCTACGTGGAAAAATGATCATTGTAACTCATGAGACTTTTCTCAGTATGAGGATAGTTGAAGGGAATATATATGTATACATAATTGTATGTATGTATGTATGTATAGAAGGGTGTATATGTGCATAAATACATATGTGAGTATGTGTATATGTATGTAAATGTATACATAGACAGAGGGGAGAGGATCACTTGAATAGGAAGGGACGATATCTAAAAAGTAAAATTAAGAGGTGAGAGAGGAATATAATGAGAGAAGGAGAAAGGAGGAGAGAGAATAGGTAATTGATCTGATATAAAAGAGGCAAGAGAAAGCTGTCACAATGGAGGGGAAGAGCAGGAAGGTGAAAGGGAATGGCTCAACCTTACTCTCATTGAATTTGGCTTAAGGAGGGAATAATATACACACTCAATTAGGTATCTTACCCTACAGGAAAGTAGGGAGGAAGGGAATAAGGGGGGAATGATAGAAGGGAGGGCAGATTGGGGGAGAGGGTAGTTAGAAGCAAACACTTTTGAAAAGGGACAGGGTCAAAGGATAAAATAGAATAAATGAGAAAACTGAGGCTTAGAGAGGTTAAATGACCAGCTCACACAGTTAAGTGTGAAAGGTAGGACTGGAAACCAGATCTTGTTACCCTCCAACTCAGAGTCGAAACATCAAAACATCATCTGTGGTTCCAACTTCTGTTCATCTGTTGGTGATTCCATACTAGAGTTCCGGGAGACAGTTTCAATATGTGTTTTTAAGTGGAAATCCTTTAAAAATATGAATCCTCTTTCTCCATTTATTTCCTCTTTGCTCTAACTATGATTCTGAATGTGCAGAGATGTACTTTCCTTTCTCTCCAAACAAGATGTGTTTAAATTCCTTTTTCTTCAGAGACTGTAGTTCACTGTCACATTTAGTTGTCATCTGCTTCTGACATGTCTGCAACGAGAGCTGGCGAGGGGCTGTTCCTGTCTGAGGAGACATCCTGTTGGCATGCAGCTGAATGGCTTCTCCCATCTGCATCTCCTTTGCCCCACCTCCCCAATCATTTCATTACATCTTTTCTGTCACTAAGTTCTCAATCATCTATGCTTGCCTCTGATTTCTAATAATTTGATCCTAATCTATGCCCTGAAAAGCAATTCACCTGAGCAAACTCCTGCCAAAGAGGGAAACGTGGCTTGGGAAGATATGGGAAATTCTCTTTGCTTCTTATCCCAGGTCAGTCTCCTGCATTAGGGCTACTGTGTTTGCTTTTTAGCAATAGGCATTTTCAACAACTGACAAGATGACTTGCTAGAAGGCAGCCGCCATCCTAGTCCTGGGCTGGAGCCAATATTCTTTGAATTCCCTTGGAAATGAATCACTGTCGATTATCATTTGTGAGTGGGGGTGGGGGGGGTTTGCTCCAATTTCTCCTGCAGATGGATTTTGTGAGGCGAGATTGTTTGTAAGACAAATTCTTCATGGTGATTACGGCCCGTGAACAACATAGACGCTTCTGTGTTCCTGCCATTTAACGGGAGCCCGCCACCCCACCAATTACTGCAGTGTCTTGTCTCCCTTATCAGTGTATATTGGATAGAAATTAATCGGACTTCATGCAGAACAGTTTTGCTGCTTCTCCCCCTGCCCCAAACTTAATTTGCCATCCTGGTTTGTCTATATGTCATGCTTTGCTGCCTTTTATGTACAAATCTTAGAAGGTGCATGCTTCATTTTCACCATGTGATTCTAAAAACCTTCTCAGAAAGCTTGATGTGACAGTGAAGGGACATACAGACTCTCAAGCCTTCCTTAGCTGGGCTCTCTGAGGTTGTTTGCCCTTGGTTCTTACTCTTGCACTAAGGGGGAAGTGATCTCCTGACATTAGTGGTTATTTTGCCCTTCTGGGCTCTATGGTAAGGCTCCCAGGATCTTTCATAGCCTGTTTGGAAAAGCAGAATCAAGACCGATTTTTGCCAGGAAAACCTAAACTCAGGACCAGTCACCAAGGTGATGGAAATATCCCCTAAAATATCTGGAATTTGGAGACTTCTTTTCAGAAATAATTCACACCAATTTTTTGCGAACCCTCCTCTCCAGTAATGGGGAAGCAAATCTTTACATAAATGCATGCAGAAACCTTGGTGACCTCACAGGATTTGACTGAATTAAATTCAACAAGCTTTTCTTAAATGAAATGTGCCAGGTGCTGAGGACAGAAAGACAAAAAGCAAGATTATTAATGCCCTGTAGGGGCTTATGGAGGAGAGAAGAAGAGCAGGGACATAAACCCCTACTGTGCCCAAGGCATGTGTCCAGGATGTTGCCATCCAGTGCCCTACACATCTTTGCCAATGTAGTCCCAAAGGGGTGCCACAGTAATAAACCAAGAAAAGGAGTAGTGGAGCTTTTGCCTGTTTTTTGATTAAGGCAATGGCTATAACAAGGGAGAAAGCTCCCCTTTTAGGGACTTTGGCATGCCTGCCCTTGGAACCTTCAAGTCACCCTCTCCTCTAGTCAGAACTATTGAAGAACTGAACCCACAGAGGCAAGGTAAATTAAGGATGCTATATCTTTGTCACTGATGAGACAGGGGATTTGATTGAGAACACCAAGAGATGTCCAAGCACTGGAGATGTTTTTTTAAGCCTGGGTGACCATCATAACTTTTAAGAGAATATTAACACAATCATAAAAATGGGAAAAGGATGCACATGTACAAAAATATTTATAGCAGCTCTTTCTGTGGTGGCCAAGAATTGGAAATTGAGGGAATGCCCATCAACTGGGGAATGGTTGAACAAGTTGTGGTATATGAATGTAATGGAAATACTATTGTTCCATAAGAAATGATGAGCAGGTAGACTTCAGAAAAATCTGGAAATGCTTTTATGAAATGATGCTGAGTGAAGTGAGTAGAACCAAGAGAACACTGTTCACAATAACAGCCACATTGTGTGATGACTAACTTTGATAGACTTAATTCTTCTCAGTAATGCAAGGATCTAAGACAATTCCAAAAGATTCATGATGGAAAATGCTCTCCACATCCAGAGAAACAACAATGGAGTCTGAATGCAGATCTAAGCAGACTATTTGCTCTCTATTTTTTGTTTCTTCCTTCTCAGGGTTCCTCCCATTGGTTCTAATACTTTTTACAACATGACTAATGTGAAAACATGTTTAATATGAATGCATATGTGGAACCTATATCAGATTGCATTCTGTCTTAGGGAGGTGAGGAGGGAGGGGGAGAAAAATTTAAACCACAAAATCTCGTGGAAGTGAATATTGAAAACTAAAAATAAATAAATATTTTATTTAAAAAGGCAAGAAAGGAGAATGTCAGCATCTAATAACAACACAGAAGTGGCATGGATGATATGTGGGGGTCTTTAACAGCATCATAATGCCAATCCAATAAAAAAATTTATTGTTAAGCACCAACTGTATGCAAAGCACTGAGTCAGGTACTAGGGATAAGAAAGGGAATAGGGCCTAGACTTGTGAGTTCATGGGTAGAAGCAATTCCTTGGGAAGAAAACTCCGTCTGCCAATGCAGGTCAAGCACCTTGTCTGCAGCTTATAGTCTCAGACCTGGGGTCCATGAATAGATTTGGGAAAGAGGAGGGCATGTCCATGAACTTGGAATTTGCATCTTTATTTTCATTAACTATTGGTTTCCTTTGTGATCCCATGTATTTTATTTTATTCATTTAAAAAAATTATTGTGAGAAGGTCTCCATAGGCTTCACCAAAGTTAGAGAATCCATTTTAGAGATTAAGTGACGACCATAGTCTGTGATCAACTGAATCCAAATTATCTTCTTGTTTTCTGGCTACCATTCTATGTTGCCTTTCTTTGGGGGAGGAAGGGAAAGAAAAGATAAGACAGAGTGAAAATAAGTCCTGCCCTCAGCAAGCTTACACCCCAGAGAATAATAGATTGTATTTCTGAACCTTCTCCAAAGAAGGAAGATTCTCTTTGAAGAATCAAAGCAAGAGAAATTCTACCCCAAAGGCAAACCCAGGCGCTCCTGGTTTGAGTTTTCCCTGAGCTACTTCTCCTTGAAGTCGCCTAGAACAAGGTGAGGCCAGCTTTGCAGTCAGAGAAAGCACACTTTCTTGTATGATACTTGCATCTCATATACAAACCAAAACAATCAGTAAAATGTAGTTTCTTTGCTACTCATGAAAGCATAAAATGCAACTTTAATATGGTCTAATATTATAATGGTTTATAATAATTGCAAACCTTTTTTTGGTCTCATTTCAAGCCAGAAAATAATCTAACAAAACAAGCAAGAAAGGCTGTAACAGGGACTGAAGGTCAGGGTTCAACATTATATTTCTATTCTTTATTTCCCCCAAGGGCATATTTGTGTCTGTAGTCACCGTACACATAACTTTCACCTGTCTACTGCTGATAAAACTTGGCTAGAAACAGGAAAACCCACAAAACTCTGAAATCACATGGCTACAAAAATAAGACACAAAGGCAAAGAAAGCCAGAAAAAAGGAGAGGAAGAGATAAACTGCTGTCTGATCTACAATTTGGGACTCGACCTCTTGGGTCACAGTGATGGGCAGTGGGGTACAACAGGAAGCTGGCCAGCCTGACTTGTAGCAATCAAGAAGGGATGGGCTCTTAGGAATCAGGAAACGAGCACATACTCACTGCCTGCTTAAGAGGCAGAGCTGTAATCAGAGAAAATAGGAGAAAGGGAAGGGAATACTCAAGCAATTACTCAACAAATACTTATTAAGCATCTACTATATGCCAAGAACTGTGCTAAGTGCTTTTTACTGATATTTTATATTGTTTTATTCCCATAACAAATCTGGAAGGTAATTATTATTTTAATCTTAATTTTATAAAGTAGTTTGCAACTTTTAAAATATCACATAATTAATTCAAGAAATACAAATTAAAACAATCTTGAGGTACCACCTTCAGATTTATCAGATTGGGTAGTATGATAGAAAAGGCAAATGATCAATGTTGGAGAAAATGTGGGAAAATTGGAACACTATGCATTGTTGGTAGAGCTGTGTATTGATCCAACCATTCTGGAGAGCAATTTCAAACAATGCCCAAAGGGCTACAAAATTGTGCATTCCCTTTGATTTAACAATACCACTACTAGGTCTGTATCCCAAAGAGATCATAAAAAAGGAAAAAGACCCACATGTAAAAAAGTATTCATAACAGTTCTTTTTCTGTAGGCAAAGAATTGGAAATTGAGGTTTTGGTATGTGAATGTAATGGAATACAATTGTGCTATAAGAAATGATGAGCAGGCAGACTTCAGAAAAATCTGGAAATATTTCCATGAACTGATGCTGAATGAAGTGAGCAGAATCAGGAGACTATTCTATTATACACAGTAACAGCAACATGGTGGAATAATTAACTAGGATAGACTTAGCTCCTCTCAGTAATACAGTAGAATGTCAGTTTATGAATTTAATTCATTCCAAGATTCCGTTTGTCATGCAATTTATTTGTATTGCAAAACAAATTTTCCCATAGGAAATAATGTAAAGTCAGATGATTGGTACCACATCCCTCAAAATATTCATATAAAACTAATTATTTATAATTTTAAGATTTTTGTCCTAATACACCTGAAACACAATAGCAACAATATAAACCAAAAATAAAACAAATTAACCTGCATTTTTCCTTTGAGATGAGTGGTGACTGGTGTGAGGGAGGTGAGAGGGAGGAGGAGGAAGAGGAGGAAAGGTTACTGCTTGGAAAGAGAATCTCCTTCTATGAAAACATTGGGATTTTAAGGTTGGGAGTGTTCTCTCTTATGCTACTTTCACTAAAAGTAAGACTAACACTACTGCCTTCACTTATTTTTCATTTTTTAGAACCACTTTCATGTTTTGACACACTGTTTTTTTCTTTACATTTGCTTCTGACTAGGAATCTATCTAACGATACTTTTTTTTTTCCAGAATGTCACGGAAATGTGACATTGCTATATCGTTAAAAATATTCATGGCTCTCCTTGCTACAGCCTTATTTGGTGATGCTTTTCAACAAAATTTTGGGGTTTTTTCTTCAGCAAACCTTTTTCCCACGTCTGCTAAACCTCCCTAATCTCACTTGATGTGAGGGATTCCTCTGACCTCTCAACCTCCTCCTCAGATGAGATCTCTGCAACCTCTCACTGTTGCTCCTCATGCACATCCATCAGTTTGTTCATCTGGTCAACGGCAAACGAGGTCGATTAGGTGGTATCCCAACCTCAGGTTCCTTTGTTTGACATTAGAAAGCAAAAAACCCCAAAACACTGCCTAGCTGAGTGTTATCTCTTCACAAGCAGTTTAAGTCCAAACATGATGTTTGTAATGCAAATTTTTGTTTGTCTTGAAAGGCAAATTTTGTGAAAATTTTTTTCTTCTCCAGCAAATTATACGTAATCCTGGTTTCTAGTAAACCAAGGTTCTACTGTACAATGATCAAAGCCGATTCCAAAAGACTCATGATGGAAAATAACTTTGCATTGACAGTGACTCTGTCTCCCTCTCAGAGTTTTAAAGTTGTTAGGAGATAGTATTGGTGCTTTCATTTTCTTTCACGTAAACTTATGGAGATTCGCACTGAAGCATTTCCAGTCAGTAGACAATCAATGCTCCTGATTGTTCTGATCTACCCTGTCCTCTTACCAAATGCTCACTCCTCTGTCTATTTCAAGTTGATTATCACATGATATTTAGTAGAGTCATCCTTCAGGAAGGGCAGCTAGGTGGCCCAGTCAATAGAGTCCTGGGTCTGGAGTCAAAAAGACTTATCTCCCTGAATTCAAATCTGGTCTCAGACATTAACTAGCCAGACAAGTCACTTAACCCTGTTTGTCTCCATTTCTTCATCTGTAAAATGAGCTGGAGAAGGAAATGACAAACCATTCTGGTAGATCGGACACTACTGAACAAGTCTGCAATCCCAAGTCTTTCTGTCAATTTCTTTGACTCTTGGGAGCAGTATTGTTAGCTTAACATCCTTCATCAGCAGTGTGAAGTTCGAGTCTCTAGTCTATTTTTCTACCCCTCCCCTCCATCTCTTTTCAGTTACCTTTTGTGTGTTGTCTTTGCCTGTCAAAATGTAAGCTCCTTGAGGGAATAGTTTGTCGTTCTTTTTGTTTATATTAATAGTCTCAGCTTGTAGCAAAATGTATAGCCATAGTAAGCTTGTAGTAAATTGTTTTAGCTAATCTAATTTCTAATCTTCCAAAACATCCTCCCCTCTCCCACTCTGTCCCCCCAGCACTCAGTAGCATTATAATAATACCCAATTTACCAGGGCCCCCTATATGTCTTTGCCTTTATGTTCTGTATACTTGGTCCCTTCCTCACTGATGGCATGAGAATCTGGGAGAGAGCCGTGCTGCTGAGAGAGGGGGGAATTTTCCTTGCTATTTACCTTTGCTTCACAGTTTAATTAAGTGTCCTTTGTTCTGGCTGAGTCAGAAGCCCAAACTCCAGGCTTTCTATTCTTTCTGCCATCAAACTTGCCTAGCCGCTAGCTCTTTCCCTCTAACCCCGCCCTTATCTGGATAGGGAAATCAGTGACAATGGGTTAATGAAATTAACCAGCCCCTATTAACACGTTACCTAGCTAATGTGCTGACCCTCACCCCCACCACCTGCATGTTTAATTACTGAAACCCAATTAAAATAAATATAGCTGTAACAATTCCTTAAGGATTTACCCTAATAGCGGGGACTCCAGGCCCATAGCAGAGATTATTTGGAGCAAAGAGCCCTTCTGTTGTTTAATCATTTCAGTCCTGTCTAATTCTTCATGACCCCATTTGGGGTTTTCTTGGTAAAGATACCGGAGTGGTTTTCCATTTCTTTCTCCAGCTCACTTTACAGATGAGGAAATGGAGTCAAATGGAGGTTAGTGACTTGCCAAGGGTCACACAGCTAGTAAGAGTCTGAAGCGAGATTTGAACTTAGTTCTTCCTCACTCCAGGCCCAGTGCTCTATCCACTGCACCACCTAGCCCTTTTAGTGGCCCTCAAATCACTGGAAGGGTAAATGCATTCTCATCTTATGAAGAGAGATAGGCCAGCGTAACTACACAAGGGAAAAAAGTTCATGATATAAAAACAGGCAAGGAAAAGGTCCTACCCAGGGTAGTAGAAAGAAACAAGCAACAGTTAATTAGCATTGGATTTCTACTCATTACCACAGTTGGTTTTAAATAACAGAGACTCACCAAAATTGCATGCAAGTGTCATTCATCCTCTGATACAGTAAGAGTATCACGTACCATTGATTTAAGTGGCAGAAATATACATAACTCTTTAGAGATAAAGTAGAGCCTTCTCTAACTTCAGTAGTTTTAAAACTATCAAAACAAAAACAAATTGAGTGAACTATAACTATTCTTGGTATAAATAGCAGTGGTAAATGCAGTGAAAAACAGTTCTGTTTCTTATTTGTTTTGGTTTGGGGGTAGAAGAGTGGTACAGTGAAAAACAGCACTAAACTGAGTCAGAAGAACTAAATATCAGTGCCATTATAGCCACTAGCACTATGGCCTTGGACAAGTCACTTCCCTTTGGCTGGTAGAAGTGCCCTTATCTGTAAAAGTAAAGCAATAATTTTGCTTCTAGAGGGAGTGGAAGACAAAAATGGCCAGCTCCACCCCTTTCCTCTAGTCTGGCTAAGTGAAGTTTCAGGGTAATCTGTATGGACCCAGAGCTATGGGCTAGGAGCATGTTGGGAATGGAAGGGAATTTTCTCACCCAAATACAAATATCCAGAAGTCCTAAAGAGTGAATGTTAAGAGAAAAGCAAAGGAATTTAAAAGACAAACCTAACCTGAGAGTTTTTGCTGGCTGGCTTAGTCTGGCTGTTGCTCTACTCACAAAAGAGCTAGAATGTTCCTGAGGCTATAGGCTAGTTACACAAAACAGCTGTGATCATTCCCCCATGGGGAAGAAGGTTTGCTGAAGTTCAGCAAACAATCAGAAAATGGCAGCAACTTGGCCACAAATAAACAGATGTCAGCCCAATGGATTGAAAGAAAAACCCACTCCACTTTACAGCAAAGCAGCAAGCTGCTGCTTTGAAAAAGAGAATGTGTTACAGGACAAATATCTCCACACTGAGTTTATGTGGTGGGTTAACTATTGCCAAATATATGTGTATGTGTGTGTATATATGTGTGTGTGTGTTGTGTGTATTCATGCATGTATGTATACATATATACTTATATATGTATATATCATATTATATATCTTATATAAATATATATATGTATGTATGTACCACAATACAGAAATTATGGAGCTAAAATCTGAGGTTTATCATGCTCAAGCTTAGGTTCAGGCCACAGAAAAAACCTGAACAATCATGAGGATTCTGACAAGACTTCTTTTAGACAAAATAACGTCAGGGTGACAGAAAAATAATTCTTTTTACCTACGGCAATCTTGTGCATTCTGCTTAGGCCATAAAAATTAAAGAGAAGATAGGTCCATAATCCCACACCTCTTTCAATGTGATAAAAGTTGAATAAATTTAGTTAAATTGAGTCATAATCTTGTACATCTCCTAAGAAAACTTTATCAAACACATCCTATAGACAAACTAAGTCAGGTTACAGATTAAAGTAGAGGATTCACAGATAGATTGATTGAGGGGGATGGTTTATATGTCACCAGAGAGTCAGGGACAGTCAAAATTCTTCTGGTTTCTTATCTTAAGGAAGGCTTAAGGCTCTTATGGAAATTTTTACATCCCACCAGACAGGGTTTACAGAGGTGAGTTTAATATCTAAAAAAAATCTAAAAACTTTGTAGTTAACCAAAATTTTCAGGATGAATGGCCCTGAGTTTCAAATAATAAAAAGAATTTTTTTAAAAAATCTTATAACAAAGGTTTATAGCTGAGACAGAACCCTTGCACTCATGAATTGCTATGGCTATATATGGTTCATTGTCTCACGCATTCCCTCTGACTACCCATGGTTCCTTTGTATGGTTTTTCATTATGTTTGCTCAGTTTACTTGTTCCCTTCCTCACCGGTAGCAAGGGAATCTGTGGGAGAATGTGTCTCTGCGAGAATGAAGGCATTTTCCTTGTTATTTACCTTGCTGTACAATTTAATTAAATGTCCTTTATTTTGAATGAAGGTGTCTTAAAGTTTGGTCTGCTAAAAAAGAAATATCAGTGCAGCCCTGGAACCTGTAGTTTCTAACAGATGCAGGCCTTGAACCTAGGTACAGTTTTCAGGGACCTAGTTGTGAGGGGAGGGGGACAGTCTACATCTATACAACAAAGGGACTGGACTAAGGGATCACTAAGATCTGTTTCAGATCAAATATGTTTTATGGGTCTTGGATTTTTCTTCTGCCTTCTAGCAGGCCTTGGAAGCCTCTGCCATTCAGGTGTGCCTGTGTACTTTACAAAAGCCAATAACTATCAGAGAGCAACAAAGGAATTTGCATAGAAAACTCCCTTGTTGTCCAAGATGACAGCCACTGTCTACTGCCTGAGGATGGAGAGGCATATTTAGAGCCTTTGGCTGTGTGGAGATTCTGTTTGCAACCTCAAATAGCAAGGCCTTGTTTAGCTGAAGTCTTGTCAGCCAGGCTGCTCCTTCCACTGATAGTTCTATATCTATGATCCTGGGACGACTGATATCTTTTGTTTTTTACAGCACTTACTCATCATTTCCTAATGTATTTGTTCTCTCTCTCCCTCCTAAAGAGTCATCCCCTTGAACAAAGAAGAAAAAAAAAAAACAAGAAAAGCAGAATTAACCAACACATCACAAAGCCTGATATTATATTCAGTGTCCCATACCCATAGTCTCTCATTGCAGCAAAGAAAAAGAGAAAGTACCATCTCTTTTGGGGCCAAGCTTGGTCATTGGAATTGAACACTAGTCAGTTTCAGTTGTTTTCTCTGTTGCTCTTTCCACTGTGTATATTGTTTCCCTGGTTCTTTTTACTTTTGTTAGCATCTGTTAATCATATAAGTGTGCCCAAGATTCTCTGTTTTCATAAGACTAACGGCTTTTTAAAGTGCATTCAGTCAGTCAGTAAGCATGTATTAAGCATCTACCATGTGCTAGATATTCTTGTTGCTATGGCTGGTCCTTTATTTTCAAAGAGGGCCAATGATATCACAGGGTGGTGTCTTGACTTGTGGGTGAATCGGATTTAAGTGGGGTGGGGCAGAGCTGTGCAAAAGTCATCAGCCTCACTCTCTCTTCTAGAGTCATCAAAGTTCAGGGGCAAGACAAAAGTCAGGACGACTGGCAATGACCCAGGATGAAACGGATAACCTTGGTGTCTTTGATGTCTGACCAAGGTCTAAGTGCTCCATAGTGCCTACTTTAACAATCTCCATAGTTGATGAAACAAACTGTTCTTGTCTGCCCTTTCTACCGGGGGAAGTCTTCATAAACCTGGGGTAGACACTCCTCTAAGTAACCAAGGGTTTCTGGCCCATTGGTTATCCTCAACATGGTTTAGCCCTTCTGCTGAGATGGTTTGTCAGGGTGCGGCCACCGAGCATGCTACAACTTCTTGGAACCACAGAAGAGAGTTGAGTGAATCAGGTGGACACCAAAGTGGATGTGCAGCCCTGATGAGGGTTCAGCAGCCTTCACACCAGGGTGCTAGTCCTTGAACACCCAGAGGTTGTCCTCTTAGCACAGTAGGCAGCTAGGTACTATAGTAAACATTAGGATACAAAGAATGGCAAACTCGTTTCTCAAATATATAGGCAACTAAGTCAAATTTATAAAAAATAAGATTCATTCCCCAATTGATAAAGAGGCAGTTTTCAGAAGAACAAATCAAAGCTATCTATAGCAATGTAGAAAAAAAAATGCTCTCCATGACTATTGGTTACAGAAAGGCAAATTAAAACAATTCTGTTCACACCTATCAGAAATCACAAATCCTGGAGGGAATGAGGGAAAATAGGCATACTAATGAACTGTTTGTGGAGTAGTGAACTACTGCAACCATTCCAGGAAAATGGAACTATGCCCAAAGGTCTATAAAACCGTGTTTATTCTTTGGCCCAACAATACCTTTTCTAGGTTAGTATTTCAAAGAGATCAAAGGAAAAGGAAAAGGAACTATATGTACAAAAATAATTATAACAGCTCTTTTTGTGGTGGCAAAGAATTTGAAATTGAGGGCATGCCCATCAATTGTGGAATGACTGAAAAAGTTGTAGCACATGATTGTAATGAAATATTATTGTTCTATAAGAAACTAGAAGGGGGATAATTTCAGAAAAAAATCATAATAAGACCTGTATGAACTGATACAAAGTGAAGTGAGAAGAACTGAGACATCTTTGTGCATAGTAACAGCAATTTTATAAATAATTAACTAAAAGACTTGGCTACTCTGATCAACACAGTAATTCAAAATATTTCCAAAACATTCACAACGAAAAACTGTTATCCACCTTCAGAGAGAGAAGTGATGAATTCTCAGTGAAAATGGGTTTAATTTTCTGTTTTTTTTAAATTTTGGGTTTTTTTGCAATATGATTCATATAGAAATGTTTTACACTATTTCACATGTATAACTGATATCATGCCTTCCCAGTAGGTGGGGGAGGGGTGGGAGTGAGGGAAAGAATCTGGCACTGAAAACTTAAAAAAGAATATTAAAAATCAAGCTTTAAAACTTTTTAAAAAGAAAGTTTTTAAAATGACAAAAAACCCTGGTCCCTGTCTTAACAAAGCCTATATTCCAATAGAGAAAACAGCATAAAAATAACTATGTACACACAATATATAAAGAGAGGTGGAAGGGGGGAGGAGGAAGAACAAGAAGACTTCGTGAAGAAAATGGCATTTGAGCTGAGTTTTAAAAGAAGACATGTGATGTTAAGACATTGAGGAGAAAAAAACAGAAATCATTGAAGGGATGGGAAACAACCAGTGCAAAGGCTTGTAAATGGGAGATGGAGTATCTTGTAGGAAGAACAGCAAGGAGGTCAGAGTATCTGGACCATAGAGCGAAGAGAGGAGAATGAAACACCAAACCCTAGGAAGGAAGGGAGGTACCATTCTGAGAACTATCAAGATCATACTGAGGATTTTATGTTTCATAAATATCTGCCTCTAGAAGTAATGGGAAGCCAATGGAGTTGTTGACTGGGGAAGGAAGGTGACATGGTCAGAACTATACTTTAGAAAAATCACTGTGGCAGCTAAGTGAAGAATGAATTGAATGGGAAGAGACCAGACAGGGACACCAATTAGAAGGCTATTATAATAGCCTAGGTGAGATGTGTTGAAAGACTGGATTAGGTTGTGTGAGTAGAGAGAAGCAGGCATATGCAGAAAATGTTACAGAGAAAGAAATTGTAAGTTTTGGCAACTCATTAGACACGTGGGATGAGTAACAATGAGGCATCAAGGAGGATGCTGAGATTGCAAACCTGGGAGACTGGGAAGATGGTGGTGGCCTCTACAGAAATACAGAAATTGGGGAAAGTGATGGCTTGGAAAAAAAGGTAATGCATTCTGTTTAAGACATGTTGAGTCTGAGATGCTTATGGGATTACAGCTCAGAAGAGAGACTAGGGCTGGATGTATAGTTCTGGGAATCATCTGCATAGGTTTAACTGAACCCATGGAATTGATGACATCACCAAGCAAGAGAGTACTGAATGAAAAAAGAAGGCCATAATGTCTTTACCTATATGTTTCCTAATTAATAGGTATCTACTAGTTGTTTTTTCTTTTCTTGTACATGAAACTGCAAATCTATTAAGAACAATTTAATCTTTAATAAACTTTGCTTTGCTTAGGCTGAAAAAAGAACAATTTGCTTTTTTAAAATATAGAATCAAATTATCATGTAACTTTCTTTTTTTCCCCTCTCCCTCCCCCTTCCCTCCTTCCCACCCTTGAGATGGCTACTGCTAGACATAAATATCACCATATTATACATACCTCTATTTGTCAGTTATTTCTCTGGATAAGATAGTGTCTTTCTTGATAAGTCTTTTTGTAGTTAAGTTGGGTATCTATAATAGTCAAAATGACTTGGTTGCTCCAAGTTTTCTTTCAAACAATAGTGGCATTCCTATAGACAGAATTCGATTGGTTCTGCTCATTTCACTCTTCATTATTTCATGCAAGTCTTTCCAGGTTTTTCTAAAGTTATTCGAACTTATTGCTTCTTATAGCACAGCAATATTCCATCACAAATGGCTAAACCACAATTTGTTTAGCCATTCCCCAGTTGACAGGCATCCCCATAATTTCCAGTTGATCTATTATGTTTTCAATTCTTTGCTACTATTTCTGCTACAACTCTTTATTGTTATAAATATTTTGGTGTATTCAGGTTCTTTTTTTATCATTGGGCTCCTTGTGGCATATACCTAGCAGTGGTATCAACAGAGTAAGTTATAGATATTTTAGTTTATTATTATTTATTTAGTTTATTATTTTTTTAGATTTGTATATCTGTACTGGAGGTGACACAATTTTGGGGACATCAAGGAATTGTTTCTCAAAGTATCTGAAGGAAAGGAAGGCATTAAAGGCCTCAGAAAAAAATCTATGACCTATTACCACCCTAAAACTTAACCTTGGGAACTTCTGTAACTATCAACACACATACCTATTTTCCCATCTATATAAACTTTGAGAATAAGCTACACATTCATAGGGGACATCCATGACAAGGAAAGCTTTTACAAGTTTCATGAGAAGACATGGCCAAAAGTCCTACAGGCTGGGCAGGCAAGGATAGATTGAGATTGGCACTGTCGTAGAGAATAACCACATTGATGAGATAACAGATAAATTAGGGATGGAGGGAGGAAAAAAGAGAGAAAGGGGAGAGAAAGGGGGGGAGGGAGAGGCACATATAGGGAGGCAGCATGAAATAGTGGACAGAGGATTTGGATTTGGATTTGGCATTCAAAGACCTGAGTCTTGTTAAATTCAGTGGGCTGGGCAATGTTACAAAGTTTCCTCACCTGAAGAGTTGTGAAATTTTGTTTTTTGAATCTACCTAAGTGAAAGGATTGTTACTCATCCTTTAGTTACTCCAAAGAAGTTTTTACATGGCTGTTTTTTCTAATCTTGACCCACATACCTCTAATTTCTGTTTTGTTGTTACTTCTCAGATAAGGATTCCAATAGCCTGTGTAAGTAATCTCTGTTGGTTCCAGTGAATGAGAGTAGGTAGGCAGAGTAGGCTAAATTCTATTTCTCTTTTTCTTTTGTTGATAGCATTTTATTCCCCCCCATTATATGTAAAGATAGTTATTAACATTCATTTTTATAAGATTTTGAGAAACAAATTTTTCTCCCTTCTTCCCTTCCCCACTCCTCAAGACAAGCAATCTGATATACTTTATACACATGCAATCATGTTAGACATATTTCTACCTTGATCATATTGTGAAACAAGAATCAGAAAAGGGAGGAAACTATGAGAAAGAAACAAAAATGAAAATACGATACTTTGATCTGCATTCAGACTACATAGTTTTCTCTGGATGTGGATAGCATTTTTCATCATGAGTCTTCTGGAATTGTCTTGGATCAGTATATTGCTAAGAAGAACTAAGTTTATCATAGTTGATCATCACACAATGTTTCTGTTACTGTGTACAATGTTCTCCTGATTCTGCTCACTTCCTTCAGCCTCAGGTCATGTAAGTCTTTCCAGGTTTTTTCTGAAATCTGCCTGCTCATCATTTTTTAAGGATGCACAAATATCTCTATTTTTTTGAGAAATGAAGTCTTTATCAGAGAAACTCACTGTAAAATATTTCCCCCAATAATGATGATCAATTATGTATTTCCCTCCATCCTATGTTCCCTTTGTTTATCCTACTCTCTTCTTTTACCCTGTCCATTACCCTGTCAAAAGTGTTTTGCTTCTGACTTTTACTTCCCCCAAACTGCCATCCCTTTTATCAGCTCCCTCAAGACTAACATTCCCCCCCATTCCCCTGCTTCTCTTATATGTTCCTGTATGGTAAGATAGATTTCTCCATCCTCTTTGAGTCAATTCCAATGAGGGTAAGGTTCATGTGTTCCCCTCCCCTCTTCCTCCAGTTTTCCTTCTACAAAATCGTTTTTTATGTCATATAATTTATCCCATTCTCCCTCTCCCTTTCCCCCTTCTCCCAGGGCAATCTTCTTTTTTATCTCTTAACTTCATTTTTTTAGATAATCATATCATCACATTCAACTCAAACCTCAGCACTCTGCGGATGTATACTCTTTCTAACTGCTGTAATAACTACAAATGTTTTAGGAGTTATAAATATAATTTTCTCATATAGGAATATATACAGTTTAACTTTATTGAATACCTAATGATTTCTATTTATGTTTCTTTTGCATCTTGCATTTGAAAGTCAAATTTTCTATTCAGCTCTGCTATTTTCATCAGGATTACACTATTTCATTAACATATCCATTTTTCCCCTGAAGGATTGTACTCAGTTTTGCTAGGTAGGTGATTCTTACCTATAATACTAGCTCTTTTGCTTTCTGTAATATCATATTCCAAGCCTTCAGATCCTTAATGTATAAGATGCTAAATCTTGTATTATCCTGACTATGGCTCCATGATCCTTGAATTGTTTCCTTCTGACTGCTTGCAATATTTTCTCTTTGATCTGGGAGGCCTGGAATTTAGCAATAATATTCCTGGGAGTTTTCATTTTGGGATCTCTTTCAGGAGGTAATTGGTGGATTCTTTCCATTTCTATTTACCTTCTGGTTCTAGAATATTGGGTCAGTTTTCCTTGATAATTTCTTGAAAGATGATGTCTAGGCTCTCCTTTTTTGATCATGGCCTTTAGGTAGTACAATAATTCTTAAATTACCTCTCCTGGATACTATTTTCCAGTTCATTTTATTTCCAATGAGGCATTTACATTTTTTTCTATTTTTTATTCTTTTGATTTTGTATGAATGATTTTTGATGTCACATAGAGTCCTTAGCTTCCACATGCCCAATTCTAACTTTTAAGGAATTATTTTCTTCAGTGAGTTTTTGTACCTCCTTTTCTATTTGGCCAATTCTATTTTTTAAGGTATTGTTTTCTTCAATCAATTTTTGCTTTTCTTTTCCCAAGCTGTGAACTCTCTCTTGCATAACTCTCATTTCTTTTCCCATTTTTTCTCCTACATCTCTTATTTGACTTTAAAAATCCATTTTGAGCTCTTCCAAGAGGACTTTGGGTTTGAGAACAATTCATATTCCCCTTTGAGGCTTTGCATACACACATTTTGACATTGCTGTGCTCTTCTGAATTTGTATTTTAATCTTCCCTGTTGCCATAGTAGCTTTCTATGGTCAGAACTCCTTTCTGTTTTTTTTGCTTATTTCCTAGTATATTCCATGAGTTTTAAAGTTGAACTCTGCTCCTGGGCTACTGGGGGCATAGGTTTGAGCTTCTTGTGCTGGAGGCCAAGGAGCCTGGTCACTGACTTTCTGCACTGGGGTTTCAGGGGCTGGCAGCTTGCCCAGTGTGCTATGGTGGCACAGCCTAGTCACATAGCACGGTTACGCCCTGGGTTGCAGGGTTAGAAATTTGCCTTCTGTGCTGGGACTGGAGGTCTCACAGCTGGGCTGCTGCACCAACAGCCTGCTGAACCAAGTCCACAGGGCCTTGCAGATCAGTGCTGTGGCTAAGAGCCTAAGACACCACCTGCCATGGATTGTGCTCCTCTTTTCTCCAAGTGAGGCAGACCTTTCCTGAAGTCTTTGTAAGTTATCTTAAGCTGGAAAATTGTTTTACTCCATCTTTTTGTGGATTCTGTTGCTCCAGAATCCATTTAGAGGCAATTTAACATTGTTTCTGAGGAAAGGTATAGAGAGCTCAGGCAACTTCCTGGCTTTCCTCTGCTATCTTGTCCACTAAATTCTATTTAAATGAATTTATCTCCCCACTACCACCACCAACTGAGCAACAGCATCTGCTTCTCTGCAAAAGATTCTAATCTAATAGATATTAGAGAATTTGGAATCCAGTAAGAAATGTTCCTACTATACTTCCTGTGGGGAGGAGAGTCGAAGGAGAGAGTGTGCATGATTTTCTTTGTTTATTTTCACTGGTTGTTTTTATTGGATACTGCTTTTTTAAAAGTCAAGATTTATGTGCTTACTGAGCTTACACCAGTCCCCAGGCAATCAGCAGCTCTCCCACCACCAAATGCAGAAAAATACTCTTCTTTTCCTGAGCAGAGTGGCATGTAATTAAAATTTGGCTAAGACAGAGCAGGTGTTGTGAAAGTCTGTTCCTCAAAAACATTTCTGGGAATTGATACCAGTCTGTTAAAAATTTGGACAGGGAGAGATCAGACTTTTGGAATCACTTACAAAGCTGCACTTTGGGGTGACAAAAGAATTCACTGGGTCCAATCATTTCTAGAACTTGAAAGTCAAAAGAAGTCTTTCCCCTAAGTGATAGCAACTAGTACACCGAGGTAAATTTAAGAAAAATTGAGAAGTAGGGAAAGCTTGTTTGGAGAAGGATCCCCTTCTCCTACCCTGTTTTCATCCTTTCTTCACTCCTAACCCTGCCCCTATACCTCCTCCCCCTCCAATGTCTCATTCCTGTTATTCCTGGATAAATTATCAGCACAAACAATGGGTGTTATCTGACAGAAGTTACTTACTTCTTCCAGGGGAATTTTCATTTTAATAGGACCTTCTTGAAATCATAAGTAATGATTCAAAAGTTCAATTCAACAATTATTTATTATGCACCTCCTGTGTACTAGATTGTAAGGATACAAAGATAAAAGTAAGTCACCCCCACCCTCAAGGAAAATACATTTTCTTAGAGGAATATACTTATGTACATACAGAGAAAGAAGTAACTGCAAAATATACCCAAATTCAGTACAAACCAATGAAAGAGATGCTGGGTGAGATATTGCTCTTGAGAGCCTCACAAGTTGCTGACTTCAACATTCACTGAACTGGGACTCAAAAAAGGGGAACACGTCTTCATTTTATTTTCTCATACAATATTTGTCTTTCTAACTCTGAGGACAAGGCAGCAAGAGTTTTGTTTCATTTTATTTACAATGAATTTGAAAAGTACCATTAACACGAACATTTTCTTAGGCAAAAACCCTTTCCCCCCAAATATAGTTAATATCTATTACTAAGAGCTAATGTTTATATCATGCTTACTACATGCTAGGCACTGTGCCAAGCACTTTGTAATTATTATTTCATGTGATCCTCACAACAACCCTGCAAGGGAGGTACTATTATTACCCCCATTTTATAGATGATGAAACAAAGGCAAACAGAGATTAAGTGACTTACCCAAGGTCACACAGCTAAACCAGTCTATTAACGTCTTAGGCTGTATTTGAACTCACATCTCCCTGACTCTGGGCCCAGAAACAAAGGATAACACATGATGCCACAACTCACTATAACACACAACTTGGCTTGATTTTTAAAAAATCATATTAAATTTAACTCAGTAGTTCCAACACTGACAATGCTTACTAAGTAGGAATACCTCAACAAACCTATTCAAATAAATAACTTTAAAATAGTTCACTTAGTCTTCTAACACTCTTAACCATAGTTTATTGAACAAGTTACTGAGTTCAATTGTAGCTGATTTTTCTTTTTCTAGTGTGGTTCATTGATCCAACTTTCTATTTTTAACTAACTGCAATGACTTTTAGGACTGTTACATTAAAATATTTTGTGGACTAAAAATGTTATTTCCCTTTCATTGCTATATTTTTTGCTCTTCTTTTCTTTCTTCAATAAATGCTATTATTTTATCTAACTCTAAAAAGTATTTCTTGGGAAGTCTGGTATAACATTAAATCTGTAATTTTTTTTTAAATGCTGAAAATACACTGAGGCCTGAATGACTCATAAATGAATGCAGAAGTGCTAAACACACACTTTATACACCATGTCATGACAAGGATTAAAGGAAATGTGGACAGAAGATACAGGTTTAAATGAAGACCAAATAAAGTCATCCAATATACTGAGTGGAATACAGAGCAAATCATAGAAAAAATAAGTTATTATATTAAAGGCAATAGTATCAATAAACAATATATAAAAATTTATGATGTAAGCCTAAAGCATTCCTTAGATAAGAAGTTATCTTTCTGAACACTTATATTAAAGAGATGAGTAAATTTAAAATAAAATTTAAAAATAGAAAATTAGTAATTTAATAGTGCCAAAACAAGTGCAAAAGTAAAAATTTTGAAAATCAGACATAAAAATAAGAACAAAAATAAATGATCTGATAAAATAATTTGCTTAAAGAGTAATAAAAATGCTAAACTGACTTGATTTTTCAAAAATTACCAAGAAGAAAAAATAAGAAGGAACTCACAATGAAGAAAAAGTAAACAAAACAAAAACAAAACTTAAAACTGCTATGCCCAATTATATGCCAAAAAGTTTGCTTGAATTCAAGTAGAAATAGATAAATTAGAAAACAAGAAGACTATCACATTAATAAACAAAATTAAAACCTGGTTCTTTGAAAGCACCAAAAAAATCGATAAAATTTTAGCTAACCTGATGAAAAAGAAGAAGCCAAGTAAAAAAAATGAAAAAGAAACATGGTAAAATACTAACAGAGAAGAAAAAATAAAAACTTTAATAATTGACTATTATACAGTATGCTCTAAAAAAGGAGAATTCAGTAGCAGAAGATTATCTCCCAAAACAGAAAAGACCCAGATTTACAGAACACCAAAAAGAGAAATAAACCAAAGGGGGAAAATTGATTCAATGTGTTTACAGGAGATTTCTACCAAATTTTAAAGAACTGATACCCACACTAAACAAATTAGCCTCAAAAACTAAGAAAGAATGCCCTCTATCAAACTCTTTTACAAGACACATCTAGTCCTAATGCCTAAACCAGGGAAGGACAAAGCAAAGAAGCAGAACCATGAACCAAGATCACCGATGAAGAGAAAGGTATAATTCTGGGGAAAGTATTAAGGCATTTTATTCTCCTCTTTCTACCCCCAACAACAACAAAAAAAATCATTCACTATAATCAAGTGTGGTTTCTGCCAGGGATGTATTGATGGTTCAACATTAGGAAAACACTTAATATAATTGATCATATTAAAAATAAAAGTATCTAAAATAATATCATGTCAAGAGACACGGAAAAGGTCTTTGCCAAAGTACAGTGCCCACTTAATTTAAAAACACAACAAAGTGCTGACACAGAAGTATATTTTTAAAAACATGTTGAACAGTACATATCGATTTATCTAAAAAACCAAAAGCTTGAATTATGTGCAGTGGGAACACCCTAGAACTTTTCTCAATAATTACAGGAGGAAAGGAAGATTGCCCCTTGCATTGCTGTTAGTTGGCAGAGTTTTACCAAAGTCAGCAATAACAATAAAACAAAAGACAGAAATAAAAGGCATAAAGATGGACAACGAGGAAAGGAAATTATCTTTATTTGCTGCTGATGTTATGGTGGTTACTTAGAAAATCTCAGGAAATAAGCAAAAGAAATTAATTGAGAAAATCAATTGCTGCAGTAAAGTTATTGGGATACAAAAGAAGAGCTTTTCTACATTAGCAACAACAAAATTCTCAGGGAATAATAGAAATGGAAGTCACACTCAAAACAAATAAGATGGTCAGGCCTCAGTCTACCAAAACATACTCAATGCTTGCATAGGTATACTTATAAACTGTTCCTTAGATAAATAAAGGCAAATTTATA
>CM053602.1:10506879-10527038 GCA_028646575.1 Pseudocheirus occidentalis | reverse complement strand
TGTCTTCTTTAGTGTTTTTTCCTTACTTCCTCCCATAGCACATTTGAGACTGAGATATTCAAGCCCAAATGTGGTGGTTCCACTGTCATCGATAATGAAAATCGTTTGTTACAGAAACGCTGATGTGTCCATTCTATTTTGTATCTCTTTATTGTTCTCCCCATTTCATCTGTCAATGCTCTTGGGATGATGTGGTTTAGTTGGGACTCATGCCAAGCATTCTGCAGGCTTGTTTTCCCCTCTGCTGTTCTGCATTGTACAATGAGGCAACGAATGCTACTTGCAATCTCTGCCCATCCTCCTTCATAATGTTTTGCAAATGCATTTACCTTCCAAGCTGCAGTTGTCCTTGGCTGCCATGTATTCCTGCTTGGCAAGGAGATCAAGTGCTTGCTGGATGAGATGTCCTTTTTCAACCTCCTCATTGTAGCAACTGCTTTACAACAGGTAAATTTCTGTAGGAGGCAATGATAGCATGTGGTTTTTTGTCTTTCCTTTTCTCCATCTCCTGTTTGTTGATACCATCAGCTTATTTGAAGAGCTGGATTGGAACTGGCATAATTGCTCTTCCATTATAATTTACCCCATGAGATAGTGAGTGCAGTTATCTCCACATTACAGATGAGAAAACTGGGGGTCTGAGAAGTCAAGTGATTGGTCAACAGTCATACAGCTTCTCTATTGTTTAAGGTGGGATTCAATCCCCCAAATCTAGTGCTCAAACTTGGTATTGATTTCTTTTTACCTTTGTTTTAATGAGTCATTGGTCTGATTTAACATTATTTCCTAGTTAGGAAATGGTTCACATCAGTAAACAATCATTTCCTATTTGTTCAGATTTAATCAATCCTATTCTTTGTGATGTGGCTTGGTCTGCACCTTGTCCAGCACCTTCTAATTCTCTTCTTAAAGGAAGTATTTATGATATATAGTCATGAGGCTATTGAGTAATCTGCAAGTTCTTCATTTCTTTCATTTTAAAAATTCGAATATTTTTAGGAATAAGGTTAAGGTTAATTCACTTCTGCACTGGCATTACAAAGTATTAATACAGTGATTTGGTCTGAAGGAGTTTGCTAAATTCTCCAGAAAACTTCTTTAGACTTCTTTCTCTGTGGCAAATGCTGGTGTGTAATCTATAATTGTTTGCATAGTGATCTTTTGCTTATGCTTACAACGAACAATCTACTTATTGCCTGTGGGTGTGCAATGAAACTAACTCTTTGATTTGCTTCTCCAAGGAGAAAATGTGAGTCATCCTCCTACTTACTGCCAATTTTATGCCTTCTGGTTTCACTTCTCCCAATAGAATGCTAACTCATTTGGTCATCAGAAAAGGATATTAAGTTCTGAATATCAGCCATCAAATTAATATTTACTGATGTTCTAAAAACTACGGGATTCTTAACTGTACTCTGACCCCATTTCCACCACTGTGACACGGTAACTGAAGAAGCAAAAAGACCAAGAGTCGTTGTCTCATGGTTTGCTATGGCATCAATTACCAGCTAGCCTACTTATGATGAACCTCTTAGTTTCCAGTTAAGCTGGGCCTTGGACAAGAGATACAGACTTTTACCAGAAGCCTTTGCAGCTTGACACAGAAATTTGCCATCCATTATCAAAGCCTCTGTAAACCTAGGATTAATTTACATGCCACAATGAAAGAGCCGTGTAGAACGTCTATAGAAGATAGTCTTTCTAGTAATTCCTAGTCATTTATATACATATATATATACATATATATATTATATACATATATAGTAATTTTAGGATTCCAGCTATTTGCCATAATTCTTTTGATCTTTGACTTAAATTAATTCATTCAACAAGTATTCATTGACCTATTATATATCTAATACTGTATTGAAAATGTGTATTAAATTATATTGTTTGATATCTGCCCACTCCCCATGATTACTTCTAGGGAACTAGTTTTCCTTTTGCTTGATAATTTCCACAGCTAAAAAAATATTCCTTCGTTTATGAGGTTGTCCCAATATTGGTCACCCAAAATTGGATAACCTCTATTATCTGGAACTCTTAAATTCCCCTCTCTGACTGCAGTTTTCTGTTCTGGTAGGTTTCCCTGTGCTAAACCTATTCATTAATTCATGCTAAACCTTCATTCATTCTGAACCTATTCTTTGCTCTCATCATAACATGTAATGCCTCCATTTTTCTGTCCCCTATATCCAATGGCCTCTCTTTCCTCTCTTCACAGTCTTGAGGATTTAGCAGACCAATTTAATTATATAAAATTTTTTGTACCTTTGCTTCTCCCTGCTGTATCCTTCTGACATTGATACTTTATCCATCTCTCAACCCTGGGTCACCCCTCCTATCTTCAGTCCTGGTCTTGAGTAAAAGAACACTGCTGGAAGTAGTCACACAATTATCCTAACTGGGTCCATAATAAACCTAACATTAATTAGGCCCTTGTTGCTGCACAGCAATTCTATTATTCTTGTCTTAATTGATTCTATCATGCTCCTCCCAACCCTGGGGCTGTGCTAAGCCAGACTCTCCTCAAGCTTTCAGTACTACTCCACCAACCTTTCAAAGCAGATAGACAATCTAAACTCTAAAATTGCTTAAAATGGGGGGGGGCATCACTTTCATCTCCCCAACTTCACACTTCAAGACTCCCAAACCCCTCCACATCTTCGCTGAGCATCTGCTCCTTTCTTCCATTCTCTGTAAAGTTGTGCCAGGGTTAAGACCTAAATCTGTTCCCTCTGTTCTCCTCCCTTTCATCTCCTCCAGAAGCTTGACCCACTGATAATCCCCTGTCCCTTATTCTCATTTGCCATCAATGTATTGGCCAGGTCTCCTCTATCATCTCCACATCATGGCATCTTTAGATTCCCCTATGGCTTAGCCACCACCTTCTCTGTAGAGCTTTCCCAGATACCCTGTTATTGGTGCTCTCTCCCTCCTCATAGTATGCATTTAATTAGCTGTGTACAGGTGCATCTCTGCAGTAGTAATAGAAGATCCATGAGTGAAGAGATCACTTTATTTTTTTTCTTTTTCCACCACTTCCTGCTTGCACATAATAGGTGCTTCATAAGTGTTATTTCATATATTCATTTTTATATATTCATTTCTTTAAAAAAATAAGCCCTTAGCAACTTTCAGAAATACCAAAGGGTTATGTTCCTGAATGATGTAAAAGGAATTATTCCTTGTGTTTAAGAAATATCCCACTACTAGGCATATACCCCAAAATGGTCAAAGACAGAAACAAAAGTCTTATATATATACCAAAATATTCATGGCAGTGGAATTAAACTCAAATGGAAATGGGGAATATAAAGCCATTACATAAGGATCCCTGTGGGCCACATATTGACTTAGTTTTAAAGTGTGATATTATCTATGTTTTATTGTGTTTTTAATTATTTTGTCAAATACTTCCCAATTATATTTTAATCTGGTTCAGACCACACTCAGAAGTGTTGTAGGCTGTAGGCGCTCCAGGGACTGTATATTTGACATCTTTGAAAACAATGAATTAGAAAAAAATAGATCCCCATTAATTAGGGAATGGCTTAGCAAATTATAGTACATGAATATAGGAGAATCTTACTGTACTGTAAGAACAAAAAAAAAATGAAAAATTCAGAGAAGCATGGGAATACTTATGTGAACTGAGGCAGGGTGAAATCAGCAGAACCAAGAAAATAATAGTCACATTGACAATGAGAAAGGAAAGAATGGAAAAACTGAAACCAAACATTGTGTAATTAAAATCAATAAGTTTGGGGGCAGCTAGGTGGCACAGTGAATAGAGCACTGGTCCTGGAGTCAGGAAGACCTGTGTTCAAATCTGGATTCAGACACTTAACAGTTACTAGCCATGTGACCTTGGGCAAGTCACTTAACACCAATTATCCTGCTTTCCCTCCTCCAAAAAGTAAAAAAATTTAAAAATTAAAATTAAAAAAACCCAAAATGAATAAGTTTGGCCCTGAAGAAGAATTGATAAAAATGTATTTCCCTCTCATCTTTGCAGAGAACTATTGGTATTAGAATACTGAATCAGACCCAGGTGATTTGTTGCCTTAATTTGCTGAACTTTTTTCCTTTCTTTTTTTATTCTTCAGTACAAGGGGTGATTCACTGGATTAGTGAGGGGGGAGGGATATATCCATAGATGAAGTTGATACAAAAAAAATGATCCATGCAGCCCTAAAGGCTGTTAAATCTTTGTTGTTTTGGACATGACTGAACCCAATTCCAAACTACTGAGTTTATTATCAGTGTTTATTTCTTGAGGTAGACTCATTTACAACTAATCAGTAGTTTTTGCTTGAATAAAATAATGCTTTTCTTTTATATCTGGACCTAACTACCTCTTGTCTTCATCTTTCATTCAAGAATTCTCTCAACCACGAAGACCTTCCAGACCACTCTTGTCCAGTAGTATATCCCTTCTCTAAACTTTTATAAAACTTTTCATGAAAATCACAATCTAGAACTGAATTATTTGGGTTCCTGTACTGTTTTCTAAAAATCTGACCTGGAGAACAGGATTAGGGAAGGCATGTTGGCTGTCCTCAAGTATCTGAAGGGCTATCATGGGGAAGAGGGATAACCTTAGAGAGTCAAACTAAATTGGAAGGAGCAAAAGATTCAGGTCAACGTCAGGGAAAACAAACCCCTAACAACTAGAGATCTTCAAAAGTGGAATGGACTGCTTTAATAGGTAGTGGACTCCCTCTCAGTGGTGGGATTCAAGAAGAGGCTGCATGACCTCTTGCCTGAACTAACATCAAGGTGATTCCTTTTCAGGTACAGGAAGGAAACAAGGGCTAAAAGCACTAACATATGCATTACTTAGGTGTCACAATATATTTATGGGTGAGTATAATGTATACACACTTGTATATGTCTGTGTGTGTGTGTGAGTGTGTGTGTGGTGCTGAGGGTCATGGGAACCTGAACTGCAAAACTACCTTAGTTTTGTAGTAGGAAAACCTCAAGATTTAGAGATTTCGTGCCTAAGGGGGGAGGGGATAAAATAAACCCATGATTCCTAAATAAATCTTCAGTTCAGATTAAAAACAAAACAGTTTTACTGACTTTTTGGTGACGAGCATCAGGGAATTCAGGTTCAGATTTCCAGCACACATATCTAAAGCAAGTGTCCAGAGTTTAATGGATTTTCACAAATAGCTGAAATGTGTATCTTCTTAAAGAAACAAAATCTTAATTACTTTGTTCAAGGAACTTTACATTATAGCTCACAAAGGATTCCTATGGCCCACAAAGGAACCCTACCACTGGTCTCATTAATTGTGGCTCCAACTGTTTAAGACTGGGAAAAAATGCTGAGTGCTGGCTCCCCCCTTTTTCCTTTCTTTTACCCATTGGTAAACAAGTCAGATGTGCAGGGGGCTATATGAGCTGGAATGAATGAATCTCAGTCAGTGTTCAGCCAAACTGAAAATTACATCCAGACTATTCAATCTCAGTCCAGTCCAATGCAAAGCTGGTTAAACGGTCTTTTGTTTTGGAGTATTAAGTGACTAGAGAAGGATTAAGGAGAATCCAGATATCAAAGCATTTTTGAAGTGCTGGCTCTATAGATTTTCTAATCCTGCTGATTGATGACTCTTGGTATGCTGACTCTTCTGTTCAACCATGAAATATAGCCACTACTTGGGGCTTTCATTCTAATTTTACCCAAGCGGTCACTATGGGTTCACCAGGTGGCATTTTTCTGCCCCAGTCATCCCTTCTTTCCAACACAAGCATTTATATTTGGGATGGGTTGCCTCTTTCTGAGTTGATGCAATGTTCAGCTTTATAGAGACCCACAAAGATAGCTGTTGGGCATGGAACGGTAGGTTTTTAGGGGCATTGGTGTGTCCACATCATAGCCATTAATATACCACAAATGGTAACCTGTCAAATAAAAGAGTTTTGTTTGCTGCCCTGAGACAGCCTCCAGCTCCATAAAAGTTGGCCCCAAAGACACACAGAATTTCTTTTTCCCCAACAATACCAAAACCCAGTCAATAATGTGACTGGGAGATGGCCTATGCCAGAGGAAATTGCTGGGGAAAGACTCCAGAATAGTCTTGGATTTTTTGGCTAAGAATGCCAATTAAGTATAGAAATTCATTGGGATCTTAAATAAATGTTCTAGCTTCCAAGTCTCTTCCCTCTCTAATTCATTCTTCACATAACCCCCCAAAATTATTGCTAAAGTAAAAGTCTATGCATGTTATTCCACTCTGTTAAGAATTTTCATTGGCTTCCCTATTGCCTCTAGGTTAAAAAAAGACAAACTTCACGGTTTAGCATTAAAAGCACATCATAATTTGATTCCAGCCTACCTTTCTAGACTTACTTTATCTTATTCTCCATTGACACAGTCTACTTTCCAATCAAACTGGCCCATTGGCTGTTGCCCATACTCAGTGAGTGTTCCATCTTCCAGCTCTTTGCCTTCACACTGGCTGTGATCTATGTCTGCAATGCATTCCCCCCTCATTTCTGCTCCTTAGAATCCCTAATATCCATCAAAGCTCAGCTCAGATACCATCTGCAATCTGAAGTGTTTCCTGATCCCTGAGGATAGGGATGCTCTACCCCTCCTCATGTTATCATATGTATATAAATGTTTGCATATAAGGTCCATGCTCCTGGTGGAACATAAGCTTTATGAGGACAGATACTGGCTTTCTTTTTGCCTTTGTCTTCCCAGGACCTAACACGGTGCCGTTAATAGAGTAGGTGCTTTAGAAATCCTTGAACTCTAATGAAACAAATGGAATTCAAACCTGAAAGTCAATTTGATTCTAGAAATTAGAAAGAAGTAAACCCATTGACTCAAGTCAGTGAAGTCACTAGGCTCCATTTGGTCAGTCACTTAACTGGATTTTCTATTGTATCTATAGAAAATCGAAATAATGAAAGCAATAAATGGAATGTAAACATAATACATCAGTAAACATTTGTAAACTCCGACTCTATGTCTGGCTCTGGGCTAACCACTAGGGAAACAGAAAAGTGAAAGAAAGGCCCTTCCCTCAAGTAGCTCACACTCTAACAAGGGAGAAAATATTTACCTGCTTTATACTATAACTATATTCAAGATACATACAAAGCAGACAAAAGGCAGCCTTGAATAAGAGATTCATTTATTCATTCATTCATTCATTCATCCATTCATGCATTCATTCACTCACTCACTCATCCATCCTTCCATCTATCCATCCATCCATCCATCCATTCATTTATTCATTTGTTCATTTCATTTCATTTCATTTCATGAATCCAAGTTCATCTTCCCCAAAATGCAGAAATTCACAGGCAATATCTGGTCCACTATCGACAAATCTAACTTCACTATGTATTAGTTAATTTGGGTAAAGATTCAGCTATGTTTTCATTTGTATTTTTTGAGATCATATTGGCCATGTATTTTTCATTTAAGGAAGTGAGAAATTTAATTTCACAAGAATTTCCAGAAAACATAATGCTTTTCAATCTCTCCCTCTCTTTCCATCTTTCTCTCTCCTTCCCTCTCTCTCTCTTTCTCTCTCTCTCTCTCTCTCTCTCTCTCACACACACACACACACACACACACACACACACACCATTCCTCCCTGAATGTGTGCTATGTACTGTTTTGGGGGTCTTACCCTGAACAGTAAATTTTCACAACATTGAATCCCTGGTATGCAAGCCAAGAATTAGATTAAGGATGATTCAATATCCAAAATAAAATAAGTCAGCATGATCAATAGAATGACATTCAAACGTCTTTCCACTTGCTGTCTTCTTTCTTTCTCTGGGGCCCAAACAACAGGAAAACACTTGCTCAGTTCTTAAGTAATCCCTCAAAAGAATGGTAAGATTCAGACAAATTGACCAAAAAATTTCACTTCTCCCATCAAAACCTGCATGTTCATGGCAAAAACATTTTACTTGTCCCCTCAAAAGAAAACTCCTATGCTGGGAGCGCTTCTTCTACTTCTGTCTGTCCTGTCCCTGTAAACTGATGAAAAATTTTATATATAAAATATTATTCAGTGTCTCCTGAATAAAATATTAGCCAACTAACTCTGGTATATTGGCCTAGAAAAGGACATATCTAATCTTTGCCATTGCTTTCACTGACTATTAAATGGAACAGGTTCATTTCAAGGGATGCTAGAAAATGCAATAAGTCTTATCCAATGGAAGTATTTGAGATAGAAAGTACCTACTTATAAGCCATCAGCTCCTGAATTTTATTCCTGTACTGCCAGCTTCCTTCAGTGTGTAATACTGAAGTCCCACCAGCTTCCTTGGAGTCTGTGTCTCCCTTCTCTTGCCTTGCCCCTCCCCACAGATATACACAGATAAGTGTGAACTGCTTAGCAAATCCCAGATGCAAGATAAAACAGGGAAGTATGGTGGAGTGGAAAGGGCATGAGTTCAAATGCCATCCTTACCACTTAATACCTGGCTGACCTTGAACAAGTCCTTTCCCCTCCTTCCCCTCTCTGAGCCTCAATCTCTTCTTCTTTTAAAATGAGGGAACTGGACTACATGATCTTCCAGGTCATCAAATACTAAATCTATCCCCCTAGGACAAATACTGGGCCAAGGCTTGTAATGCTACCTGGTGTCACAGTGGAACTGGGCAGCAGTCCTCTATTTTCTCTGTTTTTTCCCCTGTTGGATAAGGGAAGGGAGCTAAACTTTTCCCTGCACTTGGCTACAACCTTCCTAGGGAGAGCTTTAGGATCTGATCATTTTGTAAGCCACAACCGTCTCCTTTTCCTACCTCATTCTCTCTGGAGAGTAAATCAGTCAACTAGCGTGTTTTAAACCAGTGGTTCTCAACCTTCCTAATGCCATGATCCTTTCATACAGTTCCTCGTGTTGTGGTGACCCCCAACCAGAAAATGATTTTCGTTGCTACTTCCTAATTGTAATTTTGCTACTGTTAGGAATCGAAATGTAAATATCGTATAGGCAGGATGGATTTTCATTGTTACAAACTGAACATGACCCACAGGTTGAGAATGGCTGTTTTAAGCAGTAACTATACCCCCAATCAAACTTATCTATGGTTGTATGAAAGTGCTCTACATCACTGTTGATTAGAGAAATGCCAATTAAAGCAACACTGACATACCACCTCAACTATCAGACTGGCTAACACGATAGAAAAGAAAAATGACACCAGTTGGAAGGGATATGAAAAAATTCGGCAGTAATACATTATTGATGGAGCTGTGAACTCATTCAAGCACTCAGGAGAACAATTTGTAGCTATGCCGCCAAAGGACTATAAAACTGTGTATACCCTTGGACCCAGCAATCCTGCTTCTAGGTCTGTGTCCCAAAGCGATCAAAGCAAAAGGAAATGGACCTATTAAGTACAAAAATATTTATAGGAGCTCTTTTTGTGGTAACAAAGAATTGGAAACTGAGGAGATGCCCATCAACTCAAGAATAGTTGAACAGGTTGTGGTATATGACTGTGACAGAATACTATTGTGCTATAAGAAATGATAAGGGGGGGGTGATTTCAGAAAAACCTGGGAAGACATTGAAAATGATACAAAGTGAAGTGAGTAGAACCAGAAGAACACTGCATATAATAATAATTTATGATGATCACCTGTGAATGGCTTAACTATTCTCAGCAATATAATGATCCAAGACAATTCTGAAGGACCTAAGATCAAAAATGTTATCTACCTCCAGACAAAAAACTGATGGAGTTTAAATGCAGATCAAAGTGTATTTTTTTTACTTTGTTTTTCTTGGGTCTTTTTGTTTTCTTTGAAAACATGGCTAACAAGGAAAAAAATGTTTTGTATATGTATACTCTGCGTGAAATTGTTTATCTGCTCAAGGAGGGAGGAGGGAAGGGAGGGAAGAAGAGAATTTGGAAATCAAAATCGTTTTTAATGTTAACTTTTTAAACATGTAATTGAGGAAAAAATGAAAGAAAAAAGCACGCCATCCTACATTTTCTATTAATGGGCAGGTCTGAGGAGGAGTGGGAGAGTACATTACTTCAGGATCATCTAGGTGGAAAAGTGAATAGATCATCAGCCCTAGAGTCAAGAAGACCTGAATTCAAATCCAGCCTCCAACACTTACTAGCTGTGTGACTCTGGACAAGTTACTGAACCCTGTTTGTCTCAGTTCCTCATTTGCAAAATGAGCTGGGGAAGGAAGTAGCAAACCAGCATTTTTGCTAAGTAAACCCCAAATGGAGTAACAGAGTTGGGACAGGACTGAAATGTTTCAACAGCAACAATTGACCCTTTCAGCTCAAAGACATCAAAGGTTTAAAACTGCTTTCAAGGCTGTCAGGGAATACTTACCCATGTGAACTTACAAATCCTAGAATTTCAGTCACTTCTCAAACCCCTATTGGATCTGGTTATGCCTGAGAGAGCCAGCAAGTCACAGGAGATGAAGTTTAGAGGTTGTCTGTACCATGATCATTTAGCTCATTTTAAAATCTTGCATTGTCTAAACTTTCTGATTGAGAACAAGTGGACCTTATTAATACTGAGGGTTGTTTAGACCAACATTTCCATTAGAATTAGACCTAGCCCAAGTCAACTCCATAGCTCAGAGGGCTGGCTTGCTGTAAATCATCGCTGTGCTCCTAGTTTCCAAGCTCTTGCTTGGCATGCAACCACATGTGTGGCTGTGGCTGTTCTAACCTTTGTGTGATTTTCTTCTAGTCTATTTAAAAGTTTTTAATGAGAACCCCTGGGCTAGGGGATACTTAGAAAACTATTAACAACAGTCTTTGCACTGAATAGCTCAAGGGAAAATGCAGCAACAATTCCTAAACAAATCTTCAGTTTTGATTAGGAACAAAAGCATTTCCTTGTTTCTCCTTGGCCTAGCAAGGAGCTGCAGGGCCTTCAGTCTGACTTTCCTTCAACCCTTTAAGCTACAACTGGCATATCTTACAGCTCTTTTAGTTACTTTTAGGATCCACCTAAGTCTCTGGCCTCTTCTCCCTCAAACTGTGGTGTAGTAGGAGATGCATGGCATAGAAGAGAGAGGACTCACACTGAAGTCCCAGGATCTGAAATCAAAGACTAGCTTTGACGCTAATGTTTGGAATGAAAAACCTCATCCAAAATTTAATCGAGAACACGGAGATCTCTTAGGATAAGAACAGGAATTTATTCTCTTCCCCCAGGAGAAGAGGGCTGTTTTCCCCAGGACTGATCACAAGGAAGAGGGACACAATGTGGAGTGAACAGAGTTTTTTAAACCCGAACGCAGTCAAGCCCTCTTCCCCAGACTGTCTCTTCTCCCATTGGCTGAGAGGCGGATTCTAGTCTAGACACAAAAACCTTCCCCAATGGCAAGTAAAAGGGAAACCTGCCACTATGTCTCAGTGGCTGGGAAACAGGCTTAAAAAGAACAAAGATGCTGACTGACAGCAAGGGAAAGGGAGAAGGGTCTTGAAACAAGGGAGGGGGAGGGAGAAAGGTCGCCAGTGCAGTAGTAAAGAAGGGTGGAGGTCAAAAGCCTCCCAAAAGGGCTTTCTGCTTATTGACAGCAGAAGTGGAGGGCCAAAGAGGGAAGTTAACAATCCAAAATTGCCTGAGAAGTTTTCACTCGCCAGAAACTAACTAGCTGTGGGACAATGTTGGGCAAGTCACTAAATCTCCCTGAGTCTCAGTTTCATCAGCTGTAAAATGAAGGGATTAGAAGAGATGGCTTCTCAAGTCCCTTCCAATTCTAGATTTATAGCTTTATTATCTGTAAGACTAAGCTTAGGAAGATATAACGCTAATAATGTCAGTTCCCTGTCTCAGGAACCTGCAATGGCTCCCTCTTGTCTACTGCATTGGGACCAAACTTCTCTGTTTGGATTTTTAAGCCCTTTATTATCTGGCCTCACTCCACCTGTCAAATTAGGTCATGAGTAGCATCAGGCAAGATTTTGTCAGGCAGGAACAGGAGCAGGATCCTACCTAATCTGCTAGGTTAGAGAAGTTAGGCCACTAGCGAAATGCAGAAGTAGTAGACAGATCAAAAATCTAGTGAACTAAAATATCAGACCAAAGGCATGAATCAGAGCAGGTCAAGTACAAGCCAAGTTCACACACTTTGAGGAGTTGTGCAGAAAAGAGGAAAGGGCAAGGGCAAATGGTTTCTGCTTTAGGATCAGTTTACCTCACTGTTTTTGTATACTGGGGCCATTGCTTCAAACTTTCTCACCCAGTGGGCTGAACCACTGACTATCTTGAAGAGCTTTAAGCTCTAATTTGGATGCCTCCTGGAGTCTACCTTGTATTATTGAATATATACATTCAATCAGGAATCTTGGGAAGAGTACAATCTTGTTATGTCTAAGGCTCAGGAATCTGATCACATGAATACAGAAATGAAGGGGAAAAAGTAGATTTTGCTCCAGTAGTATTTATTTTCAAGGGAAAGCCTATGCTATTGATAACTGAATGTTTTCTTGTTACACAATTTTTGTTTGGATGCCACAGAGATATAGTTAGAGTCCCCTTCCTTTGCTCTTGGGCAACATCCTCTAGTCATTTAAATTCTGGCAATTGGCTATTTTTCCCCTATGGAGATTCATTTAAAAGTCAAATACACTTGGCATTTTCTAAAGTCAGTGTTCTCTCTCTTCTTGGAAATTCTCAGGCAAGCTTACTAAGTTTTATTAATAAAATTCATCTGCAGTAACATAAAATTCACAATTTCAATTCTCTGGTTAAGCTTTGAGTGACAAATTATTCTTTATCTCATTTCTTTCCTGCTTCATTTGACTAAACAAATGCCCTACAGTAGGAACATTTACTTGTGAAGGCAAGATTAATCCATCTTTTTAAGAACTCTGCAATGTAATCTTTATAATCCCCTACTTCAGTGACATATACAGGTATTCCATCTGGTGTGAGTGGTTATCTTGCTAATATCACTTTTAAAGACTTAAAGAACAACAGAATATATAGGGTCATTTTGCCCATTGAATAATGGTATAATTTCAAAGCTGGTTCACAGTTTTATTTTATAAAATTTAGATATCAAAGAGAGGCCCTCTTTATTTAAGTAAAAGCATTTTATTGATACTTTTCATTTTATTTAAACTTATTACTAAACCACATACATGCATATATTATTACCAATACCACTAGTAAGCCTTCATTTTAAATTAAAAACAAAGTTAAACAGGTCAACTTAGGGACCCTATCTAATGGTAAATGCAACATTCTACACCTATATTCCCTCACTTCTCCAGAGAAAGAGAGGAGGTTTGCCTCTTCTCTTTCCCAGAACCAAGCTTAGTTACTATGATTATACAACATTCAGTTTAATTTGAGTGTTCTTTCCATTTATATTATAATAATTTTGCATGTTATATATTGTTTTTATAGATCTGCTTACTTCATTCTGCATTTGTTCATACAAGTCTTCTCATGTTTCTCTGAATTCCTCATATCTATTATTTCTTAAAGTTTAATGATATTCCATGACATCAGTATAATTCAGTTCATTCAATTATTCCTCAGCTGCTAGGCAGAGAGGCCTTCCTTAAATACTGAGCATAGGACCCTCTGAATCCATACAATGTTGTTCTTTGAGAAGATTTTTTAAAAGACTGTTTCTTAATAACACCAGTATTTTGCACCTGTCATTTTTTTCATCTCAAAGGAAACTCAGAATGTCTAATTTCTACTTTTAAATATTTTAATGGAAAAAAATTAGCCAGAATGAGAAGAGAGCTGTCACCAACACTTAAATAGCTTGTCACTTTCCAGGGGTTGAATCTGATCATAAAGAAGAAAAATGTCCTTATATATGTGTACACACACACACACACACACACACACACACACACACACACACCACTTGTGAAAGATTTAATGACTTCTTCAATATACCCATTTTCAGAAAAATTATTAGCTGTGTTATAGAATATCTGGCTCTGTTATGATCCTGCCTCTTCCTGGAACCCATTGCTTAATTTCCTCAAATTAAGATAGTGGCATTTCCTATGGCTACTTGGAACAACATTTCAAGTCACTACTTGGAAACTTAGACAATCTTGGTCATTTTCAGAGTTTTATTATGCAATTTTAACCTCAAGATCACAGAATCTCAAAGTTGGAAGGGACTTCAGGGCTCTCCTGCCCATGGTGTACCTAAATATTCATTTAAGTCCCAACTAAATCCAACATTTTACAGAAACCTTTCTCAATCCCTCTTAATTCAAGTACCTAGTGGTAGGTGTTAGAAACTGAAGTTCATAAAAATTAAATAGACTCTAATGATATAAAATTTGATGGGGATAAATGCAAAGTCCCACACAGGTTAAAAAAATCAAATGTATAGGTATATAATGGCAAAAACATGACTAGCTAAACAGTAGTACCTGTGAAAAAGATCTGGGATTTGAGTTGACTCTGACTTCAACATGAATCAACAATGTGATAGGGCAGACAAAAACAAAATAGAATGTTAGCATTCACTACTTGAAACATGGACAGCCATGTAGCGCAGTGCTCAAACCTACCACATTGGGGAGTTAATTTTGGAATAGTACAGGCTCAGGGCTCACTTTCCTAACTTATAGTAGGAGTTAGGAAGTTGATTACAGCAAGACTGGCAGGTTGGGCTCCTAATGGGTGATAATTTTTCCTCTCAGAGTTCTAGGGGGTAATTCTGAAAGATTTTAGTTTCTAGTACTATTACCGATGAACATTTACCGATGTTCTTCCCAATACCATTTAGCCAGTTACTACTTTCTAGTAACAATCAGCCAATTAACATTAATTGGTTTTACAAAAGAATATTTATTGAGAAGATATATCAAGGACTAAAGTACAGCACCCCACCACCACCAAAAAAAATCAAAAATCAAAAACTAGGGACACATTCTCCCCTCTATATAAGTTGGGTCCTGGGGAGAATAAAGTCAAATTTAGAGTGCTTTTTACAAAATATTCTATTTCCCTCGTCCTCCACTATATGGTACTTTCTGGCCCCTCAGAGTCCTTTTTTCCTTTCAAGGAGTCCCACCAAGTTCATTTCTGGGTATTTCAGGGCTCCATAAACTTTATCCACTCCAGTCCCCTTTTCTCAATTTGGCAGTGTTGTTGTGTGGCCAGAGGCTATACGTAATACAAAGTGCACATGCTGTGTGTTCAGAACTAGGGCTATAGTGAAGTTGCCAGATGCAACATGGACAAGCACTGCCAGAAACACCTCAGATTCATTATGAGTTTGATTTTAATTAATTTTTGGTCGTTGGGCTTTCAGAAACCTTTTACTGTTGCCAAATTTTTCATGACTCCATGGGCTTGCAACCCACAGTTTAAGAAGCACTGGTAAATTATAGATGAGACTTTCCTTTGCACACCTGCTATGTGGTCTTCTCACCAGAACTGGGTACTGCAGACATCTGCTCTGAAATTCTGGGTGTTGGTGGGGCCTCAAATACCTTTGGTGGATTTTTGGTTCTCTCTAGTTGCTTGAGAGCCACAGTATCATTCTCTTACGATCAGGAAATGAGGGACGGCTAGGTGACCCAGCGAACAGAGCACCAACCCTGGAATCAGGAGGACCTGAGTTCAAATCCAGCCTCAGACACTTAACACTTACTAGCTGTGTGATCTTGGGCAAGTCACTTAACCCCAATTGCCCTATCTTTCCCCCTCCAAAAATAAAAAAGAAAAGATAGGAAATGAGAAAGGCAACACATGGCAGCTGTGTGGGGTAAACAAACTGCCTTTCCCCCTAACCACAGCAGTTCTCCCTTTTCAGAAGCCTTTACACTCAGTTCTGTCTGAGCAGACAATTAAAAACATTTTTGTTTTCATTCAGGAAGATGTATGGAAACAGTCAAAAAATGATCTGAAATGAGGGAAAGGGCAGGTTCACCAAGCTTCCATGTGAACTGGTACCAGGTGAGGCAAATCATGCATGCTCTAAGGAAACGGGCTATCATTGGCTGGTCCCTCCATTATATTTCTCATACCTGTCTTCTAGTGTTGTTGTGAGGAAATAACTTTGCAAACCTTAAAGCATTGTATAAATGATGTATTGTTACTGCTTTCAATTAGGTCAGTTATACTACTGATTTCTGATTAAGACTGAGCAGGAAAATGTTTTATTATATTTTTATTTTACCATGTAGTCTCCCTAAATTATTTTTCTTTTTAAAAATTATGGATAATATTTTGTTTTAACATGGCAGAAACTTTCCAACAAATACTCTAATGAAGTATATTTCCTAAAAAGTAGGGGGGTTGTTTGTTAAGAGAAAGGAGGGTAGTTTTCCATAGAGAATTTCCATTTTTTTTTCCAAACCCAATTCACAGATGCATTAGCAGGAAATTAGCACGTTTGTCTACCCACCTTCCCTCTAACAATTAAGTTTCAATCTTTTACTATCTTTGCTAGCTTAATGAATATAAGGTGATAGCTTGAGATTGTTTTCATTTCCATTTCTGATTTTTAGAAATATAGAACATTTACAGTCACTAATAGTTTGCTTTCTTCTTTGTTCATGTCTTTTAAACAGTTATCTACCGACAATTGACTCTCAATCATAGAGGTTTCTGTCAAATTCCTACAGATTTTTGATGCCAGATTTTTATCAATTATTTAAAACAAAAAATTTCTCTAATCCCTATCTTGTCTTCTGAGTTTAAACATTTATAGTAGATAAGTATTGCAAGGATGTCATCAAAAACAGAGGATCAAAAAAGAAGATGGCATCGGCACCTAGCAAGAGCAACAAATGGACAGTCCACGTGCTCCGTTAGCATTCTCCCAATAGCAGGAAAACGTGAGGAAGTCACCCCCCCCAAAAAGAAAAGAAAACTAGGGTGGCTCCCCTGTGGCAAACTCTTGGGAAAACGTAGAGGAGAAGTGCACAAATGAGCAGGCATGGATGGGTTATGATTTGCCTCACTATAGAAAATGATAGATCAATGAGATTATGGAGTTGTGAGAGTATTCAAAATTGCATTTGTAGTTTTTGTTGGCATAAGGCATAAAAAGCTGATCTCAACTGATTTTTGACCAGACTAGTTTCCAATTTCCTCAGCGATTATTGTTAAATAAAGATACTCTGACCGATTATTTTTATGCTCTTTTGTTTATATAATACTAGGTTGCTATGTACATTTGTTTTTTAGTCTCATCCAGCCTTTTACATAAACCTGCTATTCTATTCTTTAACCAGCATCATATGGTTTTAACAATTACTGCTTTCTAATATAGTTTGAGATCTCATAAAAGACCAAGCCCTGCTCCTTCCTATTTTAAAAAAATATTTAGCTAATTTAAGTATCTTATATTTTTGTAAATATGCATCCATTTAATTTAAGTTTTCAGACTTTTGGCACATTGTATATAACAGTTTCTGAGAGTTTCCTTTATTTCTTTTCCCTTGTTGTGTATTCTCCAAGCTCATTTTTTTTTTATTTTTGTAATTTAGTTTTCTTATTTTTAATTATCAGATTAGGTAATGATGAATCTATTAATGGTCTTATTAAAAATAGGTCCGAGACTTATTGATGAGACCAATAGTTTTTCTTTTCAATTTTCCTTTGAATTAAAAAAAAGTTTACTCATGCTTATTTTCATATGAATTATATGACATTTTCTAGGTTTTTTGTTTTATGCACAATTTACTGGTCTTCTCTTAGTTTTGCTAAGATATAAGTGTTCAGAGATATTGATTTTCTGTTAACTACTTAAGTTACATCCAACATTTAGGAATGTTGTATCATAGTTATGTTTCTTGAATATAATTACTTTATTTTTTCCTATCATTTTTCTTTTGAACCAGTTATGATTTAAGATAAAATTGCTACCTTTGTTCAAGTGTTAGCCCTCTGTTCATATTTCCTTTATTTATTTGTTTTTTAAGTGCAAGATAGTCAAATTGCCCTTAACATCTCTAACTATTTTCATTTATTCTTGAGTTCTTTATGCCTTGATATGTGGTCAGTTTTTATAAATGTTGCATAATACAGAAAGATAGGCATATTTCTTAAGATTTCTACTTCTTAAGATTACTGAATAACTACTGTGATCATCTACAGTTTTTCTAACACTCTATCCATATTCTTGTTTCATTGTTAGGTATTATATTTGTCTAAATCTGAAAATGGCAAGGCAAAATAACCTACAATTTTTGTCTTATTGCTTACTTTGTTTTGTAGTTCTAATAGTCTTTCCACTCGGCATTTAGGTGCTTGATCATTAGATGGCAAGAGAAGGTTATTCCCCAGGAATTCAAGGATGCTTCCATTGTCCATCTCTATAAAGGAAAAGGAAATATGTGATAAGGGGGGGGCGGTTGGGGGTTGTCCCTCTCTCTTAAGTCATTGTTGACAAGATTCTTGCCAGAGTCCTTCTTTATAGTCTGATACTTCACCTGGAAGATGGTCATCTATCCAAGAGCCAGTGTGGCTTCAGAAAGTTCTGAGGAACAGTCAATATGTTGTTTGATGCCTGACAACTCCATAAAATGGAGAAATACCAGGAGTAGAACATAAGTCTATACACAATATTCATAGAGCTGATCAAGGCCTTTGATACTATCTATTATGAAAACTTGTGGAAGATCATGGTAAAAATGTTGTTGCATGAAGAAGTTCTTCAGTATTGTATTTCAGTTCCATGATGGCATGCTTGCATGAGTTCTGAATCATAGACGATGGTTTTATGCTTGCCCAGTCACCAGTAGAGTGAAGCAATGCTATATGCTTCTTCCAGTGTTTTTAGCATAATGTTTTTACTGATATTGTTGGACACCTTCAATAAGCACATCAATGGCATCAGTGTCAGCTACCATTCTGATGGTAAATTATTTAATTTGAAAAGGCTACACAGCCAAGACTAAAGTGAAGGGAGAATTGGGGTGCACCTTTTTGTTCACATATGATTGTGTGGTCAATGCAGCCTCTGAAGCTGAGATTCAACAGAATATGAATTCTCTGCCACTTGCGCTAATTTTGACCTAACAATTAACACCAAGAAAACAGCGATTCTCCACCAGCCAGCATGTGGGACTGTCAGTTCCAGCAAATGGAGAAATTTTGAATGTTTTTGATAAGTTCACTTAGGTTGGCAGTATACTTTCCAGGGATATACACATAGGTGATAAGATTGATACACAAACTGTGCTTGAGAGGCTCTGAAAAAAATGTGTGGGAGAGAAGAGCTATTAGGCTGCCCACCATACTGAAGGTCTACAAAGCAGTTGTGCTGACATCATTGTTGAATGCTTATGAAACTTGCACAGTCTGCCAGAGCCATGCCAGGAAATTTTGATATATGGTCTGCCTCTTCCTGTCTATTTACAACATTTTCCCTTTGAGTTGAGATAACTGAAGCTTTATGAACAAATTCCAGAATAGTTGAACTTGAGATTCCTCTCTGATGGTGTCCCATGCATCAGTCTACATTTGCCCTCTAGTTCCAACCTCTCCAGGAAACTTTTTCTTTGATTTCTTGAAATATAATATTCACACATTAATTGTTGCCATTGATACACCATTTTTCTTCTGGGAATGATTTGTAGATTTTCTTTCCAAGCACTGTTCTTCAGGTCAGCTTTTAAAAAAAATAATAAATATTTCATATGTTTTCCAATTTTACAGTTTTCAAATTTTGCTCTATTTCTTCTTATATCATTGAAATTTAGAGTTCTATTTATTTCATTCCTTTTTAAAGAGTATTCACCACTTTGCAAATACTTTCTAGCTTGTTATACTCCTCTATAGTCTCATTTTTAATATTTTATTAAGAGCTCTAATTATAATCCTTAGCTCTTTCTTCAGTGTTTTTATTAGGCCTTCATTCACACTTGGAGTTCATGTGGCTATCCTACTCTCTCTTTTTTTATGAATTATTTTATTTATTTTCTTGTTAACATCATTCATTTCCACAAGGTTTTGAGTTACAAATTTTGTCCCTGTCTTTCCCGTACCCACAACCCCAAAACAGCGATCCCACTGTAAAGCCCCTCTCCCAATCTGCTCTCTACTATGTCCTCCTCCATCACTCCTCTAAATTTCTAGTAGGGCAGGATGGGTCTCCCTACCCCAGTGCCTGTATATCTTAATTCCCAGTTGCACATAGTTTAATAATAATAATAATGATAATAATAATAAATACATATATTTTTT
>CM053602.1:10398054-10506379 GCA_028646575.1 Pseudocheirus occidentalis | reverse complement strand
AAAAAAAAGAATGACTGGGAGGTCAATGTGTGAATAGGGAGATTTGGGCAATAACTCTGACATCTTCAGTCAACTTATGCTAAAGAATCATGTTGCCCATTCTTCACAAACTACCTGAGCATCTTGTTACATTATAACATGTCAACATCATGGAACTTTTACATCATGTAATTACCATGTAAGCATCACATCATATAACATGTAGCATCATATAAATGTAACTGCTGTTACAGTACCTTGGGAGCTAGGCACACAAGTTTCCACATGGGACCATTTAACACCCATGCATACAGCACTAATATTACTCCTAGTTTACTTTATCCTAGCAGTCACAATATGTAAATTCCATAGACCTGTTATTATTCTAATGATTTAGGACACAGCAATAGATTTAAAGGTCATTTAAGGGTTTTGGAGAATCCCAGATCCTCTGCCTTGGTATGTAATCCACTTTTTCCTGTTCAATTCAATTCAACAAATATTTAAATCATTGCTATCTACATTCAAGGCACTCTACTACATGCTCAGGATACAAGTGAACAATTCCTCCTTTTAAGAAGCTTACATTCTTATGTTCTTATAGGGAGAGTGGACTAGTAATAGGGAAGATCCATAGATAATACAAAGTCATCTCAAGAGAGCAATGGGATAGTCACAGCTGTTGATAACAAGACAGCCCTTTGCAGGAGGTGGTGTGGGCACTGGGTTTTGGAAGAAGGGATTTAGACTACTAAAGATAACTCACAAGCTCAGAACTGTGGGTTGGACACAGTTGTAATGCCAAGCAAAGGCAACTTCCAAGGTTCAGATTACCAGCATAGCAAACCCCATTTATTCAGCAAAACATTCAAGAACAGAGAAAGTCAAAATACAGTGTAACTCATTCATTTAGCAAGTAAGTTCTCAATTCAATTGCAAAGTACCAAGGTCCAAGGTATCCCACCCCTGGATCAGTAGTCAAAGTAGCCTGCTACAGGGCAGTACATTCATTTAGTCTCTTCTCAAATGGAGAATAGTTTCATAAACAAATTTTAGAATCATAAACAAATTTCATTCATTTAGTTAATCACAGAGCACAAAAAGGCCAAAGGTTTCCCACCCCTGTACATTACAATACCATCCATTAACACCAAGTACTTTCTCAAAGGTGCAGGAGAGCACAAAAGGCCATTCACCCTTAAGTTATAACAAGGTTAAGATATCATCTCAGCATTGAAAACCCAAGGAAAGGCCCTTCTTTCATCTTCACTCAAGAGAAGCCCTCAGCAATCTCAGTTCCTGGGGAGACAAGGCTCAACAAAGCCACAGCCAGTGTCCTCATCAAGTCACTCTCTGCCCACAGAACAGTCCCAGAACCCCTGAAAACATCAGCAAGACCCCCTTCCAGAATTTCTGTAAACATACCACAAGAAAATCCTCTTTCAAGGCTTCTGAACCAACAGCAAGATTCCAAGACCTCTATAACAGCAGCACTGTCCTTCACCAGCAGGTGAATCTGGCAAAACAACATCAAAACAGACAAACAAAATACCGGCATCACAGCCATGCCTCCTCAGTTCTTGGCAGCTCCAGGTGACGGTTCTCAAAGTCTTAGGCAGCTGCTCTGTACTTAGGCTCCTCTGTACTGGATACTCCTCTCCAAAAGTCCTTCTGGCCTTCTCTCAGCTTGCACCTCTCTCCCAATTCTCACCTCCTCCCAGTTCAGCCCTCTCTCTTCACTTCAACAAGTCCATCCCATAAGTGGGATTCACAGGCTCTGGGTTTTGACATTCAACCCAAAAACCAAGCTAATACAGGGGCATCTCTAAATTCCATTACCATTACAACTGTTTGCTTTTTTGAAACGTGGGGTTGCCCTTCACTTTATCACCACGTATTTTGCAATCTGGAGCTGCAGGCCAACATCAAGACAAGATTGTAGCAAGTTTAAAAAATTCAGCGAGAATTCATTCAGAAAATGGGACTCAACACAGCAAATGCTACCAAAGTCTAACATTAGAAAAAATACTTCTGGTCCCAAAGGGCTGGGGCATTCACTCTCTGTCCCTAAGGAGCTCCTCTGCTCTGGAGCCAGGCATGCAATCCAAGTTGAGTTGAGTTAGACATGGGGGAGCCTGCATTCAAAACAGAGAAGAGCTAGATTCCTTTTTCTCTTTCTTTAGCTCATTAAACCACCACCCCAGCACTCTAGAAATGATTTATTTATAGCTTAGTCTCTGGTTCATATCTGGGTTTCTTCAAAAAGGAAAGTAAAAGGTGGAACATAACTTTGTAAAAATCTAAAATTTAAAATCAGTAGACAGTATAAATCAGATATGGGACAGATATTTTATTTCCTACTCACAAAACCAAGAGAATCAGAGTGCCCACAGATAGAAAAACTTAAAACAGGATTAAGTAACTTAACAACAGTTATAATCCTCTGGGTGGCTGATACTTAAACCCCATCTAAATATGAAGCAGTTTGTAGGACTGCTAATTAGGCATTAGATATTGCACAGCTCTGCAATCTCCCACCCTCCCACCCCAAAGTATAATTATTCTGGAAAGAAATGCCAGAAGCTTGAGTTCCTCCCACTGTTAGTGGTTGTCTTCTCCAACACAGAAGCTTCCCGTGCTGCCAATAGGCTGGACTCATTAGGCCCAGAACCTCCAGAGCTCCAGCTCGCAAGCCTATACATGTCAAACTCAAAAATTACATTTGTTACATACTTGGAAAGGAGACACAAAGAATAAAAGGTAGTCGGGAACCCATGTACAAGAAAGAATGCCTAGTTGAGGACATGCTTCATGTGGAAGCAACAATGGGGCAGGAGGAAAGAGGCCCATTCCCAACCCACTCATGGAAAGTTTAGTGACAAAGAGCACTATTTGACCCACACAGGGTCAAAGCAAGAGAGAGAGTAGGAAGATGTCTCTCCCTTTTAAAAGTCTGCTTAGTCATTAGCTCCTCCAGCTGAATAGCCTATCCAGAGATCATTTTGTCTCTTCAATCACCTATGTCCTTCAGCGGTAAGTCACCCTCAACATCAGGTTAACCTCAACATGCCCAAATGCAGAGATATACTGGCATGCCACGTATGGCATGGCTGGCCAAAATCATGAAGGGTAACCCCCAACATGCCCAAGTGCAGAGCAAATACACATGGCTGGCCAAAATCAAGAAGGGTAACCCTGGGAATGCTCCATGGGATGGTCCTCATTACAATGGCAACAGCATAGCTGGTGTCCAAGAAAACAAGAATCAAAATAAAGTCATACAGAAGGAGTTATGGGAAAAGATCTTAAGAGATGTCATCCAGAAAGGTTATGACTACCTTGAAGAGAAGAAAATAAGTTTTCCTCTTTTCAATTTCCAAAGGCTTCTTGCAGTGGGAAGGATTTTCAGAGGTCTGCTTGTTTTGTTTTGTGTTTACTTACATACAGACTGAAAAAGAAATTTTCAGATCAATCAAAGAAGGTTTCATCTTCCTTGCTAAATCACAGAAATAACAGAGGCAGAGAAATGGCCTGGGGATGGGGCTAGAGGAGGGGGAAGAGATAGTGTGACAGCAAATCTTGAGAAACTCAAGCACAAAAACCCTTTCCCCATATTTCCCAATAGTAACATCTTGCATGTCCTCAGGGATCTTTGTAGATGAGAAGGAATAAGCAGACGTGGAGAATGAAGAAATTTTCAGCACGCACCCCTAGTACCCAATTCTCCCTGGCTCCAAGTCACTTTTGGTAGAACACAAGAGTAATAGGATTGGGGCATTAGGAATGCCATTCAAGGCCTTTCTAATTTTTCACCACATGTCTGAGTTCACCTTAAGTTTGCTTCCATATAAAGGGGCTTTGCATTCCATGAATAAATCTGCAACACAGGGAAATCAGATTTGACTTGTCTTTGTTACAACAGTAAAACATTCCCACGTGTCTCGTGCTGCTCTTAACAAATGTTGATTCCTGTCTGTCCAACATCAATTAGAATCTTATCACTTTGGGCTGGTGCCAGGGGTCTCTCTCAGACCACCAAACTCTCAACTTTTACTTTTTATTCTATGCCCACTGTTTATATTTTAGGGAAGATGACATTTGCCTTGTGAAAAAAATCCAGGACATTTAGGCAAAGCCAGTGTTCTTCTCCTTGCTGCAATAGATGTAACTAAACAAAATTGAACCAGGCCTGAGTGTTTCCTGGTTGGTTTAATTTAAGGTGGTTTGCACTGAACTGTGAATCATGATTTGTTGAAAACTAATCAATATTGTCCTTAGTTTCTGACAAAAATGCTAAAACAAAATCATTTATGAGAAAGGAGTGAAACAAAAATGCTCTGATTTCTGTAGCAAGGTCTTATTTTCCATTCAATGAGCTATGGACTGGTGTCCAGATGGCAATGACTTGTACCTAAATTTCCCAAAGAACGAGCAGCCATGGCTCAGCAACCAAGGAGCCTCAGACATTTGGAGCTGCGTTGAGGTTCCCATCTCCTCACTGCTCATTGAGGGATTGATGTATTCCACAAGGGACACATTTCGCTTTCTGTGTCTTCTCAGAAAAGTAGTGCCCTTCCTTTTTTTCTTCCCATCCAAAAGGAGAAGTAATGATTGAAATAGGTGCTACATGCAGCCACAAAGTAAAGAGACTTGGTCCAGAATGTCAAGAGTGGACATGTTACACAATTGGGAACAAATTCATGGTCTTAGTCAGGTAAGCCTTGCATTAAAAAAAAAAGGAAATTCCTTTATTAAGGAGGATTCCAAGGCTAAAAGTAGAAAGAGTATTAAAACAGCAGAAATAAGAGTCCTTGATCAGGTAGGTCACTTGTTCAAAGATTTTAAACTTCTGTCATTTGGGTTAGTGCAATCTACTTGGATTTGATTCTACTGTTCCCTCTTGTACTTCAGATGAAACATTTACTTATTCCAATTGGCTCAAAAAGTGAAGAGAAAAAATTGGCAAGATTACAGTAATACCAAAAGAGTTAGAGCCCTTCCTTTTTATCCTCTCTCTATTAACATACACACCGAGGAAATATAAAGCACTGAAACCAAGTGGGAAATTTCTGTTCCCATGGAAACAATATATTTCTGGGATTAATTACTCTTTCTTTAAATTCATACTCAATTATAGGATCATAGATTTAGAACAAGAAGGAATCTTAGAGTCATCAAGTTCCCTCGATCAAGGAATGTGGAAACTGAGACAGAGGAATGTTAAGTGAATTGACTGGGGTCACATAGTATCTGGGGTTGAATTTGAACTCAAGTCCTCCTGACTCGACCTACTGTGCCAAGTAGTTGCCTAATCATAGAGTGTTGGGCAATATCAAGTGAAGGAAGAGTTTTTGAAATTATTATAAAGGAGGGGGTAATCTTAGATAAGTCAATGGGCAATGGGGCCACCGCAGGGCTAAAGCAGATTCCACCCCACAAGAAGTTCCCAGGAATGACTATAGCCTTCACTAGCAAACTTTCTCCTAATAAACAAAGTGATCACAGATCTAGGAAATATACTGGTGGTCATAGCAACTATTCCTGCTGTACAGAAATTTCCACCAACTAGAAATAAGGACGAGGTGCTATTGCTACCAATTTGTATAGCAAAGGCAAGAGAGGGAACTCTCCTGGGCTACAGCTGTTGGGGAGAAGGTGACGAAGGACTGACTTATGTTGGAGAAAGACAGAAGAGTCCTGGTCACTGCTGCCCAGAAAAGAAGGGTTATAGAGATAAAATGAGGCCTGGGATTTTGTGAACTATCTAGCCTGCTGAATGATTGACTGCTTCTTTGGGAAGAAAGGGAGGGAGCAAAGTTGACAGGAAAGGAAACATGTTCTAGAATGAGATCACTGTTCCTGGAATCAGGGGAAGAGCTAAGGCATAGCTGCAATGGGATGAATATGAGAAAGGCATACCCTGGGACAGTGATGTTGGCACCTTCTGTATTTCATACCATTAGGCAAAGTCTCAATGGCCTCAGCCTAGTTACATCCAAACATAGTTTCACTGTATCTTCTGGAGATTTTCCAATGATTCACAAAAAACTACAGATCAGTAAACAAAGAAAATGCAGGATCAGTTTTGTGTAGGTAATAACAGAAAAAAGAAAGTATTTCATAGGTTTGACACTGCCACAAATTGTTTTCATACTCTGATGAGAACAATGTGTCCAGTGGCCATGCAAATGCCTGAAGCCCCATTGTGGAGTGCTTACAGCTTGGTCAGACATCAAAGAAACCAAGGTCATCCATTGCATTCCAGGCCACCACCAGCCATCTTGCCACTGGACTTCAATGACTCTGGGGAAAAAAGAGCGAGGCTTACAACTTCCTGTAATTCTGCCTCACTTAAATCTAGTTCATGCACAAGTGATATAATTGGTCTTCCTTGAAAACAAAGCATGAACAACACTGCCACCACCCCTGACTACTGTCACAAAGCCAACCAGCATTTAAACATGCCACATGAGTAAGAAACAACTATTTCTGAAAAGGAATGTTCAGAACTTTTCTGAATTGATGTAACCATGACTTTGGCCACATCCACTTGTGACCAACTGAGTCAACAATCATTAGTGGCTGTCTCAATTACTAATCTGGGCTTTAAACACTAGTTTAATCATCCTCCTTGTTAGGACTAGTGATATCTCTTGCTTTGCATTAGAAAGGTAATTTAGTATAATAGAATGAACACTAGACTTTGAGTCAAGAGATCCTTGGCCTTGAATCCTGTCTCCAAAATTTGTGTGACCGTGGGCAAGTCATAAGTTAACTCATTACTTTTCTCATCTGTAGGTTGGAGATGATGATACCTGCATTACTTCCCTTACAGAGTCATTGTAAATATCAAATGAACTAATGTGTATAAAAGGTTATTCTGTAAATGTCAGTTATTTTTGCCCCATAACTGCTCATCTGCCGCATATAAGCTGACCAAGGACTGCTTCATTTTGGGTTCGGTATCCTGAGGGTAAAATACAAAGTTTTACATAGTAGGCACTTAATGAACATTTCTTTTTTAAACTTACTGAATGATTGACTACAAGTGGTCTGAACATTTTTAGGCACAGGGAACTCACTGCCTCCCAAGACAGGCCATCCCATTGTTGGACAGCCCGAAGCATTAGAAAGCTCTTCCATACACTGAGCCAAGATTCACTTCCATATAACTGCTGTTAATTGTTCTTATTTCTTCCCTCTGTGACTAAACAGAATAAGTCTCATCTTTCTTCTTCTTCTTCTTCAGAATAAAAATGCCCAGAGTGTCCAACCATTCCCCATAAGACAGAGTTTTGAGTCTTCACCATTCTGGTTGCGCTACTCTCAACACACTCTAGTTTGTCCAGAACTAAACAAACATTACCCACCTTTACACAGTAGAATAGGCCAGTCACCCTTCTTCTGGGCACTATATGTACCTTAATATCCCATTAGCTATTTCTTTTTTGTAATTCCAACATAATGTTGACTCATATCAGCCTTGCAATCAACTAAAACTCCTGCTTTTTCCCCATAAATTGACGCTAGACAGACTTCCCCTACTTTATATACGTAGAGTTGACATTTTGAACCTAATTTTAAGATTTGACATTTATTCATATTAAATTTCATCTACTTCAATTTGGTGCATCATTTCAGCATGCTGGGATATTTTTGGATATGTCTAGATCGTGCTTTCCAATGGCTTCTACAATATAGCAGACACAGTCAAAGAGGAAGCCTGGGCATGTTTCTTCTTTAACTTGCTAACAGTTCATTTACACTTAACTTGCCAAAAGATTAAATTCAGCAACTGCAGTGATGGGACAGCCCTTTCTATACCATGCGTTGGCCTATCGATTTTCCTCAGAATTCTCTTGACATCAACAAATTTTCTGACTTAATAATGAAGCAAATATGGTAAAGAATTATTCTACTATGAGGACTGGCCTATTGCTAGGCTAGTTAGGCCCTAGCTGACAGAAGTGACTCTACATTTGACCACTGAATGACCTGCCCATATATTGGGAAGTTCCTATGAATACAATACTGGTCGAGTGAGTTATATTTAAGCAAAGAACATAAAGCTCTACTTTTCATAATACATTTATCAAAATTCCTCTAATCCAGCTAATTTTCCTAATCAAATGCCCTTGTGTCAATAAGGTGAAGGAGCTGTGGTTCAGACTTAGTGACTGCCCCCCACGTCCCCTTCTCACTCTGTCCCTTGGAATCTGCCACCCAACAATAATCAGATATAAGGGCAGAGAACCCAGGGATCTGAGCTCCCAGTCAGGGTCCATATCCCACAGTTCTCCCAAGTCAGCCCTGGTGGTCACTGGGGGACTGCAGTGCTGTGGAGACACACACTTGTGTGCCTATGAATAATAAACTGCCTGCCTCATGATGCTTTTTCTTGATAGCTCACCCATCACCTCCTCATATCTGCCTTAATTAGGAACTTGAAATGAACTGTCATATTACAGAAGAAAGATTGCTAGACGTGGAGCTCTTGGCTTGAATTTCAAATATCTATGTGACATTGGTCACATGTCATTTAACCTCTCTGTGCCTCAGTTTCCTAATCTTTAAAATGAGGGGGCATGGACTAGATAGCCTCCAGGTTCCTTTCTAGTTCTAAATCTACAAGTAATCTGTCAATCAATCAACAAGTCATTACTGAACAACTAGTATATGACAGGCACTGTGCCAAGCATTTAGGGATACAAGGACAAAGGCAAAAATTAGTCCCTGACCTCAGGGAGCTTAAATTCTATTGGGGGATTGGGGAGGGGGGTATAATATGTATCCAAAACAGATACAAAGTGATTTGGAAAGGGAAGGTAGGAAGAGCTGAGGTGATGAGGAAAAGCTCCATACAGAATATGCTACTTTAAGGTGAGTTTTGAAGGAAACTAGGGATTCAAAAAGATAGAGGTGAGGGTTGGAGGGAGTGCATTCCAGGCACTGGGGATGGTCAGTGCAAAGACACAGAGACAAAGGTGATACTGGGAATGTAGAAATGCAACTTGGTGGCTGTGTGGGGTGAGGGAAAGTAACTGGTAAAGACAATGTGGTTGTAAACCTGAGAGACTGGAAAGATGGTAGGGCCTCCAAAGTCATAGGGCAGCTAGAAAAAGTAGTGTGTTTCAGGGAGGGGAGAAGAGAGAGATTAGTTATGTTTTGGACTTGTGCTTATAGCTTATCTAGTTTGAAATGCAAGACTAGTACTCAAACAGAGAATAAGCTTACCTAGATTGAGCTGGGAGTCATCTATACAAAGATGATAATCAAACTCATAAGAGCTGCTGAAGTTACCAGGTGATATAATACAGAGCATATACAGCAGAGGGACCAGGACAGTGCCTTGGAGAACAATAAGAGCACATGATTCCAGTGAAAATCCAGTAAAGGAGACTGAGATGGAATGGTCAGACAAGTAGAAGGAGAACCAAGAGGAACATCATCGTGAAAACTCAGAGAGGAGAAGAGAAAGGTCAATAAGGTCCACTGCTGCACAAAGTAATACTGATCTTATGATCCCAATGCATAATTATGCTTTTTAGAGTTTCATACAGAATGAGCATCTCCTTAAGAAGCCCAAATGGTGATGGCCATTTTATTATGAAAGACTATCAGAAACCTCCCATTCAGAATCACAGGCTTGGGAAAGGACCCTAAGAGGGGTGTCAACTTTAAATAAGATTTTTTTACTCTCCAAGACAAGAATTTCATTACCATTTGTTTACAGTACTGATGAAGTACAAAGGCTTCCATTTCTCTGCTTGTGCACATCTTTAAATATTCAGAATACCCAGGATTTACCCTGAATTCCAAATATGATTTCTAAACCACCACTACATCCTTGCTTGGCTGCAAATGTGGGTCCTTCAATTTTGTGATAAGCTCTGTGCTTCTAGTTCATTTAGCTAATCTCCTTGATGGTGGGTCCCAAAGAAACACTTTTGAATGGTGAAGTTCCACCACCTGGAACTTGTCACTTCCAACACAGAATAAAGATAACCATTTCATTCCTCCATCCAGCAAACATTTATTGAGTACCTATGTTTAGCATGAATACCTAGTACTATGTTTAGCATGAGGAAAGCAAAGAAAAAGAAGATTATGTATTTCTCCTTCAGGAATTTATACCATAGTAGGAGAGAGAAAGCATGTATATAATGACCTATAGCGCAAGGCAGACTATGGAAAACACAGTAAGAATGGTGAACCCAAATACCCATAGGAAAGAGAAGCCATGGGATGAGACCTGGGAAGATTTCCTAGAGAAGCTGGGATTGGAGCAAAGTTTTGAAGAACGGGTAGGCTTTGTGTGGACAGAGATGGCAGCTTCTGCATTCAATTCTGAAGGAACAAAGAAATGGGGATGGAAAAGCTCAAGGCAAGTCTGTGGGACAGCCATGATTCTGTTTTGTATAGAGGTTTGTGTAAGAAAACTGGGAATACAGTTTGTGAGGGGATGAATCAGATCCACTCAGATCACGGAAGGTTATGAATGCAAGATTAAGGAGTCTAGACCTTAGAATTTGATATTGTAGGCAACAGGAAGTCCCTGGAGGTGGATGAGAAGAGGAATGACAGCATCTTATTGAAATCATCCTCCTTGCCTTTAGAGTCTATTATCTTGGATTCTAACTTCAGGGAGGGAAAAAAGAAAAAAAGGATGGCATGGGAGGGAGGAACAGATTGTTTAATATATGCCATTGTTTTGCAGGGTTTATGAAAACTGAATCTCTAATAGAAAATTTAAGAACTCTCCTCACAATTTTTTAAACCTCTTCAATCTTACCTGCTTTCTACAGGGCTGAGGGATTTCCTAATCTGGTTAATATGGTACTGTAAACTGATGATAATTCCTTTTTAAGCACTTAAGGCATCAACAGCACACTCATTTGACTCTTCAAGCACCATTAAATTAAACCCCTAACAGTGCTATAAAGCGTTAGTAGCACATGTAATTATAAGTCTTTGGTGTTTATCAGTGGGACACTATCTTCAATTGGCCAAGTCTCAAAGTGATGGCTCCACTATCCCATTTAATCAAGACAGGGTACTACTTAGGTGATGTACAGCAAAGGCTGTCACCATCAGCATCACAAAGGCTAGAAGGGGAGGGCTCTGTAGCAATTGGAGCACTTTGGAAGCCAATTAGAAATGCAGCGGCATCCAAGAGAGCTAGAAATATACTTTGGATCATAAGCTGTTAAATGTTGATCAGTGGAGTACTAAGCTTTATATATGAAGCCACAGTAGTTTATGATAAATATGCACAAGGGGAAAGATAAACTTCCCTAGTATAGTTTGATTTTAATTTTAAGCTCCTGGGCTGACTGATTTAAAGTGTAGCTTATTCCTGTCACTACAAGATGAGGATGTTTTACTTACAATAAAATCCCGAGTAGCCAGAATGTAGAAGTCATCTGACCCCATGATATATCAAGCATGATACCCAGGATCTGCTGATATTTCATTCCTGCTCATCTCTGAGAATCTGAATCATAGATCTATTAGGTGAACTCACAACAACCTCCAAGGGATGGTTTGGTGATTGGAATAGAGGGTGGTTTTCTGGGTCCAATGATTGTCCCATTTAAAGGTGGGCAACCTGCAGTTTGATCTAAGCTGAGCAGTCAAGCTGATTAAGGGAGATCTATGCTGTGAAGCTCAAAAGGCAGTGGCAAAGGGATCTTCAGCATCATCTGTTCCAACCCCTCCATGGAAAAGAGGAGGCGACTTTGGACAAATTACTTGCCTGAAGTCAGATAATTAGTAAGGGGAAAGAAGAGCTGAGAATTTAACCTAGGCCCATGATTTCCAATCCAGCTTTCATTGATAAATTTACTGCTCTGCTTTTGTCTGTAAATAAAACCCATGGTCTTAGATATGTGTATAGATAGATAGATAGATAGATAGATAGACAGATAGATGATAGATAGATGAAAGATAGATAGATAGATAGATAGATAGATAGATAGATAGATAGATAGATAGATAGACAGACAAGCAAGGTAAAATAGAGATCTTAATGCAAAGAGACAAATTTGACCTTTTAAGTATCACTGAGCCTTAATAGGATAGAACTCATGATTAGAATATGGATCTGAAAAAAAAATACTTTATTCAAAAGGAAAAAGATAGGTAAAAGGAACAGTACTATATATTAAGTATACTCATTGGAATAAATCTAGGAATCCAAGGGTAAAAAGCATTGTGGAGCACATTTGGTCAAGAAACTATTGGAAGCAGAAATAGAAACAATATGGTCATCATATTATGCTGCAGACCACCTGATCAGAAAGAAGAAATAGATAAGGAGTTTAGGAAAAATATGACATGTCTAAGGAGCTCTCTTTCTCTGCAAAAAGGTAATCAGCTAGATAATTTCAACCTTAAAAAGTTTCAAGGCCCAATGAAGGGAACTTCTCTTATGGATCTGAGTCTCACTAATAAGGACGAACTGATTGCTGAGGTAGAAATGATAGGAAAGTTGGGCACAGGAGTGACCAATACATCTTGAAGTTTATGACAGATGAGCAATAAGTTCAAAATAATTTAGCATGCACTATTGACTTTGGAAAAGCAGATAATAAAAGGTTAAAAATGTAGGATCCTATGAACTAAACTTCTTCAAGTGAAGTCAGACTCTAAGAGTTGGGAAATTCTAAAGAACACCATTTTGAAGACAGAAAAAGAAAGCACTCTGTTACGAAGGAAAGGGGAAGTCTTTGTAAAGCTACTGATGTATACCCCAAAGAATTACAACACATTCACTGTAGAACTTTCTGTTGCGGGAAAAACTGGAAACAAAGTGGGTAATTTGAGTAAGGACTGAACAAATGAAGATATTTAAATGTAGCATAATATTATTATGCTATAATAGTTGACCAGAGTGATGAATTCAAAAGAAACCTGGGAGGACTAACATGTACTAATACAGAGTGAAGGAAGCAGAAGAACAATGTACATAATAACTACAACTCTGTCAAGGAAAACAAGTGTGAATACATGCCACCTCCACTCTGGCCCTTCTTCATGGCCCCCCAGCAGCTCAACTCTCCCCTGATCTTGCCAGGCCAATCAACCATGACACTGACCATTTCTGAACAAGGCTAGCATAGGTATATTCCTTGCCTCCCACTTTCAATGATCACTTCCCTTTATGTGTTTTCTTCCCACATAAGGATGAAAGCTCTTGGACAGCAGAGACTGCTTGCTTATGTGTTTTTATAACCCCAGCACAGGGGTGAGAAAGCTTCAGTCTGGAGGCCACATGGTCCCCACCCTTGCTGCAGCCCTTTTCATGTGTCTAAGCAGGGGCTTACCAAATGCTTTTATGTTTTTCTTGGAGGGAGCTAGAACTGGAGCGATAGTGATATGAAAAAATGAGCAAGAAAAGAGTACTGATGAATCACTAAATAATTAAATAAGCGAGCAGAAAAAAGTTCAGAAAAGGACACGCACAAGCTGGGCAGTGTTAGAACTTTCTCCCTATATTTGAAATATGCAAAGATAAGCTTTACATGTAGACCCCTTTCAGCTCTTTGAGTGGGGAAATGTTTTGTTTTTTGGAGGGGGTAAGGCAGGGCAATTGGAGTTAAGTGACTTGCCCAAGGTCACATGACTAGTAAGTGTGTCCAGTGTGTGAGGCTGGATTTGAACTCAGGTCCTCCTGCCTCTGGGGCTGGTGTTCTATTCACTGCACCATCTAGAGGCCCCATAAAGAGAAATTATAACAGGAAAAATAAAGATATAGAGATAACATAAACCAAGTTAAATTTTTCATAGATAAATTCTTTATTGCCTGGATATCTAGTTCACAACCTTCCCAGATTTGTCTAACAGTAATAGTTGATACTAGCATAGTATGTAAAAGTTAACAAGGCACTCTACAGACATTAATTCATTTGAACCCCCCAACAATGGAGGAACAGGGATTTTATTGATATACCCATTACATAGATGAGGAAATGGAAGTTTTGAGAGATGTTGTGGCTTGCTTAGGGGTCATACAGCCAGGAAGTGGCAGAGGCAGGATGGGAACCCAGGTCTTCCTGATTCCAGCCCTAGCATTCTAGCAACTACACCAAATTGCCTCTCAATCAATAAGCTTGAATTTGAGAGCCTACCTTGCAGTAACTTGCTGACAGTCAGATCAAGAGACTCCAGTCTGCCCTCTCTACCATGGGAGGTAAGACCAATAGAAACATTAAGACAACTGCCACCCACAACCTGCTGTTTATCACATAGCAACCCTTCTGTTTACCATGTATGGGCATTCTCTAAGGATCATAGGGATTAGCAACATTTAAGCACATTTAACAGGCATTTATTGTCATAATGGGCAGAATGGTGTGGTAAAATGCTAGGCTTGGAGACAGGAAGACCATGTTCAGATCTTGCCTCTGATACAAGCTTGGTGAACACAGGTAAATCATATACCCTCTCTGGGTCTCAGGCAGCTCCCTAGGACTTTGCTATTTGTCATAGATGGGCTAGGAAGATTGCGAGGAGTTCCCACAGCAGAGTTCCCCTTTGCTGATGAAATCATAGCTCTATTCAATATCTGTTTAACTTTCAGAATTCATAAGTTGATCAAACTGCCTTTGAAAAACAAATTGTCATTCATTTAAAATATACAATTAAAATGAGTATTTAACCCAATTTTAAAAGATGGGGTGGCAGGATCTGAAACTGTGATTTCATCAGTTTAGGGAACTTCAGGTGTAGTAATTCTCTTCCCTCATACAGATCTACAACTATGAACTTAGTCTTGTAGAGGTGTCTGGGGATGTTGATAAGGTAGATGACTTGCCCAAGGTCACCCCATGAACATATACAAGAGGAAGGATGTGAATCCAGGACATCGAACTCCATCTACTGTACCACACTGCCTCTCATCTTCTATACAATCTCTGCTAAGGCCTTCCAAATGATTTGTGTATCACACATCAGATAATTCAGGCTACTTCCTCTCTAATAATTCCCACCTAGGATGGGGTTCAATAGAACTGTGAATGAACACAGTATGTTCAGCCTCGTAGCAATATTGTCCTTTTAAAGATCCAAAATATCTAAGTGAGATTGTTGCTTTTATCAAATACGTTTACAGCAAGCCAGAATGCTGTGCTGAAAGACAAATGAAGTAATATATTTCTCTCTTATAAAATTCAAGAGATTCCTGTGTCATAGTGCAGCCTGGTGTCTAGAGAATGTGATTAGAAATAATACTGGAACCTCTTTGATGACAAGAGTCTGAGGCAGGGTTGGGAAGGAGTTTTGATATGAAAACCACATTCTCCTGATATATTCTCATGACTTAGCACATGAAAATACTGGACAGGGCCAATCTTTTTTTGGTGGTCATGGTGGTGATGGTGGTGTTTTTTGAGAAGACAAATGTAAACATATCTAAGAAATGCATCCCCCAAAGTGGGTAGGTAGGTGCTTGACCTGGTATTAGGAATACTTTGGGCTTAAGGGTGATGGATAAATGGTGGGAATTTTGTTCAATGAAATTTATTAGTTCCAACCAAACTGTTATATGTGAATCTTAATCTCCTTGTATGTACGTAATCCTGTCTGCAAAATCATGCCTTCAACTACGGTGGCTGCTGTTATTCATAAATTATATTGATTGGGAAAGAATAGGATTGCAGTTTCCATTTAAGAGTGCTCAGTAGTCAATCACAAAATCATAAAAATCTCAGAATTGGAAAGAACCAAAGCTGGGCTTTCTTCTATATGATAGCTCTGCAAATTCCTTGAAACCATCAATCATATTCCCTCCCACCATCCTGTGAGATCTGCTCTGAATGAGTTCCAGCCTATTGCCACCCTTCCTAATGTGTGGTGCCCACAACTGAACACAATATACATTCATGTGGTCTGACTATCCATCCTGAGAAGAATATCAAAGGGACCAGAGTCCCTAGAGACCAGCTAGCCCACGGCACTGGCCAAAAGGAATCTTCTCTTCGAGATTCCCAGCAAATGGTGACCCAGCTTTTCCCCAAGACCTGCAGTAAGTGTGAATTCACTCTCTCACTACATCTCATTCCACTTTGACCAGTTCTTGTTGTTAGGATGTTGGGGTTATTTTTTTCTGAATACGGAATCAAAATTTGTATCATTTTATCTTCCACCCATTGCTCCTAGTTCTGCTCTCTAGGATGAAGCAGAACAAAGAGAATCACTCTTCTATCTGACAGCCTTTCAAATACTTAAATTAAACATCATCTTTCAATTGGGTGAGGTTCACAGTGCACACAGAAGGCTCAAGGGCATAGTGCAGCAATAAGAGGTGTTCTGCCATTCCTATTTGCCTGGGTGGATGTCCTGGTACGAATGCTCCTTCTCCACTTTGGGAAGTAATCTTAAAGGATCTGTAATTCTCTTCATTTTGTTAGCTCTAAGCTGCTGACCAGAGACCACATCTAGCAAAACACAGCAAAGCCATAGCCATCTATTCTCTGGGGATGTTTCCCCCCAATTCCCTCTTCCCAACTGTTTTCCCAATATGTTTTGATTTTAAAAATCGACAGGGGTTAGTTAACACTATTTATAAAGAAAAATAAACATTTAAAACAAAGAAAGGTAAATAGACTTTTTCTTTGCCCAGAGAATAAGCTTATAGATTCCCATAAAGTAACCTGAGGGGTGGGGGTGGTAAGGGATCATATTGAGGTGGGGGGAGGGGCAGGAAGGAGTGGTCCAGTCACACAACTTCTGTCCTCATCTACCTTGTGGCCAGTTGGTCCAAGAGTTCTATCCCCTTTGTTTGTGGCACTTGCCTCTGCCTATACTTCTGTTCTGCCACTTGTCCAGTCAATAGCTAGATTCCCTTTTAAATCTGTCGCCAGCAATCGGTGAACTGACTTTTAAAGGGCACCCAGAGGCATATGGCCTATAATTCTTCATCTTATTCCTGCCTCCTTTCTGATTCACTCCAGGGATTAATTCACACCTCACAAAATGATCACCATCACCTGACCTCAGTTCATTTTTCCAATTAGTTTAACAATTCATTATCTGGTCCCTTTTCTATGATTAGGCCTCTGAAAGACCAAATCCCTTAGAAATGTGTTTTTTTCTCTTAAAAAATTGACTAAGCCATTTCAGCATCACCTTGCCAGATAATAAAGTACTACCTCAACCTCCAAAGAAAACCATATTAAGGCTTCCTCTATATGACCACATTGTTCAGAATTTATGTAGGGGAGTCTCTCATTGAATTTTTCTCAAGAAAAAAATGGTTATTTCTGCTCATCTGGCTCTGTACCACCATAGAAAGTACAAACTTAATGGCAGACCTCAAAGCACTATCAATTTGCACCTGAAACTCAACCACCTGATGATGCCAGGCAACCTAGCTTGAATCAAGTAAAGACCTGTCAGAAAGCTTCAGTCAATCCAGCGAATTCTTGGAAGTTTTTTGTAATTCACCAACAGTTATTTTTTTCTTTCTTTCTGCTCATTGTCACTTCCCTACATCAAAAGAGATAGTAAATGTCTGTATTTTTAATCCAATATGATGCAAAATGCTGTTCCACGTATGGTAGGAGGAAGGCAGCCCAAGCAGTGTTTTTACAGAGCTGATGGTAAGATCAGAGACAAGTAAGGAAAGGGAAATCGAGAGTTGGCTAAGTAAAGAAAAAAGAGCTGATGAGCTAGAAAGTTAGCAAGACTGGTCAGAAATAAATCAGATCAAGAGCTCTTTGCCTGGTCACTATCAATAACTTGAAATCTACTTAATGAGAACTTCTCTCTCTGCATTGTCTATAACCACAGAGGGCTCCCTTAGACATACCACAGTGAGGATCTTGGCACCATGGAACTAGAAATCATCTCTTCGGTTAAGATTCAGGACAAAGTCTCCCTCCCTCACAAGACTGGGGAGTTTGCAAGCTAATTTCCAAAGCAGATGTGTTAAAAGGATGACTGAAGTCTGTAACATGTCTGCACATAAAAAACCAATACATGTTCATTGTTTATGTTTATATGTCCTTTCTACTTTTATCAAGAAAATCCTATACTAGGTAGGTAACAACTCTATCTGATCTCTATGGTGTAACTTCCATCGTGCCCCCTTAAACATCATGGCCTAAATGACTGACCATTAGTGGTAATGCAAACACAGTTGATCAGAATTTGAAGTATGTGTGTGTGCGTGTCTGTGTGTCTGTGCATGAGGACAAAGGGGTCTTGCTTAACTGAGGGATGTCAAATTGATGTTCCTGAAGTACAAGTTTGGCCAGACCATCCTTCCTCATTCAATAAACTCCAGTATTACCTCCAGAATCAAATACCAAATCCTTTGTCTCCTCAAGTCAAGTGTGTTCACTGGCAGTTCCCCACTCTCTTGTTCATCTAATGCCTAAAATGCTCTCCCTCCTCATCAATGCCTCCTGGCTTCCTTCAAGTCTCAAATAAAGTCCTACCTTCTACCAGAAATCTTTCCAATTCTCCCTAATCTTAGAGCTCTCCTTTTGAGACTAACCCCCAACCTCTCTTGTATACATCTATTTTGTGTGTAGAGTTTTGCATGTTTTGTCCCACTTCTACCAAAAGGAAGTCCAAACTTTCCCACTCTTGATGGCTGTAATTAACAATCATAGTCTTTAAAGAAGACTTTTTAACATCTTGTATTTTTCTTTTGTCTCAAGGCATCAGACCAGCCTGACCTCAGCAATACAGTTCTTCTGGGCTTCCAAGCAACAATATCAGCTTTTTCTACAGGCTTGGACTTTTGACCATCACAGAAACACCACTGAGTCAAGGATTGCCTGTACTGAGTAGGCCTCTCCTGCTATATATACTGAGACATTCCCAATTCTGCTAAGAAGGTACCATGCAAAGGCATGTTTTCAAATGCCATTTCCACAGCAACATACTTGAGTGAAAGCTATCAGAAGACCCTCTGGATCTGAAGACCTCTGTTCACCAAGACCACTTTGCTGTACAAGCAACCTGAAGGCTTCTTTTCTCAAGTACACTGTGCTACACCCTTCTCAACTATTATAAAGGGTTAGGAAAGGAAACTTTGCAGATCCCTGTTCACCCTGAGCTGAATTCTCATGACTCACTTTCACAAAACTAGAAGCTAAGAAAGTAATTCTAACTCTGGGGACTTTGGGACAAAAGGAACTGAGTTTTTTGTACTGAACTGCCTTGGTCTAAAAAAAGAAGAAGCCAGAGAGAATAAGATGAAAACCCAAACTGGTTCAGAGAAACTGGCATCTTCTAAGTTAGACCAGTTCCCCCCAGTTCTAGAAGGATGTGTGTGTGTGTGTGTGTGTGTGTGTGTGTGTGTGTGTGGAGAGAGAGAGAGAGAGAGGAAGAGATATATATACTCTCTGTCTATGGAACCTTCAGAAAAGTCCTGGGTTTTACAGGCCTGTGATTAAAGGAAGCAAATGAATTCGAATGAAATAGGGGTTGCCATAGACCTTTATCTAGGCCTTGAACTGAGCCACTTTAGAATGTAGTTAAGAGAGCTTTTCTTAACTTGCCAACAGGGTCAGTTTTCTTTTCTGTGCTCTTTGTTACTTCCCTGCATCCCCAGAAGAAGCAAGTGTGTGTACATGCAAGACAATCTAAAGCAATATTCTGGTCTAGCTGCAATGCTCTCAAAGTATGGTGCCTTGGAACACAAATGGGCCTTCTCTAGATCAAGTGTGGAGGCCATGATGGAAAGCAGGTGAGAAAAATCAAGAATGAGGGAAGTTCTGAAGATCTGAGAGGTTAGGAGTTCAGTGAAGAACATGTATACAAAAGTACCACATGCATGCTCAAACGAGAGCGTGAACATGAACACAGAGGGTCGGGAGCAATTGACTGGGGGAGGGGTAGGTAAAAGAAGTCTAAGGCACCACGAGCTCCTTTGGTAGACCCTCAAGAGAACAGTTGCAGGTGTTGAGCCTTGAAAGCAGGAGAGGAAATAGACAGTAGGTGAGTCTCCTTAGCCTAGTTTCTCAGGAAGCATTTTGTGAGGGGTGGCATGGAGGCCAGAATGTTGGACCTGAGTCAAGAAGACCTAGACTCGCATTCTAATTCAGACACGCATGTGCCCCTAGGCAAGTGACTTTTGCCCATCTGCAAAATGGGGAGCAAAGATTAAGAGCAGGAACCTTACAAATCCTTTCATTTATCCTTGCCATTTTACAGATGAGTAAGTCAAAGCCCCAGAAAGGTTAAGTGTCCAAACTATGACTTGTCCAAAGTCACATGGGTAACAGAAAACCAGGTCCTTTGATTCCAAATCCAGCTCTCTTTCCGCTACACCACAGAGCTATTGGGAACATTAAATGATATAATGAATATAAAGTCTTTTACAAGCTTTCCACAAATAGCCACTATTTTTGTCATGGTTGTTATTTCTCATACCTTATGCCAGGTCTTTATTGCCAAGTCTTAGGAGAGAAGGAAGGTGCTTCTTTAGACCAGGGGGTCTTTTTTGGTCATTTTTGGAGGGGGAAAGGCAGGGCAATTGGGGTTAAGTGACTTGCCCAAGGTCACACAGCTAGTCAATGTTAAGTGGCTGAGGCCGGATTTGAACTCAGTAGACCAGAGGTTCTTAACAAGAAGTTCTCGGACCTCTAGATTTTAGGGAAGCCATAAATGGTGATAGGAAAAAAAAAAGAAATTTGTCTTTAGTTTAGCTAACCTCTAATTAAAATTTAGTATTTAATTACAAATTTAAAATTAACAACAAAAATAATTCTGAGGAAGGGGTCCAGAGGCTTCACTAGACTGCCAAAAGGGGCCATGACACAACAAAAGCTTGAGACACCTCCCCCCAGACATTGCAGGTGAAAGCACAATTTGAATGATCAGAATAATGACCTAAAGGCTATTTGGACGTGACACTCAGTGTAGATCTAGCCTTTGCAAATTCAAATGCTTATCCAAGCCTAGGAAAGGCATCAATTACTGGAGAAACTGACCTATTTCTATCCCTTTGCAGGCACTGTGGGTGGGACCAGCTCAGGAAGTCAAAGTTCCAATGATAAACTGTTACTGTCATTGTGATCTTTTTTAGCCAGGACCCTGTCAACTCAGATGCCCCCTTGATCTTGGAAAGGTTACAAAATATACAGAGTTAAATAAATCGACATAAGAGCATAATGTAGGCTTCATTTTTCAGAATCAAGATATATACCTTTTGGTGTGTCTCCCTTTCCCCCCCCCATCTCCTTAATCAATGCAACAAAGTGCCAGGGAACCAATTAAGGGGGTTCATCAGTATTTCAGGCCCCATCTTCTACCTCCAAAAGGATTGACTATTACCATTACAAAATGCACATCTGTGTCAAGCCGGGGTGAATTATGCCTCACTGCACTTCCAGCCAGAAAGAGAAAAGCACAGAATACTTTAATATGCCATCTCCTTGCAAGAATGCAGAACGGCTCCCAGCCTCCAAGGGAATCATGTGATAACTTCTCAAATTAGACAACAAAAGAATTGGTGGCCTTTTTTCCCTTTCTCCCCCCCCCCCACCAATGAGGCCTGTGCCTTTGACTGCAATTTTACATCATGATTTTGCTCAGTCCACAGAACACAGATTCTGAACCTGGCAGTCACGCAGAGCGCAGGGCTGGGCAGTGCTGAACCCGAGTGCCCAACTGTGAGAGAGCCTTGGAGCAGGGGAAGCTAACAGACCATTAGGCAGATTGGGATGCCATGCAGCTGTTCAGAATGTGCTGGAGCTGCTGCCTCTGCCCGCTGCACTGTCTCTCCCAGGATTATCCTGCCAGAGTCATGGCCAGCCTGCCCCCTTTAAACACCTTGATTTTCACCGATGTGGATCTGAGCTTCAAGAATTCAGATACTGGCAAATAAGCTCATGGGGGCCAAGGGGAGGGGGAGGGGGAGGGAAAAGCCTCTCAGAAACCCCAGATTGGAATCATTTTTTTATGGGAACATGAGCAATTATAGTTGTCTTCATGGCCACACGCCATTTTTAAGGACCATTTGAACCCTTATGGCCAAGTCCTTTGCTCACCCAATTTTCTTTATTAGGCAAGTGCTCTGCATACATATTATGTATTGACCTTATGAATTCTGTTTATATGCTTCTATCTGAGCAGGTCTTTGAATGCTGAATTCTTGCTCTGTCCAGAGAGGCATTTCACAAAACAATTTCCAAGTCTAATTTTGTCAGTTTTCATCCCTTCACTTCCTACCTCTTTTGATTACTATTACTGGTCATTAATCGCCAACTTGAAAATTTTTTAATGTATGCTCCCTGTCTGTTTGTTTAATACCTTTATTTTAAATCGACAAATCAAGAGTAGCAGCTATCATTCTCATCCTTGTAATTAACCTGTCAAATACTTAATAAATACCTTACATCATCTCTGTGGGAGTTTCAGTCATTTGGATGATAATTTCCATTCTGCAGCAGCACTGCTGTTGTGATTCAAGGAATAATCTACTACATCGGCCTTAATAAAGATGGAAATTTCCATTTCTACCTGGAAGGAAATTGACATGATATACAAATATCTGAACATCTACATCCCGTACATATGCAGGTGCATAGCCTGCATTTCCTGGATTATAATAAAAGGAAAAAGTCAATACAGTTTTAAATAATCTAAGATGTCATAAATATTCACTGGGCAAGATTCCCTCAATAGACTGTCAGCCTGCTGTAGATTTACTTTGCAGATGCAGGGTATCCTTACTTAAAGATGGGTCTCCGGAGAGCAATAGAGGCACATCGAAAAGAAGGAAGCGACATTAATAGAAAATGCAAAGACATTTTTGCAGTTTGCATTAGGCTAGTGTAGGAGACGCTTTTTTCCCTGCCCCCCCCTCCCGGTCCAGTAAATACTGGGCATGAGCCATTTTTCTATCACTATCATTTCAAAGTCAAAGGATCTCTGTGTTGTAGAGGTCAAGATGAAGAAATCTAAGTCCTAACATCTACTTTTGATAAAGTCTTATTGCACTAAGCATTTAAAGAAGCTCTATCACGTTGCCAATATATGATAGTTTTCAAGCTATAAAACCCGATCCAAGAGAAAAGCGGGAACATAAAGGAGTTTTAAAAGCTCCTTATGGGTACTACATTTGTACCTTATAAACGGCCAGCCCTACAGCTATAAAGAGAGAGCAGTTCAGTGAAGGATTCCATTAGCATAGGGACATCCATTGGGGAACTCTCTCCATTTCAATTGGCAAACTGACTGGACAAATTTTATGTTGTTGCTTGAACCACATTGAAGTGAAATAACTTGCCTAGGGTCACATAACTCTCATGTCAGAGGCAAGATTTGAACCAAAGTCTTTCTCACTCCAAGCCCAGCCATCATAGGGACATAGATGAAGATCTGAAAGGGACTAAAGAAGTTATTTATTCTAACTCCTCTTAAAGATGAGGAGACCGAGGCCTAGAGAAGTTAAATGGCTTGTCCAAGACCACACCAGAAGTTAGTGACAAGTTGAATTCAAACTCCTGACTCCAAATCCCAGACTTTCTTGAACTATACTGGAACTTTCTATTCTGTTTTCAATGCCTCCCTGCCTAGCAGAACAATGAAGTAATAATGCCCAGATTGGACACAAACATCTTACTACTTCATTGGGGTTTATTTTTTGACTTTGGAGATTTGGGTAATTATGAGGTGCTTTGCTCAATGCTTTTATTATAACTATAATTATTTCAACATTATTATTACATTTATCATTATGAGATGTTTCTCTGGATTAAATTAACTCTAAAATATAGAGAGCAGAGTATCAATGTAACCTCTCTGATACCAATTTAAACACTGCTCTGATCTCTCCTTCCTTGTTTCATTCAGCAAAACATTTACTAAGCTCTTACTACATGCCAAGTGTTGTATTTGTTGTTGGGAATGCAAAAGCAAAAATTAGACAGATCCTGCCCTCAAGGAACTTGCATTCTACTGGAGAATTGAGGGGGGGAACCTAAAACTAGATGAGAAATACTAATGGAAGAGTTAGATCACTACCTTTTTGTGTCTCCTCCTTTCTTTCCCAATAACTAGCATTTCCCACTCCAGTGTGGACTGTTTTCTGGGCATTTTATCGACAACAGACCTGAGTTTCCAATTTAAGGTCTCTGTTCCCAAGCCCCACCTTCTCAATATGGCCACCTCTCTATTACACTCAAAATTTCTGAGGAATGAGGTTGTAAAAACAACACAGGTTCCACTAGTGGAAAAAAGTCATCAACACCCTGAGTCACTCTGGCATAGACTCTTCCAGGGCTGGCTGTCTACTGCCACCAGCTCCAGTATTATTCAATCTTGCTTGGCTAACTGGACTTTAAAAGGCCTGTATGGAGCCCACTACCAAGAGATTAAGGAGGGGAAAATACCCAGGTCATACCTCAATAATGGAAGATGGGAAAAGGCAAATGAAATTTCCTTTCCTCTTTGCCTGAGCTAGCACAGGCCATCATTGGAAAGCCTATGGAACAAACTGTTCTCTCACCAAGCTCTACATTGGACAATTAAATTAATGGACTACCTGGCCAGTCACAGGACATTGTTGGATATTTCAAACTATATTTTGAGACTAAAGTGGCTGTATTAAATTTGGGGACACTGTTGAGCCTTCTGAAGTTTGCCTGGAACTCATTAAAATGCTAATATCCCAATTTCATTTTGTCAGAAAAGGATTAATTTTAAATGAATTTTTGGCTGTCTACAGAGGCCCAAAAGCAGAGTAAAGCAAAAAGGGCCTGATGTAAATCCATTTGAGTGGCAGCAGCATCATGAATACACCTCTTTGTCCCCCAAACAGATCTGGGTCCAGCTTCGTCTGCAAGGCAGAGCTGGCACTGCTCAAGAGACTCTCATGGCTGATCCAATTTGCACTCTTGCCGAGAACCAGGCTTTGTTTTAAAATCAGGGCCCAGACCTCACTGAAATAGGCAGATCATCCACAATCTGTTATTAAACAAAAGATAGAGATGTATCAAAAGTGTGAGAGAAATAAAAATACCTATTTGTTTGTGGAATGAGAATAATTTGAAACTCAAAACCGCATTAAAGTTAGTAAAGCCCTTGATGCACAACCACTGTGGGATGTAGGTGAAAACTCCATTTAACAGAAAAGGAAACAGGTTCTGAGAACAATGCATCCACAGTCACATAGCTAGTAGGTGGGATTTGAACTCAGACCTCCTTAAGCCAAATTTAGTACCTCTTTCTTGATATGATGCTAGATATTTTGGCTTAATTGGTTGGTATACAGAGTTATTAATAGTTGTCTCTAGGAATATAAGAGCAAAAAATAAGTTCAACTGTATGTTAGAGACATAGGTTCAGATTTTACTGAAGAAAAAAGGTGCCCGCCATTCAATACGAGCTCTCTCTTGTCCCTTACTCTACATCTCCAACCCCTTGACATCACCCCCCATTTGTACTTCCTTTAGTCCAATCTCCTCACCAATGCCACCTCCTTTACTTGAGCACTTGCTCCCATCTCCGCCAGATTAGTTCCTAAATCACCCCCCATTCTCACTAATCTTCATTCTTTCCAGATCCATTGACTCATCTGCTGGTAACATTCTAAAAACCAACCAACCCAAACCAGCAAAACCAAACTCTCACTGAACGTTCCAACAAACCATTGTCCCATACCTGTCTTCTCTTTCACAACCAAATACCTAAGGGGAAAAATAGTTATCTAAATACACAGCCTGCACTTCCTCTCCTCTTGCTCATATCCCACACACTTGTAATCTGGTTTTCAGTCTCATCGTTTACCTGAAATTGCTTTCTCCAAAGTCACCACTGGTTTCCTAATGGTCAAATCTGCTGGTCCTCATCCTTCTTCACCTTTCTGTAGCATTGGACCATCCATTTTGCTGACCAGTGTCTGCTGCTAGATAGCTGCTCCTCTCTGGGGTTTCATGATTCTCTTGCCTATCCAACCGCTCCTTCTCAGTCTCTTTCGCTGGCTATTATCCATGCCATGTCCCCCCAACTCTGATCTCTGTCCTGGGTCCTCTTCTCTCTCTTGCTTCCCTTTCTTGTGACTTTATCACTTTTATGAGATCAATTATCATTGCTGAGCACATGATGTAGACAACTAGCTCCAGTCCTACATCACCAACTGTCTACTGGACATTTCAAAATGGTTGTCCTATAGTCACTTCACACTCAACAGAACTCATTATCTTTTCCCTTAAATTCAACCTACTTCCCAACTGTCCTGGTGTCTGTCAAGGGCACTAGCATTCTTTCAGTCACCCAAGGGTTTCAATCTCAGTGCTGTCCTTGGCTCCTTAGCTTTCTATTCATCTAATCAGTTGGCCAAATCTTGTAGATTCCCTCTCCACAACATTTCTACCTTAGATGTCCTCTCTACTCACATACCCCAATTCAAGCCCTTGTCAGCTCTTGTCTGGTCTACTGCCTTGGCCTCCTAAATGGTCTCTCTGCTGCAAGTCCCTCCTTTTTCCAATCCATGCTTTATACGTGGTTCCTCATTACCTCTAAGATTATATACAAAGTCTTCATAATCAGGTTCCATCATATCTTAGTGCTCTATTACATATTACTTCCCTTCACACACTACATGCCAAACAAACTGGCCTTCTTGCCATTCCTTACACCTGACATTCTATCTCCTATCTGTGTGACTCTACAGAGACAAATGCCTAAAATTCACTCCCTAATCACCTCTCCCTCTAAGAACACCTAATTTCCTTCATTATTTAGCTCAAATGCCACCTCCTCCATGAGCCTCCAGCTACCAGGGCTTCTATCCCCCCAAAACACCTTGTATTTATTTTACATATATTGATGAGTCTACATGTGGTCTCCCCCTACAGAATATAAGCCCCCTGAGAGCAGGGGCTATTTCATTTTTGTTTCTGTTTCTCTAGAACTCTACTCAGTATTTGGCATGTCATAGACACTTAATAAATGATTATTCACTGATTGCTTAGGTTTTGGCTTTCAGTCTCTATAACTGTAAGGTCTCATAGTATCAATTGTGCCAGTCTTGCCAGGTTGATCAGTAGAAAGAACCGTCCTAAACACAAGCTATGATTAGATAAGTTTCTTATCTGCTTATCTACTCTGCTTTATGACATGACCATAACCTAGTCTTAGTGCATATTCACATCCCCTTCTAAAGTTCCCTTTTCTTGATTATCAGAATAATTATACACACACACATACATATAAATATATGTATGCATGTATGTATATATGTATGTATGCATGTGTGTATGCAGCCTTCAGATATTTTGAGACTTCTACTACTGAGTACCCCAAGAGGTCAGCTAGTCTGAGTAGGACTAGGAAGGTAACACAAATGTTGTTGCTGTCATTATTAGAAGACAGTATTATAAGAGCACTGGCTCTCTATTCAGAGGACTTGGGTCCAAATCCTGAAACTCTTATTACCTGTATGATCTTCAGGAAGACACTTAAAATCCTTGGACCTTAATTTCTACATCTGTAAAAAGGGGGGGGTAGTGTTTAACTAAATGGTCTCTGAGGTCCATTTGGCTCTACATCTAGGATCATATTAATTTAATTCTTCCACAAATTAGAGGATCACAGATATAATTAAAAGTGACTTTACACATGTAAGGCCACGCACAAGCAGCTTTCCAAAAGAATGCTACTGTGAACAACTTTTCAAGGTTCTGATTACACAGTATAGTGAACACTCTATTCAAAACCAAATCAGAGCAAACACATTTACAGAAAATCAAGGTACAGCATTTTCAATGTTACAACTTATCACTAAAATGGCCACATAGTTTTCACTACAGGGGTCACATAGTTTTGAACAAAGTACAACCATTTAGTCAATCACTTAGTAACTCAATCATTCAATCATCCTTAAGGAGGTTTTCCTCCTCAAGGGTCACAAAATACAAATAGTCAAAGTCCTCCAAGTATGGAGCACACTAAGTTACAAACCAGTCACTATTCAGTCATCATTCACTATTCAATCGTCAGAAAATACACAAGCCATCTACCCCATGGTCACAAGTAAATCATAATCTTCTCAGTCAGTACAGAGGTTCATACCTTTTGTTTCTTAACAGAGGCTTGATATAATTAATTTCAAACTAGGTGCTAAGTACCTGTTAGCTTTGCCAATACAAAGGGATCAAATTACATTATTATTACAACAGACCTTGGGGTAGCCTGGTGGTACCACAGCATATAAAAGCACTAGGCCTGGAGTCTGGAAGATGAGTTCAAATCCAGCTTCAGACACTGACTGATCTTAGGCAAATCACTTACCCTCTGTTTGTCTCAGTTTCCTCAACTGTAAAGTGGGGACAATAATAGTACCTACCTTGCAGTGTTGCTGTGAGAATCAAATGAGATATCTGTAAAGCATTTAGCACAGTGTCTGACATTATATAAATGCTTATCCATATTTCCTTCACCTTATTGATTTTAATTTACAGAACATGGATTTCAAGCTGGAAGGGCCTTTAGAGATCATCTAGTCCAGTGGTTCTCAACCTTCCTAATGCTGTGACCCTTTAATCCAGTTCCTCATGTTGTGATGACCCCCAACAATAAAATGATTTTCATTGCTACTTCATAACTGTAATTTTGCTACTGTTATGAATAGTAATGTAAATATCTGGCATACATGATGTATTTTCATTGTTACAAACTGAACATAACCCACAAGTTGAGAACTGCTGCTTTAGTCTAACCCCTTTAATTTACAGATAAGAAAAGGGAGGTTTAGTGACCTTCCCAAGATCACACAAATATTAAGTGGCAGTGGCAGGATTTGAACTCGGGTTCTCTGACCCCAAATCCAGCACTTTTTTTCATTAAGAGTAATGGCTTTTCGAGGGAAGGTGCTCTTTTTTGCCTTTCTTTGTCTCCCTAGTACTTACCACAGTGCTTGGCACACAAGTGCTTATGACTGAAAAGTCTCGCCTTGAACTGACCTTTGGCCCTGCATTGACCAAAGGTCTCATGACCTTTGACACAGGAAGGCACAGAAGAGTAGACAATAGTTCAGATGATATCAGCAAACTAAGCTCTTACTAAACTTGAGGTATAGAATCATCACCACCAAGTCCTTCACGTTCACCTTGGACAGCTCCCAGGGCATAAAGAGAGTGAATCATCCTGGGAAACATCAATGTAGTATTGACAGGCCACAAAGAGGTCTAGCCTAGCTCAGTGGTCCCACTCCCACACCTCCCACAATAATTAGTCCTATAATACAAGAACAGTGGAATGGCTTCCCAAGGCCCACTGGATCTGTGCTAGGTGAGGACAACCTACGATTCAATACCACAGCTCAGTTGCCTTGATTTCATTCCTGTGCTAATGCTAGTGTGTTTGCTATTAGAAAGAAGATTGGAGATGATTTCACTACTATCAAAGACAGGTCAGAACTGGATAAATTCTGGAAAGTGTTTTTGCAAATAAATATATGGAGGTGCTCCTGATCCACAGTAGCAGGTTCTAAGTCCCCTTTATCCTAATGGCAGTACACCAAGCATTCTTAGTTCTCTCTCACAAACCAATTCCATTGATTGGAGGGATGGCAGACTGCAGTCTGGGGCTTGGAAACAGAACTTGTCTTTGTGTAAAGCTAATATGAGTATGGAACTTCAATCTTGGTCTGGTTAGCCTGGCACTCTGATCAACTGGGCTAACTGGTCCTGCCTTAATCAGTACTAATTGATTGGATATTTTAACTCACTCTTAGTATGCCTATGATTTAATGAATACCAAAGGAATTAGGTTGCTCCACTGTTAAAGGGTAGACAAAATATTTTAACTAGAAAATTATGTGCATGATATTCCAACTTGGGGGGTAGTGGTAGCTTTTTTTGCATGTGGTATTACCAATTCACAGATTGTTAAAGTTGGAAAGAACCTCAGAGGCCATCTAGTCTAATGTTCTAGAGTAGTGTAATAGATCAGTACTGTGCATGTTGAGGGCAAAACATTACTGGAATGGATGGACCTCTCCCCATGCAGCAAAAGACCCAACTTTTCCTGCCAAGACTTGTTTATTGCTTAACCCAGACTGTGCAAGATGTGCAGGATAAAGGCCTTCCAGGTCTAACAGTCAAATGTCCTGTTTCTGCATAAAGATAGCCAAAAGCAATGCAAAGAATTACCCACTCATCTTTATCTCCAACAAACCATGTGCCTTGTTTGTTTTTTTATTTTTTGGAGGCAATTGGGGTTAAGTAGTCCAGGGTCACACACCTAGGAAGTATCTGAGGCTGGATTTGAACTTAGGTCCTCCCAACTCCAGGGCCAGTGTTCTATCCACGGTGCTACCTAGCTCCCTACCCTCACCCCCATGGGCCTTATTTGGACGCTGCCTACTTGTTGGACCAACCACCTGTTGTTTCCTTTTTTCTTGCTTTGAAATCAGAGGCTGGGGTTGGGAGTGGGGTGGGATATTGAGCCACTTCTTCTCCCTGGCCCTTCTGCCACAGAATCTCACATTTCAGTTTGTTCTCGACCATGGGACAGTGCAAAGTGTGCTGCATTTGGATTCAGAGCACCTGTGTTCAAATCTTCTCTCTGCTATTTAATTCTTGTGTGATCTTGGTCAAGTTTCTAGGCCTATCTGCAAATGCATCCATTTTGACCCTCTGAGGCCAAGCAGAACAAACACATCCCTCTTCCACACACTTTCAAATTTCAAGTATTCTTTCAAATACTTGGAAAACTGTTCTCATGCTCCTCCCAAATTGTTTTGTTCTTTTCCAGGCTTAATATCCTCATTTCCTTCAACCAATCATTCTTCATTTTTGTCTTTGAATCATTGCCTAGCTCAGTGCCTTACACACAGCGAGCACTTAATAAATACTTGTTGAATTGAATTGTATGGCATGACTAAAGACAGCCCTCCCCCCCAATCTGGGCCATCCCATTCAGAAAGTTGATTGGCTTCTCAGTGTCCTTTCCTAAAGTACCATATCCAAAATGGGATACAATACTATGGACATTGTATCTTCCCTTACTCTGGAAATTATAATTTTTTTAAACAAGTCAAAGAGTACATTAATTTTTTTGGACTCCATATCCCACTGATGATTCACATTAAGCTTTTGATATATGCAGACCCTCAAGGCTTTTTCAGGTGACACATTGTTTATTGCGAAGTTCATTTTTTGGACCACAGTAAAAGATTTTACATTTATCCTTATTGAAATTCATCTCATTAGATTTGGTCCAACTTTCTAGCTTTTTGAGATTTGGGGGGAATCTGACTCTGGGAATTACCTAGCCTAATTTGGCATCATCTGCAAATCTGAGAGCATATCAACTACTCATAGTTCCAAGTAATTGATAAAAAATAATAAAAAAAACACTTGGTCAGCCTCCACCAATGACTTCCCCCCCACATCAAGTGACCATTCAACCATTCCAAAGTCCATCTAAATGCACTATTGCCTAGCTAATATTTTTTCCATTTCATCTACAAGGATAACATATGAGACTTTATCAAACGACTTGCTAAATCTTAAGAAAATTAAGGTCTACAGCATTCCTCTGATCTACCAGTCTAGTATTCCTGTTAAAAAATGAAATGAAGTTAATTTGACATGATTTATTCTTGGTAAAGCCATGCAAGCTTTTTGTGATATTTTATTATTGTTCAGTTGTTTCATTCACTTCTGACTCTTCATGATCCCAGTTGGGGTGTTCCTGGCAAAGATACTAGAGTAGTCTGCCATTCCCTTCTCTAGCTCATTTTACATATGAGTAAACGGAGGCATCTAGGGTGAAGTGACTTGTCTAGGGTCACATAGTTAGTAAGTGTCTGAGGCCAGATTTGAATTTAATTCTTCCTGACTCTAGGCCCAGTTATCTATTCATTGAGCTACCTAGCTGCCCTCTTTGTAATCACTCCTGCCTTTTCTAGAAGTTAACTGACCATCTCTTTGATAATATGTTCTAGTAAGTAACCTATAGATCCAATTCTCTGAACACAGAAACCTGATATTAAACACAATTAGCCACCTCATAAATGTATGTCACTCCTGGAAAAACATCTCCAAGCATGTATCCAACCCAGGGAAGGGCCCTCTCTCCTCTTTCTATGCTGAATTCTCCCCCAATCCTATAACATCCTCTGGATGTTACTCCAAGAAGCCTTCCCTAACTCTCCCATTTGTTTGTGATACTTAGAATTCACACTGTCTTTTATTTTGTAACCCTAACGTGCTTTCAATGTAAGCATTACTATTAATTTGTGGAACATTTTGTCTGTGCATTAGTCTGCAAGCTCCTTGAGCAGGGACTGTGTCTTACCTAAATTCTCAATCACAGCAGTACCTAGCACAATGCTTTGCACAGTTGGTGCTTAATAAATGCTTGCTTCATTATCTTCATACACAAAAGAAAACATGAAAATGATATTTAAAGCTTGGTAGGACTTCAGCCAGTAATCCCAGAAGCAATCCAGGAACCTTAATACTGTAATGGGAAAGGGAACTTGATTTCTTTCATTACAATGGGATCTCTGGTGATCTTTAGTAATATCATTTTCCCATGGAGGATCAGAGCTGCTCTAAGCTGTTCCTTTTGTCTATAAATTGCAGAGAAGATGCTGACTGGCATTAGTAGAGGGAATTTGCTCATATGGAAATTCTCTATAACAGTGAAATGGCAGTTCTAGTCCCTAGCCCTAGAGTGAGGATCTGGGATTATTCCATAGGAATCCCCTTCCTGAGATTATACAATCTTCTGCTATCCTAGTCAGAAATCCTCATATGAAAGATAATCTTTGAGATCTTCCTGAAGCTCAGAAAAGTAAAATGACTTTTCCAGGGTCACAGAGCTGTATCTGAGGCAATTTCCCTACTTTGAGTACAACATTCCACACATTAAGCAATACTGCCTCAGTAAATAACATCACAATAAAAATAAACCCATGCCAAAGAGGGGGAAAGAGTAGAGCTAATCATGCCAGTCTGTTTGCCCTTGCTGTGTGATACAGTGCAAAGCTATCCCCATTATTCCTCTAATTAAGAGAAAATCAATGATAGAAGAGAAATTAAGAAGGAGAAATAGCCAAAAGAGCCTTTAAATGATGATAACTTCTATATGAGGACAACCAAGAATCTCCAGAGATTAGGAAATCTGTCAGAGAAATTGAATTCCAAGAGCCAGGCAAGCTCACAGCAGCAGGGCACTGAATTGCCCTCTGCATGGGGACTGGCATTGAAGCCTCCCATCCACTCTCCCCTGGGCAACAGATGCCTCACGGCTGACACTTCCGTAAGTGGCTTTGGGAGCCATGCTCAGGACCCCATGGTAGCAGGTTTCCTCCACCTTCCCCATGGCAGCCAAGTGATTTTCCAAAAGTCTGATTAAAACAGATAATTTGGAAGGGATTTTAAAGAAGGGTCCTCTCCCCTGCATCCTCTTGGAGGGAACTCCCAAACTGGGAGGCTGGAAAGGAAGAATCTATCAGAGTATATAACACCAAAGAAAAATAGTAGTTTACATGGTAAGTCTAACCTGGGCATTTATAGTTTTCTCCCTGTGTAGATCACAGCTCTGTATATGTTTGATTCATGGTCTTTTCTCCATCTTTGGTCTCCGAAGCATTTGTCACTGCTGACCACTCCACACGTCCCATGGGAGCCATGACATCATTCTACCCTAGTTCTTGCCTTCTCTCTGACCACATCTCTTCTGTTTTTCACAGTAAATGTTTCCTAAATGTCAGCCTTCCCCTAGTTCTTCTCTGAGGTTCTTTCATTATTCTTGTTCAGTGATCGCATCTACTCCTCCATGAGAATGATTCTTCCCTCTACATCTGAAAATATAACAGAGTTCCAGACTTTCTGAATATTTAGTGTAACTTCCATCCTTTTGAGAAGTCTTCTGGAAATTAACATAACAAATTGTCTATTTGCTACTAGGTCCTTGATGGCTGCTTTTAAGTCAACCTAACTCCCCTTCCTACTCCAGTGGGCCTCTGTCCTTGCCAGGGACCAACAAAACCCCCTAGGCTTATTGTACTGGATGGGGCATGAGGGGAAAGAATTGAGGGTTGCTAGAGAGTCAAGTAACCCTTCGCTCTGACAGTCTCTACCTCCCATGGAAACCTAGATAAGCAGTTGGGAAAACAAATCTCTCCCTTCCTTCTTCTTTCCCTCTCCGCTCCTGCAATGACTAGTGGAGACATTTCTTCCATGAGTTTATGAAAGCCCCAGTCTATGGTCTGGGAGAAGGAAAATTGGGCAAGTTGCTTCTTGACTCACATTCCCAGTGCAAAGATATGTCCAGGTGGATCCTCAAAACCTTGGACTCCCAACTACTGATTCTTCTTCTCCCTTTATTCATCAGTTCTTCTCTTCTTTGCAGATCTCCATCTGGTGACAACTTCTCTCCTAGGGTACATGTGAATGTGTTGACCTGCTTCCAGGTTTTAGTGTGTATGTCTCTCCCTCTGACCTCTCATCAGTCTGTGTCTCCACGTGGCATCTATCCCACCTCTTCTAAGGGGCCAAATGGCTCATTCCAAATAACCACGTAGACGAGTACCTCCTTTCTATGTTCTTCTATCTGACCTCTCTCTTTTAAAGTCCAAGTCCAAGTCATATATGAATCTGATCATCATAAATTGTGTATAAGCCAATTGCTTCTCTCTGCTGCTGAAACTCTGAAGCTGGAAATCTGTGTCAATACCAGAAAAAAGGCAACAGGAGCCAAAAGGACCCTGGAGCTGGTGGGTTCACACCTTGTCTGAGAGTTCAGATCTTGTCAAGGAGGCCTAAAGGAAAGAGGCTCTTCCTTCTGGGGAATACTTAAGTGTATTGACTACATACACAATTCCCCAGGCACTTCTAATTAGAGGAATTTCAAAAGAGCCCCCACAATGTCATTTTAAAAGGGCACCAAGAAAATTCTTAATTCACAATACAAAAAATACCAAGATATTACATGGTCTTTGAATCTAAAAAGTCTCCAGGAGGGGCAAGAAATGAGAACATTTTAAGTAAAAATAGTAAAGTTTCCCCAAAGTCTCTCCTCTTACAAAAACTCCCATTAAGATGAATTGGCTCATTTATTCCAAAGGAGGGCTAGAGTGAACTGGGCTTGGAAAACACTCTCCAATACCACTCACAGGCAGGCCAGAATGTGGGGATATAAATAGAGGAAGGGAACTCAGTTCTATGATCCCCAGTCAGCAAGCAAACCCTACTTTTCCATCACTATCTTCAGCCTGATACTAGGAATCTCCAAGTAGCAGTGGGTGTGAAGACATGAACAGAATCCTGCCTGGAGCCCTCAAGCCCAGCTTCCCATCCCACCTTGGCCACATCACCTCTATGTACCTATTATAGGTTGGTTTCTCTGGGAAATAAGGGGTTTGGCTTAACTGAACTTAAAGGTCCCTTCCAGCTCCAAATCTACCACCTCAGCTAGACAGTCTAGCCTAACAAAGTAAACAACGTTTAGATTTAAAAACCACCTAAAACAGAGCACTTGGTAGAAAGCAGACAAGAGTATACTCTCAATCATTATATAGGTTTATAATAGAGGAGAAAAGGAAGAGCACTAAACATACCAATTAATCTATTTAATCCATATTAATGGCATTGAATTTAAATTCTTGCCAAGGTCTCTTTGGACTCATAAAAATGGACCAAAATGGCAAGGATGCTAGACTGCATACTTTGAGGGAAGTCAGGCAATGGGGATGGAGGCTATCTCTGTTAAGCACATCAGTTCAAGAAAGGATACTCTGATTTAATTTAATATATTATACACATAACAATGAGGGTTAGGTTAATATATTTAACTCAGAAAGTTGAGATTGCTGACTCTGGGCTATCAGCAACATTCAACCATTGGGTTTTTGATGTGTCCAAAGTGGTCCACTTCAATTCTTGGCCTGCTTTGTGTTGATTCCAAGTTAAGTCTCTAACTTTGCACCTGAGAAAGACGTGAAACATAACCGAAGACATTGAACACCAAGCTCCTTGTTTCAAACAATGATGAGAGTCCAGCTAGATCTGCTCTTGCCTTTTCCACTTGCTTGGGTGTGACTGAAAAAGGGTATGAAATTGGAAATTAAGTTAAGGAGATATAGAGACCCCAGGAGTTGGAAGGGTCTACTTATGTCTTTTATGGAATTGCAAAGCAAACTCTCCGAAGTTCTTGGTGACTTCCTTTTCTCAAATGTTCACAATAAATAGAAAGGATAAGGTGAAAATTGTATGCAGAAGCTCATCAGGCTACTTTTTCTAGTGACAGTAAGTTAAGTAGAAAGGAAACATCCAGACAGATTTTCCAACCCAAAGATCAGAGAATGGGCTGTCATAAACTCACAAAGGAAATGTCCCTCTGGGTTTACATGGGAGAGGGAAGAGACGAGAGAGAAAGGAGAAGGGAGAGTTTTGTTTTCCAACTTAGTTGGCAGAAGTAAATTTGTTGTACAAGTCACCCTAGATACCCTGATTTTCCTACTCTTGAATTTACAGAGGTGGTTGCAACGCTCTCCAGAGGCTCCTTCCTGGTTTCAGCACTTCAATCTGACCTTGGAGGTTGGGCAAAATGTGAGAGAGAACCGGAAACTAAGAATCACAGATCAGAACTGTAATGAACCCTAGCATTCATCTAATCCCATCTCTTCATGTGATTAAGGAGACTCGGAGAGACTCCTCTTCCCTTTGCACTTGGGGAATTCCAGGGATAATCCTGTTCAATAATTAAAAAGGACCTTCATTTCTACCTCTTCATTTCCCCCTTCATGAAGCACTTTTCAAGAATCCAGATGTATGTTTCCTGTATCCACTGCCTAACTGGTACATTGTGGGGCACTTCTCTATTTCCACACTGGAATGCTTTAAGGAGTCATGATTTCATCCACATGGGTATGTTCCCCTCTTCCCTAGATCACTCACTTTGTAGGTCACGAGATAAGCTGTATGAGTTGGTGTGACTGAAAAAAATTATTACCCAGTTTCCAATCCTGTGGTTCTAAACCTCTCAAAATTTAGCTAGGATGAGTGAGGCCTCAGACAATGTCTTTCATTGGACTTATACTTGGAACCGTCCCACCTTGATAAATCACAGCAATACTTCTGTGCTCCTGTTGTTTTCAGATTTCACCCACGTGGGCACCCCCTCCAGCAGCACAGACCATAAGCCATCTGGGCCTTTTCATGAGGAAAGTAGCACTAGGATCATTGTTCAGCATTTCACATGTGAAGAAATGAAGGCCCAGGGACGTTTCAGGATCATAGAGTCATAGAGTTAAAGGAGTTTAACTGGTACAGTCTTCAAGAGCCCAGAGTTGATTCCAAGTAATAAAGTAACAGAGCAAATACACTGCTAATAGAGGGGCACTCCCTTGCTAAGGGTTTCAACCTTAATGTTATTTCTTAATGTCAGTTCATATTTACATGCTCAGAGGTACCCAAGTGCACTGCCAATCCCATTCTGCTCCAATACCATATGTGTTCATATAGATGCCACACTGTCCTCCCAATCTGGTTCATGCAAAGCCTGAGTAATCTATAATTACACTCTGATTGACTTTTCTAGTCAGCACCAGCTGAGGCTCGTCAGTCCCATTTGGGTGAGGTAAATCGAAAAAGCAGACACTTCCCAAGAGTCCTTGAAAAAAACAAAACATAATTCTGTTGCTTGCAATCTCGGAGGAACTGATCAATCTATGCACATTGAATTTCTTCTTTTTCTTCGACCCATTTTGGCTGATTGGGCCAATTCTGCTCCTTCCTTAGTGCTCCTGGCTTGCGTTCACTTTCTTAATATCTAACACGTGAGGATTTATATCTGGGATTTTTGAATGTTTTTTCTTTTGTCACAGGTATTCTCTCATTACAAACTCATTGTGATACACAGAATCATAAATGCAAAGTGTCTGACAGTGTTGCTAATAATTAATTACATTAGTTTGCCTATTTTACTGTTTGATTTTCTACATATTAATTGCATGTAACCATGATTTCATTGTTTATTGCTGTATATGCTACATGTTTTAAGCTATCCTGAAGTCGGAAAAAAATGTGCCTAAATCCTTGGCAGTGTCAAGTACAGATTTCTTACACCAAAAAAAATGATGGGCTGACATTAGAAATCTTCACAGGATGAGAGCCCCATCCTCCTGGGGAAGAATCAGTTGAGGTTTAGACTGGGCATGCTACAGAATTACTAAAAGGCTCACAGACAACTGAGCTAGATAAAATGCATAATTTAATGGCGAGTATCAGAGGACCAGCTTTGGAAATCATGAGGTCTTTGAGAGCAGAAAAAACAGAAATAGCATATTGAGAGGACTTCCAAAATCTATACCAGTGCTACGGGCTTGGCCTAAGGGTTAAAGTGACATTTGCTAAGTTAAACAATATGACCCAGCAGAGGAAACCAAAGTGCTGACGTGAGTGGATGGGCCGTACAGAAAGAAGAGATACAAGTGGAGGGCAAAATGACCCAAATGGGCAAATGACCACAAAGATGATGTCGGCCAAAGGCAGATTTAGCACATGTCATTTGAGAAAAGAGAACACTTGACTCCTGAGAAGTTAATAGAAAAAGTAAATATATTTGAGCAGTGAGTGGTCTGAGAGTGTGCTGAGCAATTCAGACAAACTCAAATCCAGGGCAGATCAAAAGCATGTTCTCAAGGTGGGAGGAGCCAGTAGCTTTCCACTCTAAGGCATCAACTGTACAGCTCCCTAGGGTAAAGAAACAAGGCAGAGAATTTCAAAATTCTATTAGGGAAACTCTACCTTCAATCAGCTTAGCTAGAACCTGAACCGTCCAACCTGTAACAAGGTTAAATTATAGTACTGTAAGAAAAGTTGCCACTCATCCACATGGAGTTCTTTGTTAAATAACTTCTCACATTGCTTTGAACTTTTACTATGCACATGCTGTTATTATATTTACCTATGAATATTATTATGATTCCTACTTTTGTATCTTTTTCCTCCTTACACGTACTGTTCTAATGTGTACATGACTGATGTTCTCTATGTGTTTTAGAAACAGTCCATGGGCATCCCAGGCCTTACAGTGCTTCACTTTATTACACTTTGCAGATACTGTTTTTTTTACCAATTGAAGCTTAGTGGCAACCCTGAATCAAGCAAGTCTATTGGCGCCATCCAAAGGCATGTGTTCACACAGGGTCTTTGGGTCACATTTTAGTAATTCTCCAATTTTCTCAAACTTTTTCATTATTATCATACCTGTTATATCAATCTGTTATCAGAGATCTTTAATGTTACTATTGTCATTGTTCTGGGCCACTATGAACTTGCATCCACAGAAGTTGGGGAACTTAATTGATAAATGTGTATTCTGACTGTTCTGCTGACCTGCCAATCCCCCCCCCACTCCCTCTTCTCAGGCCTCCCTATTCTCTGAGACACAACAAAATTGAAATTAGGCCAATTAATAACCCTATAATAGCATTTACGTGTTCAAGCAAAAGGATGAGTCAATCTATGAGGCAAACTTTATTGTTGTCTTATTTTAAGAAATTACCACAGTCACCCTAACCTTTAGAAATTACCACCCCAATCAGTCAGTATTCATCAACCTTGAAGCAAGATGAGCTGAAGGATGAGAAGCTGGTTAGCATTTTTAGCAATAAAGTATTCTTAGACGATACCATATTGCGCACTTAATAGACTACAGTATGCTAGAAACAGAACTTTTGTAGCACTAGGAAACCAAAAAATGCTTGTGACTTGCTTTATTGTAATATTCACTTTATTTTGGTGGTCTGGAACTGAACCTGAAATATCTCTGAGATATGTCTATATCAGGTGGTGTTTTGTATTACATATTTATTGTAGATAATATTGATATGAATTTGATAAGCTGCCATGTAATTTTTCAAGGGCTGAAAAAAAAATTTGACTTGGGGGAGAAATATAACATCAGCTTTAATTGTCCCTCCCACAGCAATTATGAATACTGTTATTTTATCTTTAAGATGAAATGGAATCTTGGGGAGCTACTGTTTCATTGTCATCTGGAAGGAGTCTGCGAGAAGACTGGCAGTTGAATTGTCATTTTGGAAAGACTGTCATAGTTAAAGAAAGACTTTTTGAGCACAAAGGAAAAGGACCATGAAAACTTCTTTCCTGAGAGGCTGAGTGATTTAATTGTCAAGAAGAAAGAATCTGAAGAAACATTTCCTGAAAAAGCTGATTTTAGCTCTTATCTTCTGAAGAAACATTACGGAGCAAATTCTTAAGAAGAAATTTTAACTACTATTGTGAGAGAACCAGATTTCTGTGGAGGAGTCAAGAGTTGCATTTGATGGTTAGAGATGACTTTGGCAGCGATCTGTCTCATGGCTGATATTTTGTAAGTAATTATTTATGTCTTTGCTTTATTATATGTCACACTATTAATAAATTGTATGGCCAATGCCCTTGATGTTTATTTAAGCCTAGGAGATTCGGGCATTTTATATTCACATATATATATATATATATATATATATATATATATATATATATATATATATATACACTTACATGCATATATATATATATAATATCTGTGTGTGTATGTGTGTACACACACATAATTACATATACATACATGTTACAGAAAGAGTGAAAGCTTGTGGGAAAATTGTTTTCAGTTAATGTAATAAATAATATTTAATCAACTATGAAGGATATGTTGTAATTTTAGTAATTTTTAAAGACTTTCCTATCAGAAAAATCTACTTGCCTTAGAATCTGGGATGAGAGTTAATAAGGTAATGTATCAAGTACAAGGCAAAGGGAACGGGTTTTGATATGATCATTAAATGGGCTATCAGTGAGAGATATAATCCCTAAGTAGCAAGGCCTCTGGTTTCATGGCAAAAAAGCTACTCACTCCACTTTGATGAGCAGGGAGTTCCCAACTGCAATTGTTCTAGTAAGACAGGGGATCACTGGGCCTTACCATCTGCCCTACTGTTGTGCCATAAGTATCACTAAGGCTCAATGTCTGTACTTCCACTGTACCTTCTAGACTAGCCGTTCTCAACCTTGTGGGTTGCACCCCCTTTGGGGGTTGAACAACCCTTTCACAGGGGTCGCCTAAAACCATTGGAAAACACATATTTCCAATGGTCTTATGAACTGAGACACCGCTCCTGCTCTTCCTCTGTCCATCTCCAGGCAGATACGCCCACATACAAGTATTAAAGGGTCATAGCATTAGGAAGGTTGAGAACCACTGTTCTAGACCCTGGGGCATTACTATCTGGCCTGCAAATGGACCCCTACATCTTGTCATGTGCCCTAACACTGAAACCTCCAAATTACACAGTAAGCTCCTTGAGAACAGACTGTCTTACTTTTTCTATTTGTAGTCCCAACACTTAGGCCAGCGTTTGGCATATAGTAAGTATTTAATGCCTATTTTTTAATTCATTCAATCATTCATTCATACATATGCAAAAACACTTTTCAAACCTCATATCTCTACATAAGGTGAGCTTTTACTATTCATTTTAGAGCCAGATTTTATAACATAAATGCAGAAATAATTAGGTACCATGAACCAATAGCGCAAAAAGTAAAATGCCCATAACTCAACAGAATAGGGGCTCCAGGTAAGCCTCCTCATGGCATTTAAGGAAAAGTATTTTTCCAAAATTTCCATCTTGCAGAGAAGCCTCCTCCTTTTCATAAGCTCCTGGGAATTGCTGTAAAAATCAATTGAAGCTCTCCTTGTTTAATGAGCATGGTAAGCAGAACAGGATCAAGGCCTAAGCCATCAACTGAAAGAAACTTTCTCAGGGCACTGGGCCATTGGGCCTGTTGATGTCCTGCAATGACATATTTTCTCTTTGTAGAATAGTGCCCATCAAAACTGCACCTGGAGAAGAGCCAGAGGTCCACACTGTCAACTAGAGAAAAGTAGAACTAGTTTGGTACAAACCATGGAGCGTATCGACTCACCACTTCATCCATAGTTAAAAGATCAGGAGCTGCTGTTTAGCTAATAAGGGAATAATAATCAGCAAACAACAGGACTACAAAGAAATTGGACTTGATTGACTGGTCTTCTCCTTGAACATTTTGGAAAGCAATTCCATCAGTGGGGTGGAAATACCAGGAAATTGGGATTCAGGTGTGGAAAGGCCTATAAGGCCCAGGTTAAGAAACAAGGCTAACAGTCAACTTACGTAATGCTTGCTTTTGCAATCAGGTTGCCACATGGTGTGTACGGATCCAGTGAGGTGTACTTTATCGGTCAGGTTAAGAAAAAATCAAGACAAGAGTCAAAGGAGAGGCTAGGAAAGTGTTAGAAATGGGTAAAAGTGCTTGCCTGTACTTCCATTCAAAAAATTCTAGTTGGGCTTAAAATGATTGAGAATTTTTGTAGTAAGAAACTATTTTCATGGAAAATATTGAGATTTTTTAATAATCATTTTGAATATCTGTAATTTTTTTTGCTATGGCTTTTCTTTATATTGTAAAATCAACATACAACATCTGTGAACAATTGTTCATGTGCAAAAGTAAAAAAAAAAACCATCTCCAGAGTTAGTAATGGTGTCAAGATGACCTGGGTTGAAGTTCTGTCTCTGACAAATATTAGCTGTGTGACAAGGGACAAGTAACCTAATGTGTCAAAATCCCAGGGAGCTTCCAAAGACTATAAATCACAAATCAGTTACAGACCTATATAGGTGAAGGGAATTTTCACACTAGGAGTTTCCAATAATGATGAATTCACAGACATGGAATGGGGGTGAGGTATCCCATCCCCCCAAATAAAAAAATGGTAAGTAGCAAAGGGTCAAGGATAGGCCACAAACATTCATCCAGAGAGTTTTCACAGCAACACTGATTATTATCTCATCAACAACTGTTCTTTTTGAACCGCTCAACCAGTCTTGAATCAACCTGAATGAATAATTGCCTAGCCTACATCTGTCTATCTTTTCCAAAAGGAAAGTGTGAGTATGTGGGCTATCCAGCACATTTAATCATATCCCCATCCCATCCTCATATTTTCTGCTAAAATCAAGGCATGAATAGAATTGTACATTGATAGTGCCCTGGTATCTCAGCAGACAAGTCAGCAAGACCCAAGGTGAATCCAGCCTCAGACACTATGAGTAAGAATAGCACCTGACTCAGTGACTTGTGAGGGTCAAACACGATATAAGTAGAAAGTGCTTTGCAAACCTTACAAATGCTAGTTGTTACTATTCCATAGCTGGAAACATATGTTTCCATGGTGGGGTAAATGATTACCACCTTAATAACCAGACTGTTGAGGGATCATAGGATTTTGGAGCTCTCAAGTCCAATGTGAGAGAACCTGGTAGAAAGTAGTGGATCTAGAGTCTCTAATAAAGGTGTACATGTCCTATTACAGTAGAGGGAAAGAAGGGAAGAAGATGAACATTGTTTGAACTTTACTCTCATCAGATTGGGCTCATAGAGGGAATAACATAATCAGTTAGGTATAGCAATCTAACTTATCTTATAGGAAGCAGGAGGGGAAAGGGGAAAGAAAAGGGAGGGGGTGGCTAGAAGGGAGGAAAGAAGTAGTAAGGGAAAAGGAGAAGAGGGAGAGAGGTGATAGAAGGGAGGGCAGAATGAGGGAGGCTGTGGTCAAAAGCAAAACTCTTTTGAGGAGAGAAAAGGAGAAAGGAGAGAGAAAAGCATAAAGGGGTAGGGGAACAGGATGGAGATAAAGACACAGATAGTAATCATTACTGTGAATGTGAATGGGATGAATTCTCCCATAAAACAGAAGTAGATAGCAGAGTGGATTAAAAAACATAACCCCACAATATGTTGTTTACAAGAAACATACCTGAAGCAAAGGGATACATACAGAATAAAGGTAAAAGACTGGAGCAGAATGTATTATGCTTCAACTGAAGTAAAAAAAAAAAACATGGACAGGAATTCTGATCTTAAACAAAGCAAAAGCAAAAATAGATGTAATTAAAAGAGATAAGGAAAGAAACTACATCCTACTAAAAAGTACCATAGACAATGAAGTAATATCATTACTAAACATATATGCACCAAGTGATATAGCATCCAAATTCTTAGAGGAGAAGTTAAGGGAGTTACAGGAAGAAATAAACAACAAAACTATACTAGTGGGGGACCTCAACCCCCCCTTCTGAACTAGATCAATCTAACCACAAAATAAACAAGAAAGAAGTTAAGGAGATGAATAGAATTTTAGAAAAGTCAGATATGGTTGAACTTTGAAGAAAAGTGAACAGAGACAGAAAGGAATGTATCTTTTTCATGGTGGTACATGGCACCAACACAAAAATTAACCATGTATTAGGGCATAAAAACTTCCCAAACCAATGAAGGCAGAAATATTAAATGCATCCTTTTCAGATCAAGATGCAACAAAAATCACATGTAATAAAGGGCAATGGAAAGATAGACTAAAAACTAATTGAAAACTAAATAATATAATGCTAAAGAATGAGTGGGTCAAGCAACAAATCGTAAAAATAATCAATAACTTCATCCAAGAAAATGACAATAATGAGACAACATACGAAAATCTATGGGATGCAGCAAAAGCAATTCTTTAGGTGAAATTTTAGATCTCAAAATTCTTACATGAATAAAGAAAAGATCAATGAATTGGGCATGTAACTAAAAAGGCTAGAAAAAGAACAAATTTAATCCTGAATTAAATACCGAATTAAAAATTCTGAAAACCAAAGGAGAGATTAATAAAATTGAAATTAAAATAACTATTGAACTAATAAATAAAACCAAGAGCTGGCTTTATGAAAAAAACCAGTAAAATAAATAAACCTCTGGTTACTTTGATTTTAAAAAAGGAAGAAGAAAACAAAATTACCAATATCAAAAACAAAAAGGGTGAATTCACCACCAATTAAGAGGAAATTAAAACAATAGTTAGGAGTTATTTTGACCAACTGTATACTAATAAATTAGACAATCTTAGTTAAATGAACGAATATTTGTAAAAGTATAAGTTGCCCGGATTAATGGAAGAGGAAATAAAATACTTAAATAATCCTATTTCAGAAAAAGAAAATGAACAAACCATCAATGAGCTCTCTAAGAAAAATTCTACAGGGCCAGATGGATTTACAAGAGAATTCTATCAAACATTTAAAGAACAACTAATTCCAGTACCATATAAACTATTTGGGAAAATAGGAAAAGGATCCCTACCAAATTCTTTTTATGATACAACTATGGTTCTGATTACCTAAACCAGGAAGAATTAAAACAGAGAAAGAAAATTATAGGTGCAAAAGTTTTAAATAAAATAGTAGCAAAGAGATTACTGCAACTTATCTTGCGGATAATATACTATGACCAGGTAGGATTTAACACCAGGAATGTAGGGCTGCTTCAATATTGGGAAAACTATCAACATAATTGGCTATATCAACCACAAGAATAACAGAAATCATATGATTATCTCAATAAATACACAAAAAGCTTTTAACAAAATGAAGCATTATTTCATATTAAGAACACTAGAGAACATAGGAATAAATGGAGTCTTCCTTAAAATGATAGGTAGCTTCTATCTCAAACCCTCAGTCAGCATTATATGTAATAGGGATAAGCCAGAAGCATTTCCAATGAAATTGCAGGTGAAACAAGGATGTCCATTATTACTGATATTATTCAATATTGTACTAGAAATGTTAGCTTTAGCAATAAGAGAAGAAAAGGGAATTGAAGGAATTAGACTAGGCAAAGAAGAAACAAAACTATCACCCTTTGCAAATAATATGATAGAGAATCCTAGAGAATCAAGTAAAAATCACTTGAAATAATAAACAACTTTAACAAAGTTGCAGGATATAAAATAAACCCAAACAAATCATTCAGCATTTCTATATATTACTAACAAAGCCCAACATCAAGAGATTGAAAGAGAAATTCCATTTAAAGTTACTATACACATTATAAAGTAAAATATTTGGGAGTCTACCTGCCAAAAGAAACCCAGGAATTCCATGGACACAATTACAAAATATTTATCACACAAATGAAGGCAGATCTAAATAAGTGGAAAAATATCAATTACTCATGGGTAGACCAAGCTAACAAAATAAAAATGACAATTCTGCCTAAATTAATTTACTTGTTCAGTGCCATAGCAATCAAACTGCCAAAAACTTATTTTATAGAGCTAGAAAAAATACTAAAATTCATCTGGAAGAACAAAAGATGTATAACAGAATATCAAGGGAATTAATGAAGAGAAATGCAAGGGAAGGTAGACCAGCCATACCAGATTTTAAATTGTATTATAATGCAGCGATCATCAAAACTATTTGGTACTGGCTAAGAAATAGAGGGGTGGATCAGTGGAATAGGTTAGGTACATAAGACGCAATAGTCAATGACTATAGTCATCTCCTGTTTGAAAATCCAAAGACTGCAGCTTCTGGGATAAGGGCTCACTATTTAACAAAACCTGTTGGGAAAACTGAAAATTTGTGTGGCACAAACTAGGCAGAGACCAACATGTTATACTCAGTTCCAAGATAAAGTCAAAATGGGTATGATTTAGACATAAAGCGTGATACCATAAACAAATTAGGAGAGCAGGGAATAGTTTACCTATTGGATCTATGGAGAAGGGAAGAATTTATGACCAAACAAATGATAGAGAACATTATGAAATGCAAAATGGAAGGTTTTGATTCCATTAAATTAATAAATTTTTGCACAAAGCTGATGCAACCATGATTAGAAGGAAAGCAGAAAGCTGGGAAACAATTTTTACAGCCAGTGTCTCTGATAAAGGCCTCATTTCTAAAATATATAGAGAAATGAGCCAAATTTATGAGAATACGAGTCATTCCCCAACTGATAAATGGTCAAAGGATATTAAAAGGCAGTTTTTCAGATGAAGAAATTAAAGCTATCTATAGTCACAAGAAAAAATGCTCAAAATAAATATTGATTAGAGAAATGCAAATTAAAACAACACTGAGATACCACATCATGCCTAGCAGATTGGTTAACATAACAAAACAGGAAAATGATAAATGTCAGAAAAGCTGTGGGAAATTGGAACACTAATGCAATGTTGGTGGGGTTGTGAACTGATCCAACCATTCTGGAGAGCAATTTGGAACTATGACCAAAGCTCTATGAAGTTGTGTATACCCTTTGACCCAGCAATACCACTTTTAGGTCTGTATCCCAAAGAGATCATAAAAATGGGAAAAGGACCCAACTGTACAAAAATGTTTATGGCAGTTTGTGTTGTTTTTTTTGTGGTGGCCAAGAACTGGAAATTGAGAGGATGCCTATCAACTAGGGAATGGTTAAACAAATTGTAGTGTGTGAATGTAATGATATAGCATTGTGCAATAAGAAATGATGACCAGGCAGACTTTAGAAAAACCTGGAAAGACTTATATGAACTAATGCTGGGTGAAGTGAGCGGAACCAAGAGAATACTATACACAGTAACAGCCACATTGTGTGATGATTGACTTTGATAGAATTATTTCTTCTCAGAAATACAAGGATCTAAGACAACTCCAATAGACTCATGATGGAAAACACTGTCCACATCCAGAGAAAGAATGATGGAGTCTGAATGCAGACTGAAGCATACTATTTGCTCTCTTTTTTGTTGTTTTGTTTTGTTTCTTCTTTTTCTCCCATTGGCCCTAATTCTTATTTACAACATGACTAATGTGAAAAATATGTTTAATATTAATGAATATGTATAACCTATATCAAACTGCATGCTGTCTTGGGGAGGGGGAGGTGAGAAAGGAGGAGAAAACTTAAAACTCAGAAGCTTATGGAATAGAATGTTGAAAACTAAAAATAAATAATTTTTTTAAAAATATAAATGTAATAGGAATGTAATGCCAAATCCTCAAATGAATCTTGCCCATGTCTGTTCACGTTGCATGAATCCTGTCTATGTTTTTCCAAAAGTTTGTCTCAAAGGGCCCACCCTACATGCTGGACACCTTCCTTGCTTTAGTTCATCTTGCTGCCATACAGCAGCACGGGTAAAATGTTAGTAATGAAAGATAGTCCTTGGCCCTAATAGTAAGTTCAGGATCAATAAAATAGCACCTGGAACTAATTATTCTTTATCCAATTAGTCTTTCCTGTGTGAATGGATAGGCTAAACTGATCCATTCTAAGAGGCTCTACAATGTCCTTCATGCAATCCAAACAATATCATTTGCAAACAGGAGTATCTGGAGGACATCTCTATGCACAGGCAATCCCTCTTCTTTTTTTTTTCTTTTTGGAGGGGGGAAGGCAGGGCATTTGGGGTTAAGTGACTTGCCCAAGCTCACCCATCTAGTATGTCAAGTGTCTGAGGTCGGGTGTGAACTCAGATCCTTCTGACTTCACTGTGTCACCTAGCAGCCCCCAGAATCCCTCTTCTACCTGGAATCTACCCTGGATCTCCTCCCTCACAGTGGTCAATACCTTTGGCAAACTTGAGTCTCCCTATTTTTGCCTTGTCTGATATTTATGATCAAAAGGGCCATTGACCAGAGTCATTTCTGTTGTTACATCCTCCAAGGAATCCTGAATGATCTTGATATATAGATGGGAACTACCCTGCTGTGAAATCGTCTAGAAAGTGGCCTTTTGTTTGACTAAATGAAATGCTTTTTCACATCCCACAACAAGAAGCACAATAGGATCTTCTATTCTCTACATCTTTCAATTAATTATGAGATGGCAAATATGAGGCTCCATTGTTAAATATCACCTGCAGAAGCTTATTTGTCTCCTACTAATACCCTGTGATGGGATTCCACCTATATTAAATTCCTTCCAGGTAAGAGGGAGAGTACAAAGGAACATACTCACTTGTACTCTTACTTTAATCTGATTTTTTTTTAGCTGCAGAGAAATACAGGGGGAAAGCTCCTAAAATGTACCATTGCCATGAATTCCGTGTTAAGGAAGACAACATAACAAGGACCATCTTTGTTGAAAAAGACTATTGTTTGTGATGAGAAGCCTGTGAGGAGCGCACAGTTTGTTCTCCCATCCAACACAGCAGGGACCATAAACTGTAGCCCTCCATATAACAAAAATGGATAAACATCACCAGAATTTGTTATATACAGTGCAAAAAACATCCTAGCTGGAGGTTTCAATTGCTCATTTTTCCTGGCTCTTTGAGGTTCAGACTGCTCCTGATGACAAGAAGTCCTCATCGTGAAACAACACTCCTTAAAATGGAGGATAACATGTATGACTGGGGGCAGGAAGGAAAAAGGAGGGAGACTGTACTTTAGTGGGGGGGAATAAAGACTATTCAAGTAAATAAGCAATTAGCATATTTGGGAAGGGCGTTAACATTCACCCGCTGCCCTCAAAAAGACAACTGATGACAGATCCGGATATTATTAAGGTTTTGTTCTATTAAGATAAATGCTGTCTTTTGGTCTTCTTCGTGGCATTTAGTTGTCATTACCCCAAATTTCATCCTGCTCTCTCTTTCTTCCACCCTGCCTTGTTCCAGACATGCTATTTCATTGGAAAAACAAGTGTTTTGCAGTTTGTAGCCTTAGAAAAGCTACCTAAATAGTCAAGTATTCACCAAAGTTCACATAGCCAGTACATGGTGAGGAAGGGACTTAAACTCAGATCTTCCCAGTCAGGATACCATCTCTGCAGACACCATGCAACAAGCACTGTCTGCATTTGGTGTGGGGCCTGTGGGGCCTTAGAGAATTTCTGTGGTGGAAGAAATGAACACCAGCTCTCTCAGTAATATTCCCAGTGGACACAGAAGACCATTTCTAGCTGGGACCCATTACCCACATTTTGATGGGCCCTAGACATGAGCTAAGTTGTACTTTTTAGAGATTTCCTGGAATTACTTTGGGGGCGATAGAGTCAAACAGAGATATCTCACCCCCTCACCTGGGAATCTGCCTGGGGCCCCTCCTCCCCTATCAGTCTGGGTCCATACGAGTCCAGAACCAGACCCAGAACTATTTTATTTTAATGGGAAGCCAGCATATCTTGGAGTTTCCTGCACTTGGCGAAAAATGAAATGTGATTTAATTAAATAAATTCTACTACAAACCTAATTAAATAATTTTGCTTTTAATCTTTAAAGTAGATTGTGTCAAATCATCTTAATTAATTAAGAAGAGATCATAAAGAGGGGTCATCATTCATTTTTGTCAGTCATTTTATTTCTTCCCAATGATCAACTTTATCTTCAATTTTCTTTGTTCCAGATTCTTAACTGGCAATGGCCGACCACAGTCCTCCCCAAGCTCCAGCAGTCGGGTGCCAATACACAGCATAACCTTACTAACGCTCAGTCACTCGGAACTTCTCCATCTGGGTTTCTGTCCATCCAAAGAACCAGCTGCTCTAAACAAATGCCTCACTTGCCTTGTCTGTTGTAGCACCTGCTGAAATATGGTGCTACCGTAATTACCATTCTCAGCCTTCTGAAGAGAGCCAGCAACTAACCGAGTGCTCATCTAGTACCCGGCTGTTGCTAATTGGGTGGCATATAACTGAGGACAGAGATTATTTTATTGCAGCTCACCAGTAGCAGCTGGACTCCCCAGAGAGCCAAAATGGAAAGGTTCCTTGCTGACACAGGGAACACTGGATCCCCGCCCTCAACACCAACTCCCACCTAAAGAAACAGGGGCAGCTGCCAAGCCAAAAGGCCTGTTCAGCCATTAGCACAAGCACTAACAGTGGCGAGGCCTTGTCTAGGTCTACTCCTGACCCAACAGCATTGAACAAAGGGTACACTCAAATTTAGCATAGTGGATAGAAACATTTGCTTGAAGTAGTCATGACATCTTGGGCTTAAATCCCGCCTAGTGCTTACTAGCTAGGTGACCAAAGGTTACACAGCTAATGTTACATAGCTAACGGCAGCCCCATGCTGAGCTACACCCATCCAACAGGAATGACTAATAACAGTTCCCACTATGGGCTCTTAAACTCTGTGAGTTTATGGGAGAACATGGATGAGAATGACACAAGATGAAAGGCTATGCTCATCTGGTTCACATTGTTAGAGGAAATACTCATAGTGATGAATCAGATCCATTAACAATATTGGCAGGACCAGAGGCAAGTCACCCAACTTCATTGAGGCTCAGTAAAATGGATAAAATGTCTAAAGTACCTACCTCGCAAAGTCACCATGATACTCAAATGGGATAAAGTGGCTGGCCAATTAAGCAACATTGTCTCAGGTTATAATATATCAATTGTCATTATTATTGTAAAAGAAATTTAAGCTAGGCCCCTCTGAAAGGAAAATTATTAATAAATGAGAAAGCATATGTTAAGTGTTTACTATATTCCACACACTATCAAATTAATGAACAACAAATTGTGAAGACTTTCTAGACAGCTGTGAGAGGTTAGCAAAGAGTTAAGTTTCCACAGGACTGCAAAAACTGTTGAAGACTACTGATAATAAATTGTGAGAAACAGGAGGAGTCAGGTTTCCATAGAACTGTTAGACATCACTAAGGTAAAATAACAGAAGTTAGCAGAAAGCAGGTAGACCCAAACAATCAGAAAGCAGACATCAGCCTTGGGACTCTCAGGCCAAGATAAGGACAGATGTGGGCTAAACCAGTGAGGGGTCAATGACTGGGTATTCTAGGGTTACTACTGTGCTTGCTTAATGAACCTTATGTATCATGTATATTATCCAAGACGCCCAGTATAGAATTGGAGCCTCATTAGAAAGAATATATGATAATAGGAGGGGTGTACCCAGAAGAGAACAAACCAATCCATCCTATGAAGGGAGTGTCTGCACCTAACTAATGGCACAAAACTTGCTTTGCTTTTGTATCCTCCACTCTTCCTTCCAAAAGAAGGGCAGGGTCCGCTTCTGGCCAGAGGTGTTCAATTCCTCTGGATTTCTCCTGAATTTCTTCTTTTGATACTCAGATTTTGGTATCAATTGTGTTCTTGTTTCCAACATAGCTAAATAAGAAAAACAAAGTCAAATTGTATGATTTCTTAACATCAATTTCCTGCAAGTACAATGGCTTATATTTAATTAAATGTATGTTAATTTGAATAACTATGTCGATTCAAACATGCTAGGTCCCACCATTTGCCATATTTTCACAGAATTTAGGAATTATGAAATTCATTAGATAGATAGATAGACAGACAGACAGACAAACAGATAGGTTTACTATTAAAATATATTGAAACAGTGCTTAAGGTAATGAAAGAAATTAGTTCCTGATGTAAGACCACTTCTAATTAAGGTCAAAGAGTAATGTTAAAAAAGCAAACAGAAATTTGGACCTCTCCAAATCCCTAAATGAACATGTTCTTTATGCATTTGGGAAGTGCTCTTATTTGAGTTCAGAACTAGATTGATCTCATAGGCCTTGAAGGGTATCAGTATGATTGATAAATGTTAATTTGGAGAAGGCAGCTTAATTTACAGTGAAAACGGCAGTCCATTCATTCCCATTTAGTTTAATGACAACAATATTTAGATTGTAAGTTACCTGAGGGAAAGGCTCAACTAAACACTTTCTTTTTTCCCAAACAGGGGCATGATGCCTTGCATGGAATGGGTGTGGGAGTTTTGTCTTATTTTTGTTTTGTTTTTAAATTTCTAGCCCCATTAACTTCCATGTAGGATTTCGAACGGCTTACAAAATTAAACTGAGGGATATTTTTATCACAACTCATGAAGACCATCCACCTAAAGCATGGAGAGATTGCAATGTGGATCAGTAAAGAGAGGACACACTCTGGTAAAATTATGGCTCCTTAGAGAATTGAGGATAAATCAGAATAGAAATGGCAGTTCTCATCTCAGATGAGCAGAAATGGTGGGTGGTATCAAAAAACCCTGAGACCAACTATTACTTTTTATACCCAGACACTGAATTTGGCTCTCAGGGCGCTGGCGCTTAGGGCAAAAGGGAAACCAGAGTAAGTTACATGATGGTTATTGCTTGACAAAAGAAAGCCCATAAAGTCATTTGTGGAGACAGATTTTTTTCAATGCATATTTGCTAGCTGATTTAGTACCATGTTAAAAAATCATTGCAGGAGCAGACTAAGCTACTTAACCCACTTTGAAAAACTCACATATTAAAGTCCTATTCTGATGCATCTTAGAAAAAGGTGACTGGCTATGTAATCACTGCCTAGACTCTAGTAGGTCCCTGCAAGCTCAAAAAAAATCTTTGAGCAGAAGACCAACGCCATGTGGATTGCTGAGAACCAGCTTATCCACATCCACAGGTCTTCTTCACTACTAGAATGACCACAACAACTCATTAACCTGTCTATTAACTTATGGAAAGATTGAAATTTGTAGCAGACTGCAAGAGAACTAAACATCAGAGGAACTGGATTTGAGTCCTAACTTGGATATTGCACAAATGGGCAAACATAAGGTAGTTATTTTTCCCCTTTGTGTCTTTATCTAGAAAATGAATAGAATTCGACTTGCTCTATCTTATGTGTGAGATGTGCTTTCAAAACCTGAAGGTGCTATATAACTATAGGTTACAATTCTCCATAAAGGAAGAGCCCTCTCCAAGTGAAATGACACCTCCTGGATGTAATGAATCACAGTCATGATGGTGATGATGATGATATGATGCCTTCATAGACTAACTCTCCATCCTCCATGTTGTCTGTGTGTTGGGGAGGGCAGGGATGGCAAAGTAAGGGAATGCCAGCCCCAATGATGTATGGTGACACAGGGTTGCAGGCTGACCCTACTCAGAGCCCTCATGATGATCAACTTGTTAAGAAAGTCAATAGAGCAAACGATGTTTTTTTGACTTGAAGTACCACAAAAAAGCCAGATAGAGCAGAGCAATCAGAAATACAAATACCCCATAGACACACAGACTTTAATTAGCTGCTGGTGCTATCTTATAACAATATCTTTATAGGTTTTGATACAGAAATACATCTTACCAGCTACAGGCAAGGACTTCATCCTGCATTTTGTCAAGGATAACCTTAGGTCCAGTTTATACAAAAATGTACTGCAGAGTATTGCAAGGAAATTGAATGAAACAGCCTCATTCTTAAACACAGATTACATTAAATAAAAGCGGGAAATTGAGGAGTTGCTTAAATCTGAAGAGGGAAAAGGTGAAGAACCAGAAGGTGCTGAATATCAACTCTCAATGAAAAAGGAGATGGGAATACTTAAGGTGGAATTCTGAAAAGCTTTTTTCTGCTCAATGGCAGGAATCCACGTAACAGGCCGACTACATCAGAACACAGCAATCCAAACAATCTGCTATAACCAGCATGAGGGAATCCATTCTCCTCCAATATTTCACAGAGGATATAAAGATTTTGAGACCCGAATACAACAGTAAATTCTGTAACCATTGCCTTGGTAAGAATCATAGGAGGAAATGTGAAGCTATCAAGGAACATTTCTAAAGACAAGTCCCAAATAAATCAGCTTGAGGAAACTACTGAAGATGTGCAAACATACATCGGAAAATCATATCAATATCCCCAGCCAGGAGAAAACTTGACCATCATGTTGTCCATTTAAAGCAACAAAAAAGAAAAATGGGAAATGGAATCTCAAAAATCGATGCCCTTAATCAAAAACAGAAATGAAAAAACACATATTTAATACAACACATAGTGTCAGAGCAGTGGGAGCAACAATAGTAATACAATTAGCTGAAAATGATGAAAAATTTTACTGTAGAAACTTGAGAAACAAAGAAATTTGAGGAGAGAACTCCTGAATAGGAGGTAAAAAAAAAACTATTGGCCATCTCTACGTTCAAAAAAAGGTCAACACAATGAAAATGCCAGTTGGATTAAATGAATGACAGAACAGCTGTGTTAAGGAAAGTGAGTGAAACTGGCTTCTTTGAAAAAGTGGAAGGTCCAGACAAGATCCCTAACTACCGGCTCAAACACTTCACAGTAGTGCATTAATACTAGCAAAGCCCTTTCCTGCCTTCCTCTTCGATGCAGACCTGATTCCATCTTTCTAAACAGAAGGCATCATATTTATTACCAAAAGATAAAAACTCCAGTGACACCTCTAGATACAGACCAGTTATGTGTTTAGATGCTTTATACAAAGCATTCACAGCTTGTATCCTCAAAAAATCCATAAACACTTATCAAAAAATAAAAACAATATTTTGGTTGGTGAGCAAAACAGGTGTGACCAAAAAGTCTCAGGAGTGTAAAAGGCAATTGATTATCTAGTCAGTGATTATTAAGCAAGCCACCCAAAAACACAGTAACATTCTTCTTGGAGGAATTACTGAGGAATGTTGGTTGATTCCCTGTTCCATTCACAACATGGGCTTTCCCCTTAGTCTACAAGTATTTGTTGTCTTCCATTTTTTTTTGTCTTGAACCTTAAATTACAATATATTTTTCACCATCCTCTATATCTGCCTTGAAGTGAAATCAAAAGTATGTATGCATTCATTTAATTTGGAGAATTAAAGTGATTTCTTTCTGGAGAGTCTATTGCTCAAAAAACTCCCTTGAACTGCCTTAGTACTTTAATTCTACCAAGAGAGTTTCATTCCTTTGGTTAAGGTATTGCATCGCTTGAGTTTTCTACTGAAATTCAAATGAATTTTTCCTTTGATTCAGGATTACACTGAAAATATTTTTGTTTCTATCCTGCTTACTAAAAAAGTCTTGTTACAAAGTTTATTTTTATGGTCTACTATGTATATGACAATGGATATTCTTACATATTTCTGTGAAGGCTCAGGATCACTACTCAGAATATCTGCAATTGTTACATAAGACAGGACCCCACAACATACTGTGGAGGAGGTTTTCTTGTAAATTCCCACTATCAGCTGGCTTTTTTTCTTTTTTTCCTAATTGCTTAGATGAAAAGGGTGACAAGTACAGAAAAAAAAATCCCACAAATGCTAATCTTAGTTAACAGAAGCTTCCAATAGTCAAATTCTAATTACTTGGTGTTTGGTGTTTGCTAATACTGAGAAAAAGCATTATCATGCCAGTCAGCTGGGGAAAGGACATGGAAAGCAGAATCATGAGGAAGACCTTTTTTTTAAAATCTAGAACAAGGGGACAAAGGCACAGAGGTCCCAAGGTGTGTGGCCAATGGAGAGAAGTGGGGAGTACCTTCTAAATTTTATCACCCCTGGATAATGCCCCAGTTGCCCTACCCTTGTTATGGATCTTATACAGTGCCAAGAGGTCATTTTTGTCTAATGTTGAAAGATTCTCCCTCTCCTCTCCTCCCCTCCTCCCCCCCACCCTGGCCATGCTGTATTGCCAAATCTGGTTTCTGTCTTTCAAATGGAGTATTAATGATTCCTGGTCAAAATTCTTCTCCCTCAAATATAACTTCAGATTAATTGTCACCATAGAAAAGAAGTTTCCAAGTGCACAATGGTAACCATGGCACCCTTCCTCATATCTGCATAACGCATACGTAATTCATGCCTCTGACAAATATAATTAGAATGTAACATAATCCAGTCCTTCTTAAAATGCCACCATCCTATGTAATATACAAATGTACACAGTCAAACTCTAGGTGTTATAGGAAGAAAAATAATAAGAGAAAAGAACTGAGCTCCCATTCCCCAGAAGTTGTTCTCTGCCTCACTTCCCTCCCCCAAACCCCCCTCCCCAGCCATGTCAATGAAAAAGTTCTCAATATGACTTGCATACAGTTCTGCTAGTCTCATTTTCTGCTTATTCTCTGACCAAAAGGTGGCACTGTTCCATTTATTATGAATCTGGCATCTAATGGTTGGCATTGTTCAATCTGCAGTGTCCTACAGCCCAACTAGCAAGGCGGACATCATTAACCATTCTGATATCCGGATGGTCATACCACCAGCTCTGCTCTGACATAACTCATTAAGAAATCATGGTAAATACGAACCTTGTACAGGAGCACAAAGGGAGATTGGACCAGCTCCCTCAGGTAGGAGAAAAACTCAATCCAGGTGGCTGACCTGCTGGTGGGGAAGAATTCATTGTCTATTCACTTCCCCAAAGATGGAGACAGCCATCCTGGCTTGCTGGCATTCGATTCAGTCTCCTGACCAGTTTACCGGCTCTGTCTGCTCAGGCAGCCAAAAGCACGTCTTAAGCAGGTATGGGAAATAAGATTTCACTAACCTTACAGGGGACTGATAGGAAGGCATCTCACTTTGGAAAACAATTGGTCTAAATGATTTTTATTTTAAGGGAATGGGGCACAGGCAGAAGGCTAGGAGGCTTCCCCAAAAACTTTATCAGCATTCTGCAAAGGGGAAGGATGAGGGTGCTAGAGCAGGAGAGACCAGGAAGAAGGTTCCATGAGCACCCCAGTCTGCAACTTAATATCGACAAAAACGGGGGAGGGCCATTCAAATTGCCCCTCAGACACTTCCCAGATGATGCCAGAACAAATTCCTTAATTTGTCTGAGTCTGTAAGATGGAGATAACCATGGGACCTACTAGACAGGATTTTTGTAAAGTTCAAATGAGACAGTGTGTGTAGAGTATTCTGCATACCAGAAAGGGCTGGCTAGCAGTGACTTGCTGCTGTTATTCATGGAAACCTCTAGCTTCCTTCAGATGACCTGCCACACAAGGTCTTGCCTGATTCTTCCAAGTTGTTAGGGTCCCTACCTTTCACAGCAGTCATTTGGCATTGAGGATATCCTTAGCATGGATTTATCTGCCTGCACCTTGTACATTCCACCTCCAGTGGAGTGTAAACAACCTGAGGGCAGGAACTATTTCACTTTGTCTTTGCATCCTTAGCACACAGCAGAGTGCCAGGCTCACAGTAAGCCCTTAATAAGTGTTTGCTGATTTACTGATTTCCCAAAGAGATGGTTCATCTTTATTATCCTGACAGCCATTTTAGTCTTAGGTCAACAAGTCAACAAGCCATTTGTAACAGAATAATGACCTGGGTCATTATAGGAGGGAACCAGCTTAGTGGCCTGAGCTCTTGAAAGAGTTGGATTCTTTAGTCCTTTGCATCAATCTGACAGTTGAGATCAGCCCTTTAAACGACATTAGAGAGGCTTGGTTAAATTCAAGGGGCCCAGACCTTTACTGAATGGATCCTCTTTTGCTGTGCCCCACCCTAACACAGGGACTTTGTTCAACACTTATGCACCTGACAGACCTCTGTTTTAGTTAACAAAGAGGAAAACGTCTCCTAAAATTATATGCAAGCTATATGCTTGCTGTTATATGCTGTTAAACATAACTTCCATATTAATGAACTCCACGGTGTTTCTGATTTGTTCTTGTTATAAGAGAATTTGGCTAAAAAGCACGTTCCTAGTCTGCATCACTGAGGAAGAAATGGCTGGTGCCCTGATATCATGAGGATAATGGAGAGAGCCTGAGGTTTGCAGTCAGGGGTTTGAGTCTCACTTTAGCCATTTATCAGCAACAAAAGCTGGGGTGTGTCAGTTAACCCCCCCTTAGCCTTTGCCCTAACCCCTGGCCTATTCCAGTCTCTTGCCTAGATTTCTTTTTGACATATTCATGATATATTTTTTATCTCATAATTAGTGAGTGTTTTGGAACTGAAGGTAGAAATACAGAAAATTCAGAAGAGCTTCTTAACAGCCAAAACAAGAATGATAAAAATAAAACCATCCACAGTTAAGTATTTGTCTTTGCAGGGGGTGATTTATCTGGACAAGGACTAAGAAAAGCACAGGTATCTGCTTTCCAGAATTAGTCATGAGAGAGCACAGCTATTCCAAGATCACTGTGACTGTTAGGGGGCGCACAGTAGAAGGGCAGTCCCATAGGAAGAGGATGGAACAGAGGAGACAGGAGCTCAATCACCCAGTAGACAGATTCTCAACAATGCTGCTGCAAAAGAACCTAAGATTTGACTCCCGACTAACTACAGTTTTATTGAACTAAACCTTAGGATCACAAAAATTGGAAGTGGAAGTCACATAGTCCAGTGGCCTCCATAGCCTTTTGTTCACACATCCCATGGGCAAAAAAGTAATTCTGAGTATGTATCCCCAATATGTTCTTTATAAATTACATATGCATGCACATATGTATGTATATATGTACACACATATATATGTATATACACATACGTATATATGTATGTATACACACACACACACACACACACACACACATATATAAAGCAGCTGGGTGACACAGTGGATAGGGGTGGGCCTGGGGGCAGAAAGACTCACTTTTGAGAGTTCAAATCTAGTCTCTGGCACTTCCTAGCTGTGTGACCCTGGGAAAGTCACTTCACCCTGCTTGCCTCAATTTTCTTGTCTGTAAATTGAACTGGGGGAGGCAATGGCAAACCACTCCAGTATCTTTGCCAAGAAAACCCCAAATAGGGTCCCAAACCAAACACATTTTAAAACTTTCACAAAATAAAAATTCAAAAGGATGAGATAGAGATGAAATATTACTTGATCTAAGAGGAAATAGGAATAGTTTCTGGAATATACTGAGTAAAGGAGCCTGAACCAGTCAGACCTGTACTTCAGAACAAAATCTTTTTAGCAGTCATATGGAGGATGGATTGGAAGAAGGAGAGACTTGCTATTGCAATTTTCCAGGCAAGAAGGGTCAAGGGCCTGAATCACAATGGCATCTTTGTGAATTGAAAGGAGACCAACGGGAAAGATGTGGAGGTAGAAATGACAAGATGGGGCAATTGATTGGAAATGTGGAGTGAAAGAAAGTTCAGGGTAAAAGATGACCCAAAGGTCGGTCAGAACCTTGGTTATTGGAAGATCCTGGGAAAAGGAAGAAGACTTCACGGGCATAGGAGCCCTTTCGCACTTTTCTTCATTTAATGAGTTGTCATTGCCAAAGAAACTATCACTCAGTGGCCAGCTTACTGGTGGTAGCCTGCCCCTCCCCCCCCCCAGTATTTACCTAGATGGGAACTTGGAAAGTAGAACTGGTCTGTTGCTAGGACCATATTCAAAGCCTCTCCAGAATGTCAGAACAGGCTAGAGGTTATATCACATTGGAACAGCCTTTGAGAACCAACCCAAGGTCACATCCAGGCCTCCATGAGGCATCAGAGAAGGACTTTGTAGAGAATCATACTGAGAAGGGTTTACATGTCTATAGTGCTTTCCAATTTGCCAAGTACTTGATAGATATCATCTCATTTGATCCTAAGAATAACTTTGGGAAGCAAAAGAAGGATAAATATTTTAGTCCCAGTTTTACTGATCAAGGTATTGAGGCTCAGGAAAAAAAGACTAACTCCAAACTAATAAGTAGAAGTTGGGACAGGAACTCCAGTCTTCTGAAAGTCCAGCAGTCTTTCCCCTGCATTGTGTGGCGTCACTTAAAATCATCAGCAACATTTAGCTTGATTTGATTCAGCAAGTATATGTTCAGCATGGGCATAGCCCTGTGCTAAGTTATGGGGGAACTACAAAGTTTGGCTAGAGTATCATCAATAAGCATTGATTAAGCACCTGCTGGATCCAAGGATTCTGATAAGCCTTTGCTCATATCATTCCCTCTATGTGGAATGCTCTATATCTTCCCTCCGTTTCTCTACAATATAATCTCCCTTCGTTTCCTATCTTTTACTCCGAAATGGCTTCCCTGACTGTACCAAGCCAAAGGGGAACCTGGAGAGGCCGATGTCTGGAAGGGAGGAGAGAAGGCTACTGAACAGATACTGTCTAGTCTGCCTTCCCTTCCATTTAGATCTGTTTGCGCCCTCTGCCTCTTGATATTGCCAGCCCCTCACACAGTGTCCTGTACATAGCACTCTGGGAACCTTTGCTGTTGCAGTCACTAATGCTGAGGAAAATGAAAAATCAGATATGGTCCTTATTGTCTGGAATTTTACAGTCTGAGCTAGAGAGAAGGGAATGGATAGACACGAACAAGCATTTACCAAATACCAGAATCAAATAAGTCACGAATCCATTAACATTATGTACAAGTGAAGAGGTATGTATGTGCAGAGCCCAGGGAGTAAGTGAATGAGCAATCATACAGACGGCATCTTTTTGCCAGGAGAGGCCAAGATGAATTCCAAGCCACAGGCAGTTCCTACAAGATACGCAGCTAAGAGCCCAGACATACAATCTGCAGATCTCCCAAGGAAATTGTTCTTGTGAGATTGAGCTATTAAGCTCATGTTATCAAGCCCAAGTGGTCTGGATAAGTCTAATATCATCTTTCAGGCAAATGCAAACATCCATTGATTTGTTCATCACAATTTTAAATAACACACAGATGAGCTAGGAGGTGTAAGATGTGTTGCTGGGTTGTCACAACTCACTGGTTAAAAATATAGTGGAGATCCATGTGAGGTAGTGCTTAATAAGGAGGAAAATCTAGCAACCCATTTCCTTTGGAGTGCTTGCCATTAGCAAGTGTGGGTGGCCGTTCTGAGAGATTGCAGGCCAGCGAATTGCAGCTACAGTCTAAGAGAGCACACATGGATTTAGTATTCAAAAGAAATAAAGGCGACTGGCCCAATAGTTTGGATTTACAGGCAATTGAATCAATTTCATTTGGAGACAATTGAATAAATTTCATTTCAAATAATTTCCTGAGAACCATAAAAGTCAAGCGTGTCACCATGCTGTTTGACCTTGAGTTTTACTTTGTGCAAAATATCTTTGTTTGCCTAAGGAAAAATCTGAGAAGCACACTGTTTTCAGTCACTAAAGACAAGTGTCAGGATCGTGGTCAAAACAATAAAAAAAAGCACTGGCTCTGGGGTGTTTTGATAAGCTATACCTGGTTCAACGCAACCAGGGTTTGCCCCAGGGTTCTGACACGGTGGGTGCCAACAAGCCAGGGGAGCATCTCAAAGCACAGATGGCAAAAAAAAAGGAAGGACAAATCTCCCCTATCGTGTCAGTACTTGGGCAGTGTCTAACTCAATAGCCACAGCCAATCAGTGGAGATTGCCTGTGAGTCACATGGTTTGGGGACCCATATACTACATGGGATCAATGGAACGGCACCTCATACTGGTTTCATCAGAGTATTCTGGGGGCTCTATCCTTCCTCCTTGGTCAGGTAAAAAAAAAATTACGTAGGATGTAGAATTCCTAGTTAGGGCATGAATTTCAACTATACCCTTGATGCCACCAGCTTTATGATGTGAATGATTCAATATGACACCACCCTACTAGGGGGAAAAGAATTTGGGCAAATATACGATAGAGAGTGCACCAACACAGTTTTCTACATTAAGGACATTTGCTTTTAATATGCCTTCTGCCTGCTCTGGTTTCTGCTATTTGCTATATGATGCTAATATGTTTCTGTTATTTACTCTCTGGGAGTCCCTTTGGCATCAGAAGACCTGGATTCAAATCTTGTCTCTGCTCCATCCTAACTTTCTTTGTGTCTCCATTTAGAGATTGCCAATAGTAGCTGGCACACAAGAGGTGCTTACTGAGTACCAGGTTTCTTGATTACCTGTGTGATCCTGGCCAAGTCAGAACTTCTCCGGGATTCATTTTCTTCATCTTCCTTCTCTAGGTTTTTCGAGGACCGCTCAGATATGGAGAGGAAAAGAAACCTCTTCCCCTTGATTGAGTTCAAACAAGCTGCACCCAATGAAGACAGTGGGAAATGGCCCACCTGACTGACTATGGCATGGCCTGGCAGACAGACCAGATACACGCAGTTCATGCTGAATTGGTTCCAAAGTCCCACGGGCTGGAGAATCACCAAAATCTTCTGAGATTGGTCCACCACTCAGATACACTTTTACTAGCCCATCCTCATGCTGGTAGCGTATTATGGACAATTTGCTCCCGAGGAAGCCCCTGGCCATATGGCCCATGGATGTGCATCAGAAGACAATAAGCAAATTGCAGCCCGTCGGCCCCTAGCGCTAGTGTGCAACCGCAACCGCCCGCCTCTCCACACACACAACACAGTGTCCAAAAGCCTGAGTTAGCAGCTGCCGAGCCACATTTTGATATTTATAGCATTAATCCCATTATAAATTGGAAACTTTCTTTTTACAGTTGCTGACGGTCCGCATCTCTGGCTTGTTTCTACATTCTGCATGATGATCAGAGGGGGAAAGAAATAGTTACTCTCTTCCCCAAGTGACTGTGCTGTGAGCTCATTCTCATTAACAATGCCACTGATTTTGATGACATGCATTATATGCATATAATTATTTTTTAAAATCTTTCCTCCGCTCTTAGTACTATAAAAAGCTTGATTAGGCAATTCGTTCTTTTCATTATGTCAACTAATAAGACATCAGTTGAAAGAGGAGGGAAAGCCAGTAGAAGGAATGAATATTAATATGCAAAAACGACTCTGAATGGGAGATGCCTGTTAGGCTGAAAAATGAATGGGAGAGGGGCCAGAATGGTTTAACTGCTCCTCAATGATTGCAATATTTTTGCAGGACTTTAGCTTAAACTGAGAATGGGGATAGAGCCAGAGACCCTGAGTTTGAGTTGGAGGTTATGTTATGTCTTGGCTAGGTCATATCACCTCTTTGGGGCTCAGCTTTGTCATCTATCAACTAGGGCCAAAACAATTTCACTGCCTTCCTCCCAGGGTTGGTGGGAGGCTTAAATAAGATCATGTTTGGACCCACCAAGTGCATTGTGTTTATGAACATTTAAGAGCAAGTATTATGAACAGTTAAACATTATGCAAAACAAACGTTTCAGCAATCTTAAGGCCTATGGGACATCTACTTTGAAATGTCTAATAGGACGTTGGTAATGTGGGAATGGAACTCAGGAGACACACTGGAGCTGGGTATATAGATCTAGGAATCATCCAGGCTGTAGAGATGATAAATGAATCTACTAAATGTCTCCTATGTACAGAGAAAGCCAGCAGAGGCAAGATAAATAGAATAAGGCCCCTTCCTTGAAAGAGCTTTGAATCTAGTCAATGTACTGAGACTTAGCCCTACACACAAATGGAACTCTAATTAGAACAAGCATAAAAGTGTTAAGATGTCTTGTAATTGAAAGATCATTCCAGATGTTGTTGCTCTATATGTGAGAACTTCAACCAAGGTCCAACAAACTGATCTGCTACAAAAGGAATTAAGCCACAGTCACAGGGAATTTTCATCATAAATGAAAGCAAAAGACGGGAAGATGTTATAGCTAAATGGAAGGATGGTTCACAGGTTTGCCTGGAAGAGACGGAAAGAGAAATTAATGATGAGCATCAGAGACCTACTTTTAAGGTGTAGAAAGCACATTACAAATCTGGTCTCGTTTGATCAGCACAATAACCCCGGAAAAGAGGCGCTATTATTGTCCCCATCTTGTAGCTAAGGAAACTTGAGGTCAAGGGAAGTTGTATGATTTGCCCAGGGGCACACAGCTAGTGTCTAGGGCAGGATTTGAATTCAGGTCTTCCAGCATTCTATCCTCCATGCCACCTAGCTGTCTCTGATTTCACCTTATACCTAAGAGTAATAAGTTTATGAGGTACTTAGCCATCTTACCTTAGAGAAGACAAGCCCATAGAGATGGTTGCAGTTCACGGATCAACAACAGTTAGAATGGATGAAGAAGTTCAGAAGTTCTATGAAGAACTGGACATGATCACCCAAACCAAAGAATAGTTCTGGATGAACAGAGTTGGGAATATTTCATTTGGAGAAATGAAGATTGGGAGGAGAGGAGGGAGGAACATGCCTGTAAGCATTAAATAACCTGTCCTGGAGAAAATAGATTAGGACAAAACCAGCCACAAAGGGCAGACCTTACGAAGAGACAGATTTTGGCTCAGTGTAAAGAAAGAAACTTCCTCCCAATTTGAATTCTTGGAAAGGGAAGCAAGCTCCACCTCACCAAAGGACTTTAAGGGATGGCTTTATGAGCACCCCTTGGAGATATCATAAAGAGGATTCATGTTCAAGTATAGAGTGAACAAAATGTCTTCTATGGGCTTGTCCCACGCAGTGATTTCATTTTTCCATGATTTGTGCATGTGTAAGCTCCACTGTAGAATGTTAGCTCCATGAGGGTAGGTGTTAGGCTTCATTCATGTTTGGAACACCCTAATTTCCCAACACAGTACTCTGAATGTACTATGTATTTAACAGAATTAAAATACTAGTGCTGCAAGAAAAGAGTCTCTTCATAATACCTTAGTGGGGATTGACAGCCAGCTGAGAGTAAGGTCCTACAAGAATGGGACACAGGACAGGTGGGTAAATGGAGACACACAGCCCCACAAAAAGGCCCTGAAAGGGGAGGTTGAAAAGGAACCAGGACAAACAACTGATCCATAATTCTGCCCAGGGCCAACTCTGGTTGTTATATGGAAAAGTCAGCACCAAATCACAAAACAATATGAGTCAGTTGGCATTCAGGAGCGCTGCACATCCCAGCAGATGCTGCAGAGTGGGCGAAGAACCTTTCCTTAGGGGCATAGACAATGAGAGGAAAGTACAGCTCAGTGGCAGGTATATGGAGTAGTTAACTTGACATCCGGACTCCTGGATCGCTGCTATTCCACAAACCAAGGCAGAGCCCTTTTATTATTTACTGTGCACAATATATTTTTATATGGCAAGATCAAAAATGCAATCAACACAACAGCCACCATAATCCATATCAAAGTATGCAGCGTACTCATTTGGATTCTCCCCAATGCAGTGCAATAGCACACCTGAAAATGAACAGGCCCACCTTGTGATCTCCTTGAAAAGCTCCAGAGAATTTGTTTGGTTTGGAGTTATTTCCTTTTGTCCCCATTTATATTACACACAGCCGCTGGCTTAACAGAATTTTCATTATCAGTACCATAGGAAAACACATAGTGTACCCATCTTGTGATCCTAACACATTTTTGTTGTATAAATAACTTCATTTCGGCCCTATTTCTAATTATAGCACATATGGTCTATAACTTTGAGCAATAACCTTCTTTCTTTCCCCTTCAATGTCTACACCCAGGCTTTGCAAATGAACAGACAACTAATTTCTTTCCCCTAGTTCTGTCTGACACATTCTACATGTCAGCTTAAATGCTAGAGTTCTATTTTCTTATGGTTCAAAGGTCAAAGGTATCCCAATTCATTTGAGCTGAAATGCACTCAGATAGGACTTAACTATCATAGACAGACATCAAATCACACTAAATTACCCAAGAAGGAACACAGATTTCAAACTGAAATGCCCTGAAAGCTCATAGGATGCAGAATTGGAAGAGACCTCAGAGGCCATTGATTCCAAGAGTTTGATTTTATAGATAAAGGCCCAGAAGTGATAGGGACTTACCCAAGTTCACCCAGCTAATAAGTAGCAGAGGTGAGATAAGGTGACTTTCCTTGCTCTTCAGAAAGGTAGCGTCCAACTCAAATAGAAGCAGGGGCCACTAAATTGTATATAAGAATCCCTGTAAGCACATATTGATTTGGAAAACCATATACTAACATCATCTAAGTTTTATTGTATTTTCTATTTATTAAATACTTCTTAATCACATTTTAATCTGGTTTGGGCCACACTCTGTTCTGCTGTAGATAACAGAGGAATTTGGGGTCAGTGCAATAACATATTGCCACTTGTAGATATATACTTTTATTACATTACTTTAAAAAAAAGAGTTGGGAAAAAGCATGTCATCTGAGGGAAATGGACACAAGGCATGCCTTTAACAACCATGAGTAGATGTGAAATACAAACATAAATATATACACACATATATTTTATATATGTTACATATATAAAATATATGTGTATACACAAATACAATATATGGCATGGGGAGTAGCTTGGGCTGTTCTCTGGGCTACCGCCCTTAGCTCACATTCAGGGGTCAGGATATTAGGTCCCCAGGAATGTGACACTCTGTGGGTCCACACTACTAAAACTAAATTTCACAATGCCCTACTGGTACATTTATCTTTAACAATCAGCCAGATTATTTTTTTGTCTTTCTTTTTTTGGGGGGGGGGCGGTGGCTGGGCAATTAAGGTTAAGTGACTTGCCCAAGGTCACATGGCTAGTGTTAAGAGTCTGAGGCTGGATTTGAACTCAGGTCCTCCTGACTCCAGGGCCAGTTCTCTATTCACTAAGCCACCTAGCCACCCCTCCTTTTTGTTTTTCAAATAAGGGATGGCTTTCTAGGAGAAGGGAGGTAGAGAGCTACAGGGAAAAAATCTGAGTCATATAAATACAAAAGTTATCCATTAAAATTTATGCATACATTTAAAAATAATCAGCCAGAGGACACAGAAAGCTTGCAACAAAGCTTTTACTGAAATTACAGTTTAAGAATAATACTCATATAGCCACCCATTAACCTAGATGCACTCTCCCACCAACATAGTGTCACTGGGAAGAAGGGACACCTACATAGAATATATTGGTAGTGAGGCACATGTATGTGGTACAAATGTGGTCAAGGCAGTTCATACCTCTGGCATTACAGGGCACCAGTGCACTCTGTGTATGTGTATGTGCGTGTGTGCGTGTGCGTGTGTGTGTGTGTGTGTGTGATCATTGCACTACCTGTTGACTTGAACATCTCTGCTGAGCAGGTCAGGCAGTTGGGCTGCATAGATTTGCCTTCTCTCTGGAGCTCAAATCTACATGACCAGGGCCACTTGTCTTTTAAATCCATAGCTGACTCTTTTCTATGCTGCTAGGAGTCACTCTCCACTGAGAGTATTTCAACTCAGACTTCTTTCTGTTTGATGCAGTACTTCCTACTATGTGTGCAGCTTTAGTGTCAGATGCTATAGCTGATGTGGGGGGGGGGGAGGAGAGGGAAGCAGAAAAGCAAGGAATAATTTTCCCTCAAGAGCTGAGTTGTTCCTCCATAGCCAACTGTCCTCTAACCTACAAGAATCCCATAACAAGAAGCTGCTTCCTGCCTCAACTAAGATCTTTTTTTTATAGACTTCCAGGGATATGGAAAATCTCTGGCCATCTAATAACAAACTGCCTTCCAAGTTCATCAGGGAAAATTTCTACATATGCTAAAGAGATAACAGGGAATAAGCATGTTCTACATTTTTAACACATTAATAACCTGTTGTTTCTGTTACTTACCCTTTCTATGATTTCATCAACTGGCACAGAGAAGGGAGAATCAACTGATCGGAATTTTCATGCCCAACTCCTCCTACATCTATATTTCCTTTACTGCTCTCTACATTTCACAGGAACAGATCAGATAGGTGATTTCACACAGAAATAAATAATTTTGACTGTGGCCATGTACACAAAAATATTTATAACAGCATGGAACAAAGAACTGGAAGGAAAAGTGGGGCACCCACATAAGTGGGAAATGAACCTCACTTTCATCTTGTAGAATCCATAACCTCTTTCAAAGTATAGCTCATGGACCTTCTCCCAACTCAGGCCTTTGTCAATCCCCATAGACTCTGTATCTGAGAAACAACGAAGTATGGACGGCTTCTCTGCTGCTTGTGCTAATTTGGGTCTGACAACACCAAGAAAACAGAGGTTCTCCACCAGCCAGCACCACGCCATCCATACATAGAACTAGCAGTTACAGCAGATGGAGAAATTTTCAATATCTCACTTGCCCAGGAATGTCCACATAAATGATGAGGTTGATGCATACACTTCCACAGCTAGCTCAGCATTTGGGAGGCTCTGAAGGAAAGTGTAGGAGACAAGAGGTATTAGGCTGCATGTCAAACTGAAAGTCTACCGGTGACATGCCAGGAAACTGAATTGGTTCCAGGAAGATTCTGAAGATCACCTGGCAAGAAAAGGTACCAAGAAAGGACACTGAGGTCCTTTTTTAAGCAGAACTGCCAAACATTCAAAGTCTACTGGAGAAAGCACAACTCCAATTGGCTGGCCACAGTGTTCAAATGCCAAATGTATGTTTGCCTAAAAGAATATTTTACAGAGAACTCACACAAGGCAAGCCCTCATGTGGAGGTCAGAAGAATCAATACAAGAACACTCTCGAAGTCTCACTGAAGATCTTTGCAATCAGTTGGGAGACATGGGAGATACTGGCACAGGACTGGCCAGCATGATGTGTCCGCATTAAAGAAGGTACCATACTCTATAAGCAATGCAGAATTACAGTAACTCAAAAGAAATATGAGATGAATAAATGAAGAACCATCTCCCTTCGAAATGTTCATCTAGACCAGTGGTTCTCAACCTTCCTAATGCTGCGACCCTTTAATAGTCATATGTGGGTGTGTCTGGATGTGGGCGGACCTGCCTGGAGACCCATAGAGGAGGTTCCTAAGACCATGGGAAATATGTGTTTTCCCATGGTCTTAGGCAACCCCTGTGACCCCTGTGAAAGGGTCATTCAACCCCAAAGGGGTTGCGACCCACAGGTTGAGAACCTCTGATCGAGACTATTTGTACCCACCTTGTGGTAGAGCATTCCAAGCTCATAGTGGTCTGATCGGCTACAGTCTGACACACTATAACTTGACCCCAACCCAATGATATCATTTCAGTCCTCCTCAAAAACAAAGGACAACCACCAATTGTTATTAATGATCTTTCTCTCTCCAAAACTGACTTTGTATTTACTCTGTATATATTTTTATACACTTACTAGTGGATGTTTTGTTTCCCTCCAATACAAAGTAAGCTCCTCAGGGACAGAAACTGCTCAGTTTTTGTCTTTATATCTTAGCACCCAGCCAGACATGGGCACTCAACAAATGCTTGTTGAATTGAATCAGACTGTTTAATTAAATACACATCAATAACATACTTTCTTTCAGAGCTTGGCCTGGGTCAGTAAGCAGGTAAAGAAAACTTCAGTATGGTCTCCTTTAGCTCCACTGATTACAAGGCAGCTGGATGCACTGTTATTTTGTGGCCATCAAGATCAAAGAAAACAAAAGGTCAGCAAGAGGTCCAAATCTCTATGTGATAACTCCTGTTTCTATTCTCTGAGCTGGTGGACCTTTGAGGGCTCTCATCTTCTTCTGCTTTAAGAACAACCAACTAAACCCAAACAATTTCCAAGACAAACAAAGAGCCCACAGACCGTCAATCCAATTTCAAGGGGAATTTTCTTGTCCCTTCCGCCATGGGTACACAATCAGGTCATATAGTCAGTCAGAAAGCATATTAAAAGCTTACTACTACCATATTTTAGGCTAAGCATTGAGAATACAAAGAGAGGTAAAAAAAAAAAAACACCACCTGCCTCTGCCCTCTAGAAGCTCACATTCTAATGGGAAAACAATGCGCAAGCAACTGTGTGTATACAAAATATATACAGTGTATGTGAGAGAGAATCTCAGTAGGAAGACACCTTGGGGAGGGAAGAGGGCCGGGAAAACAAATCCATCTCCTCTCAGCTTTCTTAGTGAGTACTCATTAGAGAAAGAAGACCAATTCATTTGGTTAATTGGCATCATTTTGATCAGAGATGAAAATCAAACCGTGGGGTCATTTGGATCATTAAAATACTCAAAGGCCAAAGAACTTAACATAGAGGCAAAAATGAGGCTTCATGGAAGGAAAAAAGTTCAAAAATTAGACCTATCCCAAATTATAATGGGCTGTCTCTGGGAGTTAGCATGTTTTTCTTTACTACAGGTCTTCAAATAGAGGCTGGATGAACACATGACAGGTGTGGCATAAAAGTAAATTTGTGCTCAGGTACAAATTAAACTTATAGCTAGGTGGCTTGGTGGTTAGAGAACTGGGCCTGGAGTCAGTAAGACTCAAATTTATGAGTCCAAAACTGGTCTCAGACACTTTCTAGCTGTGTGACCCTGGGCAAGTCATCACGTAATCCTCTTTGCCTCAGTTTCCTCATCTGTAAAATGAGCTGGAAAAAGAAATGGCAAACTGCTCCAGGATCTTTGCCAAGAAAAAAACCCAAATGAGGTCATGAAATAACTGAAGAACAACAAATGGACTAGACTAGATGGCCTATGAGTTTCGTTCCAACTGTAACATTCTCTGACTCTGAATTTGTCCCTGTTTTCATATCTTATTTCAACCATTTATTGGGTACTATAAGACATAAACTTACCATGTATCATACAGTCCCTCCAAAACCTAATATGATTTTGGACTACACTCATTGAGGAAGAACTTCTGGGAATAAGGAAATTATCATTTCTAGAACTGTAGTATCAAACAGAAACAGATCCCAGGCCACATACTGATTTAGAAAACTACATATTAACATTATCTGTGTTTGATTATATTTTTATTTATTTTGTTAAACATTTCCCAATTACATTTTAATCTTGTTCAGGCCACACTCAGGAGTTTTGCAAGGCCTATGAGTCCCATGAGTATTGTCTTCAGATCTGGGTACAACATTTTAGAGAAAGCATTGATAATTTGAAGAGCACATAGAGGAGGGGAACCATTATGATGAAAGGTCATGAGTCAATGCCATATTAAGATCTGTTGAAGGAACGGGAAGGTTTAGCCAAGAGTAGAGAATCACAGGATTAGAAAAGATTTAACTCTAGAAAGAAACTATTGTTATTGTTGTTCCATCATTTTTAGTGGTGTCTGACTCTTCATGATCCGATGTGAGGTTTTCTTGGCAGAGAAACTGAAGTGGTTTGTCATTTCCTTTTCCAGCTCATTTTATAGATGAGGAAACTGAGCAAACTGGGTTAAGTGACTTGCCCAAGGTCACATAGCTAGTAAGTATTAAGGCTGGATTTGAACTAAGGAAGATGAGTCTTCTTAACCCCAATCCCAGCACTCTGGCCACTGCAGAGCCACCTAGCTGCCCCAAAGGGTAACTTCTCAGTGAACAGATAAGGAACTCAGGCCTAAGTAAGTTAAATGGGTTGCCCAGGGTCACATAGTAAATAGCAGACATAGAACTTGAACTGAAGTTCTCTGAATCCATAGCTGTCTTCAAGTACTTCAATAGCTGTCATGTGGAAGAAGAATCACAATCACAGATTTAGAGTTGGAAGGTTTCTGGCCTTTAGAAGCCCTGTGAATCTAAACCTCTCATTTTACAAATGAAAAAACTGAAGCTGAATGAAACAAGTGTCTAAGAATTCGGACTCACAGCTTCCCAATTTCAAGTCCAGCCCTCTATCCCCTGATCCCAGAGGCTTGCTGTAGTTGTGCTGACACTCAATCAGTTCAAGCCCTGTTGTAGTTCAGAGCTTCCAAACTCAAGTGATAAACAAGTCTCAACTTACCCCACTAGCTGGGATGACCTACCTCTTCTCATAGGGGTAATTCTCAAACAGTGAGGCTAGCTGCCGTGGGAAGAAAACACCCATTCACATGACAGAAACAAACATACCCAAGGTGAGGGGTAGAAGATATAGAGATGGGGGGAGGGAGGGAAAGTGAGGGAGAGAGATTCCTTTTATCTAGGATCATTTTCTCCTAGGATTCAGCAAAAGTCAAACTACTTGTGAAGTAATGAATATTCAATAGGATATTCTGCTTTTGCAGTGTTATAAGTGGGATTGACCCAGGGAAAAAAATCATGCAACCAGCTATCATAGCACCACTTTTAAAAGTGTCTTTCAAATTCCACTAGAAAGTACTTCCATTCTTAAGTATTTTTCAAGGTGAGATATGCTTCTTTCCTCCCCTCCTCTTTGGGAAATAATTTAAATCAGTACAATTCTGTGCTCATTTCTTCCCACTTAGGAAAGAAGGAGTATGTTAACATTCCTTAGGAATACAAAGAGAAATGAAAGGGAAGTATTATTGGAAGCCTCTGAGCAATTTGTTTGTATCAGCAATCACAGACCTTCTAGGTTTAATCCCACCTGCCAGTCTAAATAAGGAGTTGATTTTTTTTATAAAACCTTCAACGTTCATGAACCTTCAAAAAAGGATTAATTCTGGATAGGTGAGCTTTTCAAATAGCTGAGGGTTTATTCACTTGAATACCAAATCTTTGTGGTTGTTGGTTTTTAATTTGAACTCTTTGGGATTGAAAGTTCTTTCAAATGTCTTGCATACCATCCTATAAAACAAAGGGTATTTTTCTTGATAACTCAAGGTTATTGTTATTGCCTTCTACTATAATTTCCTCAGGACATAATACAATGTGTAGTGATATTTGCCCCTACACTAAATGGCCCCAGACAGCTATAACTTTAAGTCGTGCCCCTTTTTTGGTGTAATTTTTTGGCTGGTCTCTTACTTTCAGCTATCATTTCTTGCTTCCTTTGCTGTGGTATCTATTTCACCACTTAAATTACTACGTACTTGGCATACAATATCATATTATAAAACACAAAAGAGACTTACCACCAACAATGACTTAGCCTACACAGCTAACTATATTCCTAAAGGTGAGTAAATGGACCTTTAACAGAATGCAATAAATTACTTTAAAGCTTTAAAAATGAAAATAATAGAAAGGGAAGGGGGTGATCTTTGCAATGCAAACACTGGAGAACAAGAGAAACTTAGAAAAGTAAACATTTCTGAACAATTAGAAGTACCTAAATGTTTTTTTAAGTGTTTACATTTTAATGAGGAATAAAGGATAAGTGTTCCTTTTGAATCCCACTGACATCAAGGTCTTCAAGAAAATGAAAACAAATAAGCAAAAGACCTGGAAGGTGGTTCTATTTTATTTTCCTGGCTTTAAGTGGGGAAAGGGAGAGAAAGAGGAAAAGGAAAACACTAGAGAAGAAATGAATAGGTGAAGAAGAGCTTATTATTTCTTTTACTTTTTTTTTACTCATTGAAGTATGTGAGAAGAGTATACAAACACAGAAGAGAGGGTTTCTCACGAACCTACAGTGTGCTGAAGCCAATTTTTAACTAACTTGTAAGAACTAACAGTTTAATTTCAGTGTATTTAGACTTAAGAAATCAGCAAGTGCTAGAAATCAGGACTTGATTTACTGTTTTGTTAACTGCCTAGACTTAAGAAAGTGTTAATAATGCCAATTAAAATTGTGTGTGCTTATATTTTTTCCCCTTAAGAACCTAGTTGTTAAGCTTTTACCAGCATATTACTGTACTGTTCTATAAATATTGTAAAATAATCATGGTCTCAATGATGGAATTATGGTGATGGAATTATGAGATTATTATAATTATTATATTATTATTATTATGAGACCCAAAAGCCCCTGAACCCAGATCTCTGGCACTACCTTGAGGCATCTGGACCATCCCAGTAAAATTCAACTGTCCTTTCACTGTGGCCTTCCCACCCAGCCCAGCCCTTCATTCTCTCTTACCTCCAGACCACTCTAGGTTACTTGTCACTCCTTAATCCCATCAAGATCTTTTCACTGAGGGGCGCTAGGTGACACAGTGAATGGAGCACCAGCCCTGGAGTCAGGAGGACCTGAGTTCAAATCCGACATCAGACACTTAACACAAAAACTAGCCATGTGACCTTGGACAAGTCACTTAACCCCAACTGCCCTCCAGAAAGCAAAAAAAAAAAAAAAGATCTTTTCACTGACCCTTTTACCCCTTCTCTGTATAAAAGTATCATTTTCACCCCCATTAAGTGCAGACTCACTAGGAATCTTGCCTACCTAACCAGTGTTATAATAAAACCTCACTACTCTGAAAGAAGGTTTCAATGGTCAAATTCTTTCAAGGCAGATCCGTCCTGTACCCTTGCATTTTGGGGTTCTTAGCATTCCAAATTGTATCATCAAGACAAGCAACACTAAAAATAGACATGATTAAACAGACATGTTTAAATGGGTTGAGCAAGAAAAATACAGTACACTTAAAGAACAATAAATAATGAAATAATATCCAAATGTTGGATATATTTTAAAAAATGGCATAGCATCCATGCACTTAAAGGAAAAGCTAATTGATACAGAGATAAATAAACAAGAAAAAACTGTAATAATTGTGGACTTCATTGTGCCCCTTTCATACCTATATAAGTCAAAAATGACAAAGAAAAAACAACAAAGAAAAAAGTTAAAGCCCTGAAAACAATTTTAAGAAATTTTGATATGATAAATCTTTGTATATCTCTGAATGAGATTAAAAAAAAAAGTATATGCATTTCTCAGCTATGCATGGAACTTTTACAAAAATTGCCCATGTGCCAGGGCATAAAAAATTTATAAACAAATTTTTAAAAGCAGAAATAAAACATCTTTTCCTGACCACAACAATAAAATTTTTAATTAATGAAAGGTATTTTAAGAAAGAATTCTAATTTAAATGGAAACTAAATGATGTAATCCAAAGAATATATGGGTCAAAGAACAAATCAAAGACACCATAGGTAATTTTGTGATTGAAAATTACAATAATAAGAAATCTAAAGCAGTCCACAAGGGGAATTTGTGTCTCCTAACACTTTCATCAACAAAAAAGGGAATAAAAAAAGATCGATACAATGGTCATGAAACTAAAAATTAAAAAAAAACAGCCCACAATTAAACACAAAAATAGAAGTTCTGAAAATCCAAGAAAATACGACCCTAAGAAAGTTACTTGACCTCTCTGACATTTAATTTAATCATCTGTATAAGACAAATAATGCCACCCACCTTACAGGGTTGTTGGAAGGGTCAATGGAGAAAATACATGTAAAGTGTTTTGAAAACCATAAAAACATCACTTAAATATTGGCTGTTATTATTGCCTTTTCCAAAGTCTTCTACTTTAGTTAGTTAGGAATTAATTATGTAGTTCATGGATTATCCAGACCCTTTATTTCTTCCCCTTTCCCCCATATCACCCTGCCTTTTGGCCTTTTCATTCAGTGTTCATCAGCAGTACCTCTTACCTAAGGACAGAGGTCCCTACCAGACTGAGACTTGGGGAGAAGGTTGAAATTAACAACTAAGATGAGGTTTTAAAGATATTTATCTAGGCCTTATATTTTCCAAATTAGGGGAAAAAATGGAACATTGGTCAGGGGTCAGTATGCGTTTAGTTCATCATTGTTGAAGTGCTTGGTCATTAGCAGAAGAGTAAGAAGCAGTGTTCTGGAGTTGGAATTAAGCCTCACACCCCCATAGAGCATATGGCTGAAGACATGATGCTCATACCCCGCTAGTTTTGATCAATGAGGAGTAAAATTGCTCACTATTTTTAAGGAAAAAATACAAATTAAAGTAGAGTCAGCAACTGGGAAGGAGTAGACCAGTGATTTCACTGGTATAAGGAATCCCCAAATAAAGAAGCTCCCTCTACCAGTGAAGGTCAGTACCTTTGCTGCAATTTATAGTCTTATATAGTTATTCTCCACAGCCCTGAGAGGTATATGAAAGTACTATCACTGAAAATCTTTTCCCATCATTGTTGTATCTGGAAACTGCACTAAGCAGGGCATTTAAGTTAGCACTCATTACTTAGCATTTCTACTGTGTTTAGTATTTACAAAAGATTTGATGAATCAATTCTACTTGCCATTTATCAAATAGAAAGCCTGTTGCTTATTACCTCCATTTAATAGTTGAGAATGCTCTTAAAATCCCTCTTACCTCTTGGATAAATGTAAACTCCTCTCATTAGCTTCTAAAAGTCTTCACATTCCAGCCCCAACCAGTCTTTCTAGCACTACTTTACATTATTCTCCCTCATATACTCTGGAACACAGCCAAATCAGTCTTCTATCTCTGGTAAAAAGGGAGCACAATCCAAGGCAAACAACTTCTGGGCAAGCTAGCTGCAAGACCTGGAGCCCCAATGTGGCAGGTCATTGGGACCGCTAGCACAGCTAGGGTCCCACACTCCCTAGAACAGCAGGTCAATGGACGAGTCCCACACCTCAATGGGCAACCGGTCTGTACCCTGGCACAGGTCAGAGATTAGATCCAGCAGCCCTAAGGCAACAGGCCAGTGGCTATGCCCCCATTCCCCTATACCCCCATAAGAAATTAGGGACAATGTCCTCTCCATCCCAGGAGGAAAGCTCAATAAACACCAAATTGGAAATCCTGAGGATCAAAGGAGAGATTAATAAAATTAAAAGCAAGAAAACCATTGAACCAATAAATAAAACTAGGAGATGGTTTAGAAAAAAACAACAATAATAGGCTACCCATTTGGTTAATTTGATTCTTTCAAAAAAAGAGAACCAAAATACCAGCATCAAAAATGAAAAGGGAGAATTTGCCACCAACGAAGAAGAAATTAAAGCAATAAGTAAGTTATTTCACCCAATTATATGCCAATAAATCTGACAATCTAAGCAAAATGGATGAATATTTACAAAGATATCAATTGCCCAGATTAACAGAAGAGAAAACAGAATACTTAAATAACCTCTTCTTAGAAAAAGAAATTCAACAAGCCATCAATAATTTCCCTAAGAAAAAATCCCTGGGGCCAGATAGATTCACAAGTGAATTCTACCAAACATTCAAAGAACAGTTAATTCTAATACCATATAAACTACTTGGAAAAATCAGTGAAGAAGTCCGAGCAAGTTTCTTCTATGATACAAATATGATGCTGAGACCTAAACCAGGAAGAGTGAAAATAGAGAAAGAAAACTTCAGACCAATTTCTCTAACTAATATTAATGCAAAAATTTTTAATGAAATATTAGCAAGGAGATTATGACCAGGTAGGATTTATACTAGGAATGCAGGACCGGTTCAATATTAGGAAAACTATCAGCAAAACTGATCACATCAATAAGAAAACCAACAGAAATAACATGATTATCTCAATAAATGCAAAAAAAAAAGCTTTTGACAAAATATATTATTTCCTATTAAAAACAAGAGAGATCATAGGAATAAATAGAGCTTTCCTTAAAATGATAAATAATATCTATCTAAAAACATCAGCAACCATTATCTGTAATGGGGATAAGCTAGAAGCCTCAGTAAGAAGAGCGGTTTAGCAAGAATGTTCATCATTACTTCTATTATTCAATAATGTACTAGAAACGTCAGCTTTAGCAATAAGAGAAGAAAAAGAAATTGAAGGAATTAGAATAGGCAACAAGAAAACAAAACTTTCACTCTTCACAGATGACATAATAATATATTTGAAGAATCCTAGAGGATCAATAAAATAAATCCATATAAATCATCAGCATCCTTGTATATCACCAAAAAAGTTCAGCAACAAGAAATAGAGAAATTTCACTTAAAAAAAACCCATAGACAATATAAAATACTTGGGAGTCTACTGCCAAGACAAACTCAAGAATTATATTAACAAACTTACAAAACACTTTTCACACACAAAAAGTCATACCTAAACAATTTTAAATTATCAATTGCTCATGGATGGGCTTAGGCAATATAATAAAAATGATCATTCTAACTAAATTAATTTGACTATTCAATGACATACCAATCTAACTACCAAAAAATATTGTATGGACTAGAAAAAATAACAAAATTCATCTAGAAGAAAAAAAGTTCAAGAATATCAAGGGAATCAATGAAAAAAAATGTGAAGGAAGGTGGGCCTAGCATACCAGATTTCAAACTACATTGCAGGTAAGTAATCATCAAAACAATCTGGTACTTGTTACACAATAGAATGACTGATCAGTTTAATAGATTATTTAAACAATATACAATAGTAAATGACTATAATAATTTAGTGCTTGATAAACCCAAAGACATCAGCTTTTGAGACAAGAACTCACTATTTGAAAAAACGGCTGGGAAAACTGGAAAGCAGCTTGGCAAAAACTAGGTCTAGACCAACATCTCACACCCTATACCAATATAAGGTCAAAATGGATACAAGATTTAGACATAAAGCATGATACCATAAGCAAATTAGGAGAGTAGGGAATAGTTTACATGTCTGATCTATGGACAAGGGAAGACTTTATAACAAAACAAGAGACAGAGAACACTACAAAATATGAAATGGAGAATTTGATTATATTAAATTAAAAAGGGTTTGCACAAAAAAAACTAATGCAACCAAAATTAAAAGGAAAACAGAAAGCTGGGAAACGTTTTTTATAGCAAATGTCTCTGATAATGGTTGAATTTTTCAAATATATAAAGAACTGAATCAAATTTATAAGAATGCAAGTCATTCCCCAATTGATAATTGGTCAAAGGATATAAACAGGCAGTTTTCTGATGAAGAAATCAAAGCTATCTATAGTCATATGAAAAAAAATGTTTTAAATAATTATTAATTAGAGAAATGCAAATTAAAACAACTCTGAGGTGCAACCTCACACTTAGCAGATTGGTTAATATGATAGAAAAGGAAAATGATAAGTATTGGAGAAGATGTGGGGAAATTGGGGCACTAATGCATTGTTGGTGGAGTTGTGAACTGATCCAATCATTCTGAAGAACAATTTGGGACTGTGCCCAAAGCAATACAAAACTGTGCATACCCTTTGATCCAGAAATGCCTCTACCAGGTCTGTATCCCATGTAGATCCAGAAAAGGAGAAAGGACCTATTTGTACAAAATATGTATAGCACCTCTTTTTGTGGTGGCAAAGAATGGTAAACTGATGGGATGCCCATCAAATGGGGAATGGTTGAACAAGTTGTGGTATTATGATTGTAATGGAAAACTGTTGTGCTATATAAGAAGTGATTAACAGGGTGACTTCAGAAAAATCTGTAAAAATGTACACAAACTGATACAAAGTAAAGTGTGCAGAACTAGAACACTATAAAGAGTTAATAGCAATATTGTATATGATCAACTGTGAATGACTTAGCTATTCTCAGCAATACAATGATCCAAGACAATTCCAAAGGATTTATGATGAAAAATGCTATGTGCCTCTAGATAAATAGCTAATAGAGTCCGAATGCAGATAAAAGCAGACTATTTTCGCTTTCTTTATTTTGTGTGTATGTGTTTTTGTCTGTATCTTCTTCCACAACATGATTAATATGGAAATGTTTTGCATGATTACACATGTATAACCTATATCAATGAAGGGGGAGGGGAAGAAGCTAAACATTATGAAAGGCAAATATTCACAATTATTTTTTTACATATAATTGGGCAAAAAATAAAATATTATTTTTTTTAAAAAGCAGACATATCAAGGAAAGCAAATAATGAGAAAAAGCATTCAGAGAGGCCCTTTAGAGAAAGGAATTCAAATACAAACTCAGTAGGTGAATTGGGATGTGAAGGCAAGCTTAGCCGTTATATTAAACCAAGGTTCCACTGTAGAATCACCTATTATCTGCTTCGTTTTGAAATGCTAATTACTTAAATAGCTGCTGTACTCAGTTCTAACCCTTAAAGGGTTCCATCCATACTTAAAGCTCACTGGGGGAGCAAAGGAGGAGTGGAAAGATTGTTCTGTGGGCTACACCAAAGCTGTGACCACCAGGACACAGACCAGAGGGCCGGAGGTTAAAGCCACCCTCCTAGTGGCACTGTGTCCTGACTGCATTGGTTTCCCAGTAAGTGAATCATCTAGCATCTTCATGCCTTTTCTTCCCAGTCCCCGACTGGGACATCTTTGATTGTTGCAAAAAACCCATCTTTTTGCTTTTATTTGGATCCCTACTATTTAAGCTCAGTTCCTAACTCATAATAAACACAATTAACAATAAACTCATAGGAAACACAAAGTAAACTCTAATCTGTCCTTCCTTCCTTCCTTCCTTTGTTCCTTCCTTCCTTTGTTCCTTCCTTCCTTCCTTTCTTCCTTCTTTCCTTCCTTCCTTGCTTTGTTCCTTCCTTCCTTCCTTCCTTCCTTCCTTCCTTCCTTCCTTCCTTCCTTCCCCCCTCCCTGTCTATTAATGCCTCTTCTGAGTTCATAGATTTAAAGCTAGAAAAGCTATTAACAATTAATCTAGTCTCAACTCCTCTTTTTACATAAGGACACTGACTCCCCAAGTAGTTTAACCCAAAGTCACACTTCCATTTAAAAGGGATCTCTAAACTACACCCCCTCCACACACACACACAACTCTCCACACAAAGGAGGAATCCCTGAGAAGTCTCTGCTTAAACACTTCTAGTAAATGTGAATTTACTTCATGTAGCAGCCCATTCTAGACAGCTCTAATTGGTAGGGTTCAGGTTTGTTTGTTTGTTTTTTAAGTTGTCTTTTGTTTTGTTTTTTGTCTTATACTAGTTGAAATCTTCCTTCTACCCATGGAGCTTAGGTCTGCCATCTGGAGACACACACAATAAGGCTAATCTTTCTTCCAGATGATAGTCCTTTAAATAGCTTAGTTGAGAAATAGCCTCAAGACTGCACTGGAAGGGTGGCAGACACCCCAGCAGAGTGCTAACTGAAGAAGGACCGAAGGATGGCAGGAAGGCAGGAAGTTTCAAGCAGAGCCAGAATGTCTTTTTCTTATAACTTGAAATGCTGATTGAAACTGAGCTGGAAAGGGTATATTGGGAGATGCACCAGAAAACTTTCAAAGCCTCACTCCAAACAGGATTTTCAACATCGGTCAATCCAAGTTACATTACCAGGATAAAAACCACAGAGGTCTCAAGCTTAAATCAATCTGGATCTTCAGATGTTTCAGAATCACTATTCCCATCCCCTCCCCTCCCCACTGCCCCCCTTTAAGGTTCAATATTTTTAATGGACACAGGGGGAAAAAAGACCCAGAGACCAAGTGCTTTTTGGTCTATATTAGACAAGCTCAGATGTATAGATGATATATTGCAGAGGGTGATATTCTATCACTACTATATCTACATTGTGTCTAATTATGTAAACTCCAAAAGTAATCCCTTTCATAAAGAATATTTCCAGCTCTGTTCATTTTCTAAAACCAGAAAATACTTCATTCTCATCCAAAATTAAGACAAAAATTGAAAAACAAATAGGAATCCCCCCCTCCGAAAAAAATAGCCAGCATATGGGCAAGGCATTAAACAATGTTGCAAGACAGTTTGTGCCCCCAGACACTTCCTGTTCACATCAAGAAGATAGGCTACATCTGTTTGGTTTTTTTTAGCATTCATTACTATTTGTGATAGATTAGCCAAATCTTCTTCTTCTTTTGCCCTTTTTTTGATGCCTTCACTCAAAATCTCAGACTAGAGATCAAGATGGAATTTGATCATTCTCATTGAGAAGTCTACAGGGATATATATTGTTTATTTTGCTCCAGCTTGGGTGATGTCCAGTAATTAAGTCATTAAGGAACACATGGGTTCTATTGTAAAATCTTTTAAATAAAGACGGAAAATCTGGACATAATTTCATAGTTTCCTCTGGTTTTTTTTCACTGTATAAGGATACCTACTTTCCACTGCTGATTTTACTTGAAGGATAGAGTTACTACTCTGAAAGAACTGAATTTGGGGCAAGGTGCCAGCAATGGGAGGGACCCCACATAATCAGATGATCCATAGGTACAGGCTAGTGTGCCCCTTGATTAGAGGCTACATGCCTTTAGGAACCCACCAGACAAGAAAATTATTTCCCAAGACAAACACCCAAATGGGCAGATTTTGAGGGAGACACACCAACTCACAAAAAAAGGTTACAGGTGGCAAAATCCAAACTCTGGGAGAGAAGAATTCCTAGATTCATACAGTCATATGAAGGTTCCATTTGCAAAAATCCAAGGTAGTTCTGAAATAATAATCTGTTTGATTTAATGCCACACCCAGAGATTTCACAGAATTACAGGTACATAGAGCCAGAAGAGCCCTTAGACATTATCCAGTCGAACTCCTTCATTTAACAGCTCAAGGAAACTGGGGCTCAGGAATGGGAAGTAAAACCCTAACCCAAGGTTACAGAGGCCATCATGGCAAACTACTGTTTCAATTGAAGACCTTGCATCTTTCTTTACTGAGAAAAAAGGCTATTGGAAATGAACTCCCTGTTCTCTCTCTGTAGCGCAAAAGCCCCTGATGTCATCCCTCATTCTCTCTTCCTGACTCTAGTCACTGATGAAGAGGTGACCTTTCTTCTTGACATGTACTCTGGATCTATTCCTTATGATCTTCTCCAGAAGATTGTCACCATCCCCAACATACTCCCTCTAATCCTCAAATCTCCCTATCCTTTAAGAAAGAATACATTTTATTTCTATTATTTTTCATATATCACTTTTATTCCCCACTAATCTTTCCCTATCTACTGGTTGCTTCCCTACTGCCTACAGGCAACACACCCAAATCTTCCCTATCCTTGAAAAACTTTCACTAGACCCTACTATCCCTTCAAACTATTGCAGACCCTACCATGCCCTCAAGCTACTGTAGACCCCACCATGCCCTCAAGCTACTGTAGACCCCACCATCCCCTCAAGCTACTGTAGACCCCACCATCCCCTCAAGCTATTGTACTACATCTCTCTGGCCTTTCTCAGCCAAACTCCTGGATAGAGAGATCTAAGCTTTTGCCTTCACTTCCTCTCCTCTCACTCACTTCTCAGTCCATTGCAACCTGGCTTCTTACCTCATCATTCAAATGAAACTCATCTCTCCAAAGTTGCTGAACATCCCTTAATCTTCAAATCTGATGGCATTTGCTCAATCAACCTTCTGGAACTCTCTGAACCATCTAACTCTATTAACCACATTTATCTCTTAGATATTCTGTCCTCATATTTCAAACTGTTTATACTGTAGTCATGTCCAACTCCAAACATTCAAAGCAGAACTCTCTATCTTTTCCTCAAAATCTACTCTTCTTTTGAACCATATTACTACTGAGAACATCAACATCCTTCTGGTTATCCAGGCTCCCAAGCTTGCTGTCATCACTGACTCTATGCTTCCTATTCCCACATAACCAATCATTTGCCAAGTTTGGTCATTTCTATCCCAACAATATTTCTCACATCAGTCCTCCTCTATCTATCAACACAACCAACACTTTAATTCAGCCCTTCATCACATGTCACCTGAATTACTGCAATACTCTCCTAATTGGCTACCACTACCTCTAATCATGGTGCTAACACCTAAATGGGAGCAAGTAGCCAGAATCAGATTACTGGCATGATTCTTCACAGGCTTACTTTAGAGAGTTGCTGATGAGGTGATGGGGGTGAATGGGAGAGGAGATAAATCAACAGATGAGCACTCATCTCCATTGTATGGCCAGTATTGCTTCTCTTCTTCCATTCCGTGTAGTTTAATGTATTTGACAGCTACCTCTGTTGACTGCCCTTCCATGGACGCCATGTGGTTTTCTCACTTCTCAACCATCCTCATGACTGTGCCTGTTGAGGAATGTTCTGGCTGTAAACTATGAATCACAGACACATCATTGGTGCATTTATGTGAAAAACTATTTAATAAAGGCAGCAGTAAAATAAGTAGAGTAGGGCTAGACTAGATTGTTTCTGAGGTGATGATCTAGTTCTAAATCCAATGATCCAAAATCTGCTTAAGGGAGAAAAGGACAATCCATATGTCTGTAAGTATAATATCTACTTTGATAACATTACTTCGAATGGACATAACAAAGGAAGGATAGCTGCTAAACCAATTAGAGCAAACTGATAAACCTTTTCCCTAAAAGTTTGTTTCCTAATGTCTTCGTTGTTAATTATGAATGATTTTTCAATAATATTTAAACACATGGATAGCCTAGCATTTTTTATGCTACCAGCCCATATTTTCTCTTTCTCTGGAAAATATGAGGTTTGTTTGGAACCACTGCTAAGTTTTATGTGAATAAATATATTTAAATGGCCATGACCCAGAGGCTTAGACAGTACAGCCAACTAAGGAACATTTTCTTTAATCATAAATAAGCATAATAATAGTATCTACCTCCCAGGGTTGTTGTGAGGAACAGATGAGGTAATATTTGTAAAGCACTTAGCACAGACACTGGTATACATTAAGTGCTTAATTAATACTTCAGTTCCTTCCTTCATTTGCCCTTTGTTTCTTCAAGAAAAGTTCTTTTTAGTTGTTTTTTTTATCAAAAAAATCTAGAGAAATCTGCTCCATCTTCAAGTTTGCTTTTTCAAAAAAATAAAAATATTGACATAATTGACATATTTTATAAAAAAGATAAAGTAAATGAGTTATTAATTTAAGTAAAAAATTCAATACAAAACATAGGCCAAAATTATCCCTAGTAAATAGGAACTATTTCTGGCAGTCTATGCAACAATCTATTTTCTGCAATCAAGACTAGACACTCAGAGTCCTATTGTCTTTTAATGTTGATTAGTTACTGTGTATTCTGTTCTTCTCATTCTGCTTTTTCTTTACTGAATCTGTTCATATAAGTTTTCTCATTTTGCTTCCTATTCATTGAGTATTATGGCAAAATAATATCCTACGAAACTCACGCACAATTTATTCATCTAGTCTCCCAGTCACTTTATTTCCACCTTTAACCATCACAGTGAACATTGCTATAAATGTTTTAGTTACTCAGTTAATCTCAATACATACATATTAATATGTAGGATACCAGGCACTGAGCTGGACACTGGGTATACAAAGAAGAAAATGGTTTACCTCTGGATAGAGACTATGGAACAAGTAAGATCTAAGAATATAATCAAAAAGCCCTGCAAGAGCAACATCTATGTGAAATCAGTCATCAATATGTTGACAAATGTTACACAAATGACGGATTCATACATATTTGTTGATGGAAATTGGAAAGATTTATGATGGCAGTTTAGGATAAAATTATTACTAGAAATTACAGAAGTTATCTTTAAGGAAACAGAAATTGGTAACCAATGCAGATTATATAAGGAAAATGTAGAAACTGCAAACTGTAAGCATTTTGCACCTTCTGAGTGTCTAGTGGCTAAAATTAAACATCAGAAGTTCACTATCTTTTACGAACTGGCAGAAAGCAAATTCATCTACAACAAATAAAGACCTCAAAATGTATTGGAGAACACAATGAATAGATTGTACCAGAACCAGAGCATCATCACAGACTAAATTATTGTCTATAATTGCCTGGACATAACATTGATCCATAAAAACTTAAGAACAAAATTCTTAATAAATGCCAATTTACAAAATACCCATAACCTCCAAGCTACATGGAGTAAAAAGCTTTGAAAATATAAAGACCTAGCAGAAGAAATCAAAATCACATGGAGAAAGAATGAGGTGAATTGGAAGAGTAGATAGAACTCCAATAAAAGTTGAAAGTCACCCTGAACAAAAAGTTTTGTGTTTTATTATCTACATGAACCAAGACAGGAAGTTTATAGGGCTTGGTTTATGAATTCATTTTGTGCACTAGAGCAAAAGGGAATAAAACACTTTCATCTGTTCCCCTTGGAAGGGGAGGTCACTTCATATAGGTCCAATTAACTAATGAATATAGGCTTATTTACGTTTAGGGAAAGCTGCAAAGGCAGAGGTAGAGTCATCTGCTACTGCAATTGTACTAAAGATGCTTTCAGTGGGTCTACCAAACACTAGCTTACAATTTCCCTCCAAAAAGCATTTTATTTATACACACACGCGCACACACACACACACACACACACACACACGATAGTCTGATAGTCTAGAGAACATTCAATGTAAAGTCCATTAGACTGAGATTCTTGAGGGTAGGGACTGTCTTGTCTTTCTTTGTATCCACAGCACTTAAGGATAGCATAATGTCTGGTGCTTAATAAAGGCTAATTGATTGACTGATGAAAAAATAATAACAAGATAATCCCTTGCCTCTGGACCATTTATATCAGAACTTCACCCATCAAAATGGGAAGAACCTGATTCTATCAAGCCTCCCTATAAAGAATGGGGCACGGCAGATTTAGTCACTAGTAGCTGCAGGGCCTGAGCCTGAGATGGCCTCACCCTGTCCTGTAACTTCCCACTAATTTGGCCTGCCTCACAAAACCTTTCTACAAACCCATTAGTTGAATGAATTCAGAGACTAGCTCCAAGTATTCCAAAAGCAATCACCACCTTTTTTTTTATCCATCACTGTTTACTTCACAGTAGGTTAATGAGTCCCAATCAAAAGACCGATCCATTCCAAATCCTGAACATATCAAATCATATTATAATGAAATGCTCTGGTATCAGTCTTTGGTAGATGGTTTGGCTTTACGCATTCACAAATACAGTGACTGAATAATACAAAGGAAATTCTGTCTTGGTCTTAGACTTAAAGAACATTGGAGCTGAGGGGGACTTCAGTGGATAACTGAGATGAACAAGCTATAAGACCATTCTATATTCAAGCTGCAGAAACTGGAGAAGAGAAGACTGGGGGTTGGAACAGTGGAGGAACAATAGTGTTGGAAAGGCTATCCTATGAAAGAGAAATGACATATTTTCATTGACCTCAGAGGACAGAACTAGAAGCAGTGAATAACTTTTTGCAAGAAAAAGTTATGCCAAAGTAGAATGAGCTGCCCCCAGAGAGTGTCGTTGAAGGTCTTTTAAACAAAGACTATAGGGAGCTCTGGTCAGCCATGTCACAGAGGGGATTGTTTAGGTAGGGGTTGGGTATGGGTTAGACTAGGTGACCTCTGAAGTCTCTCCTAACTCTGATTCCATGCTCTATTCCAATGGCCTCATCTTACAGGTGAAGACACAAAAAAGCCAAAGAGGTTTCTCAGCTTAACACAGTTATTTAGTCAGAGAGCAAAGTCTAGAACCCAAGTCTCCTAATCCAAGATTCCTTCCACTTAAATTCTACATCACTGGTACAAAAGCATTACCATGTATTTTTCTTTCTTTCTTTTTTTACCCCCATCAAAATTCAAAACACAAAGCCGCCTTTGTACCTAGAGAAAAAGACATTCATCAAGAGGGATTCTCTCAACCTAGACTATCTCATATTTTCAGTCGTTCATTTGAAACCAAAGAAGAGACTTGTGTAACTTTTCAAACTTCAGGAACTCAGTTCTTTTTGAAGTTGACATAAAAAGGGAGTTTTTCACCATTGTCTTAAAATGTCAAGCCAATGTTTGCCTCGTTCAACAAGACAGATTCCAAGCCACATTTTGTAAATGTGTGATGAGAAGGTTCTCTTCCCAGACACCCTAGTCATGCATAAAATTTCAAATGGCCCCAGGAGCCAGCCTCCATTTACCTTGTAAAAGAAGGTGCTAAAGTGGCAGATCAGAAACAAGAGGTGTGATAATGAAAAGGCAATTTCCAAATAAGAAGTTAATGTCAGATGATTTTGTTACTGAAGAGGTGTAGGCTCTGGGACCCCTCCCCCCTTTTTGAGCTCTCCTTGATTCTTTGAGGTACAGGCTCTAGGAAAGTAAACCTTCCCAGGGAAGACATTTACCTGCGGTCATGAGCCTTGAGATGTGGCTCAGCCCAAGTCCCACCCTTGAATTGGCCTGGCCCACCATTGTCTATGGTCTCCAGGTAGCCTCCAGCAACTTCCCACCCTGAACCACTCATTACTGGAGTCTGACCTCATCTGACTCCTCCTGAAGACACTCCCCAATCTCCTCCTCTGGACCACCCCTAGATTCCTCCCACAACCTTATTGTATATAGAACCCCATCTTCCCTCCATGCTCAGTGAGAGTGCCATGAGATAGCTTAGCACAGACTTGCTCAGGGAGAGCGCCATGAAATAGCTTGGCATAGACTTGCTCTATGAGAGCACCTTTAAATGGCCTAGCACCCCAGGTGGCGAACTTGAACTTTCAATAAACTTTACTTTTTCCTTGGCTGAGAAGACTTGAGTGGAATTCTTTCAGCAGGACCCGGCATGTTGGTATTTCGGGGTTTCAGGCAGCCCTAACCCTCTTTGGGCTCCTCTTCATTACCACCACCAGTCCCCCCTCTCCCCCCAACTTTCCTCATAATGTTAAAGTTTATGTAAATTCACTGAGGCCTTTGGAGTTCTGCAGCTTCTCCTCGAACTTGTTCCCAGGCAGCCACAAGGGCTCACTCCCATATAATGATCTTTAAAGAAAGACTTGATTCTAGCCCCTCCCCTTCCCCCAAGGTATTTGCCTGCTGCTGAAATTTTGCAGAAAGAAAAGCATCTCATATAGACTCTAAGTGCTGGCATTTTCAAAGAGCATGTATTTTAAAAAGGCAAAGGAAATGCGTAGGTACAGTAAGAAAGGACAAGTTTGCAGCGCCAGGCGACTGCAATCAGGTCCTCTGCTGTATGCCAGTGCCAAAACACGTTCAAATCATAATTAGTCAATAAGAAAATCAAGGCAACACTTTGGAGGTGGTTTTGATAAACAATTTAGGATCATCAGAAGCAAGCTCCCCTTTCTCCCAACAATCTCTGCTTATTATAAATATGAATTATTCATTTGGCAAGTAGACAAATAGGAAGTTCTCAGAGACAGAGAAGTGCTAAGATTAGGAGATCTGATCCGGGAGAAGCGTCCCATTCTTTTTTCAATTCAAAGGAAATAATGAGATTTTTAAACAACACTTTCTAATGAACAGAAAATTCATTCAGAAAACAACCCATAAGAATCATATTAAGTATATAGGAGAGACTTCAAGGGGCACACCACCATCTATGCATATCTCTCTCAATACACACACACACACACACACACACACACATACTTTCTGAGTCTTCCTGAACTCCCAGAAAACAAGCTCACGTATAATATATTAAATAGAATAATGGAGGTAGATAGTCTGGCAATGCTAATTCTGTTGGTACAAAAGGATTTGTTTACTAATGTCAATTTCTTTTTAGAAAGATATTCATTTACTATCTCTTTTGAATATGTGCTGACCCTTAGTAGGGACTGTGGAGACTGCAAAGGAATGTAAAGTGGTAGTTTTTCTCAAAGATACCTGGAATACAAGTAAGAAAACAAGACCAGAGCTGTAACTAAACAGACGGCAAGTCAGTGGGCCTTTGCTTCTGCAGTACTTTAGCTAGCAGAAGCCACGGAGCTTAGCGTCTACTTAGTAGGAAGAATTAAATGAAATCAGAAGCTAGCAGGTGACTTCCTTCCTCCTTTGACAGGAAACCCAACATGAATTCCTTCTGACCCCACCACAGATCTCCCCAAGGATGGCCTTGTGGTGCCCTGTGATTCACATTCCTGGGGGACCAGTACCTTGTCTTGAAGACCTATTTAATTTCATGCTGTTTGGCCCAGAATGGTGTGTGCTGCTCTAGAAGCAAAGATTGCCCATTATGGCTCAGGATCACAGGAAGACCTCTGAAGTTAAATCACATAAAGCAATCCGTAGGGGAGGAATGTGTTCATTGGTGTATATCATACCCCGACCTGGTCTGATACACTGTGAACGCTAGGAGGGCAGAGACTGAGGAGTACAGGCTTTACAGCTGCAAGGGTCTCTAAAGCACACTTAAAAATCATCTAAAGATCAGTCCCCTGATTTTACAGATGAGGAAGCCAAGGTGAAGGTCAATGAAAGGACGATTACAATGACAACATTCCTGATGTCAACTTTGTACCCATTCCCCCATGCCCGTAACACTTGACACAGTTTTGCACATATTGGTCACTCAAAAACATCTTTTAATGTGTAACTGAGGCAATGTAGTCAGTCAGTCGTTAAGCATTTATTAAATGCCTAGAATGTACCAGGCACTGTGCCAAGCCCTGGAAATCTTTTACTGTCACCAAATTTTTCAGGACCTCATGGAGTCTGGACCCACAGTTTAAGAAGCACTGGACAAGATGACCTCGAAGGTCCCTTCCCTTCTAAATTCAGGGCCCTTTGAGTCATAGATAGAGTAGAAACTGCCTTTCCTTTTGTTTTCATTTGTGTCCGCAGCATCTAACAGAGTTCCTGACACACAGGTATCTGATAACTACTTAGCGTTCGCTGCCTCTCATGGACTGCTCAAGTTTTCCTGCTAACTCCTCATATGGCACTTCCCACCTCCAGCCCCCATGCCTTATCACAAGTGTTCAGCCATGTATGGAACATACTTCTTTCTCGCCTCCACCTGAATGAATCCTTAACTCCCTTCACAGCACAGCTCAATGTGAGTTGAATGAATGAATGCTGTTTTTCCATCTTCGATTAGTCTTTTGATCGATCTCTCAATGAGAAATGAACATTTTTCATCGAATTCCCCCAAGTCCAGATGTCAATGCAACATCTTCTCAAAATGTGTGGGTAGTTTTTAATCCTTGCTGTTAGATCATCAGAAGTAGGGGAGACTCGATTTTTTTTAAAGCCAGGCAAACATGAAACTATTATTAACATGCCCACTGAAAGAAACCACAGGGAGCTGAACTGGTTGCTGTCATTGGTCTAAATGTTTTCTTTGTGAGTTCATTTTCCTTTAATTGCATTTCTGAGCAGCATCAAAGTTTACAGTAGGAGATAAAAGTATGGAAGAAAGTGGTATAGTGTTATGACTATTTTACTGCCATCCTTTATTGGTTATTCCCAATAAAAAGCAGAGCATATTCAGCATGCATTAATAAAAAATGGTGACCATAAAATGCTATTAAAATAGAATACACATTATGCTCATTGAGAACACCATAGACCTCAGCTGCCATTTTTTCTCCCCAAATAAGGGGATGAAGGGCAAAGGAGAGAAGATTTGGCATGTGTGTGTGTGTGTGTGTGTGTCTGTGTCTGTGTCTGTGTGTCTGTGCGTGTGTGTCTGAAACCATGAAGATCAAAGCTGGGTTCAGGGTTATCAAGACCATGTAATCAATCATATGGCTTGAAAGAATGTCAAGGTTACTTTATACCTTCTTGAAGATGCTTCTTTTCAAGGCCACTTGACATTCTTAGCAGCATAGGCCAGGCTCCAAGAAGAGACCAAAAGGGTACCAAATCCTACTCAACCAGCAAAAACAAAATTAGTTCTGAGATACATCTAATAGCCCAGTTAAGCAGATTAGCTAAACTTTCATGGGGAAAGCGTCAGCTACATGTGGCATGAACCTACTTTCGACCTACCCAAAGGAGTTTTCCATTCCTCCGTTGTTATTTTAGCTGTATTAGGTCTTTGAAAATAGAATGTCCAAACATTTGATAGTCATTGCTATTCCTCACATTCCATCTCCAAGTCAGGTAAAGAAAAGGCAAGTGTGTTTTCATTCTCAGTTCTCAGAAAATTGGCCCAATGATTGTGCACATCAATGTGGAATTACATAAGAAAAGCGACTAAACTATTTGAACTCTTTGACCTCATTATCATATTGCCACTCATATAATCTCAGGAGGACAAAGGCCAAAACAAAAATCTTCATGCTAGCACTCCAAGAATCGGAAACAAAGTAGGTGCCTATCATTTGGGGACTGGCTGAGGGTACGGTATGAGTACCTGCTCTGTTTCCAATTCTGGAATATTCTGTTGCACTAAGTGATGAACATAAAGAGTGCAGAGAAACATGGGAAGATCTGTCCAAAATGATGCAGAGTGAAATTAACAGAACCAAAAGAATACACAAAATGAGTGCAGCCGCAACTAAAAGAAAGTGAAACTTCGAGTGATTGAAAAGCCAAGAATTATGAGACCTCAGCAGAGAGCTGTTGCCATAGTCACATGAGGTCATTGTATTTTGTTTAATTTCCTCCAGACACACCCAAGAGAGGGCTTCAAGACAAGTACAAGGTTATTTTCAGAAACAACCATGATGGAAAAAACAAAAGATATCATTATACTTTTTAAAATCATCCTCAGAGCTAAGCGTCATGCTCAAAACAAGTGTCAAACCTAGGCAACAAGGAAGATTCCACAAGCAGTACTTTGTTCTCTCCATTAGACAATACTGCCTTTCTGGTTGCTTTCAAAAGAGCTTCGTGCCCAGGATCTGCCCTTCATGGCCATGGATGGCCTCATTTTCAATTCAAGAGCAAAATCAAACCACCCTCCCTTGCCTTGGTGAGTTTGCGAATCTTAGAGCCCTCACCTGATTTATTGAGCAAAGGGAATTTGGAAGCACATGAAAAGTTTACCCAAGGCTTTCTTTGCAGTGTAAAGGCACTTTCATGGTTGTTTTAGATTTACTCTTGAAACTCTATAATAGATTATAAAACTTTCCTAGGTAAGGAGCTTCAGGCTGGAAGAGAATTTATTTGGAATGCTTCAATGTTTGGGGTTTTTTTTCCCTTCTTTTTCTGGTCGACAGTGATGTTAGGAAACGGGCACTACAATCATAAGTCATTCTACTGGGACCTTAGGATTAGACTAGAGAAAATGGATGAGCCTGGCACCAAGAGGGCCTGGGGAGCTTCCAAAGATAGAAAAGATTCGGAGACTTTAGAAGTCCCCCTTCCACCCCCCCACACAAAGGGGCCCCAGTTCATTCCATTCCAGGGTGTGGATGCATCCCAACTTACTCAACTAATAACCACTTGCTTTTCCACTCTAATTGTGCTGTCCTAGTTTTAGGGGACTCAAGATATACAATGAATATGTTTTTTTTAAAAAAGCATGAAACTGGATAGCAATGCCACGTTGATGATACATAATAAACAAGCTGCATTCCCCTAGGTCCTATATGATTCTTAAATCAGAATCTAAGGTCAGGAAGTTCCCTTTCTCAAAAAAAAAAAGACTATTCCCACAAACCTGTAAGCTAAACACGAAACAGTGGCTCATTCAAGTCAGTTTTGCCAGCACTGGGGCTGAATAGACATGAAGACAAGAGTGAGATTGAACTAGAAGAGAATAAACAATCTCAAAAGATCCCAGAAGTGAGGATTAGGAGGAAGATGGGGCAAGTGGTTTGAGCAGGAGAGACCAAGGGCAGCCAGGTGCTGAGCGTCAGGAAAGTTGGGTAGCAATGAGTGGAGATGGTGTATGTAAAGAGCTTTACAAATGTGAGATATCCACCTATTGCTAGCCAACTTCCATGCCAGGGAAGAAAGGATACAGAGATAAGGAGGGAGAGAATTCCAGGCACGGGGGATATTCAGGAAAATGTCTGGAGTCTAGAGATGGATTGACTTATATGAGCAACAACAAGGAGGCTGGTATCCCTGGATCACAGCGAACGTGATGGGAAATAAAGTATGAGAAGACTGGAAGAGTAGGAAAAGGGTAGGGTATGAAAGGTTCAGGATGCCAAAAAGAAGCAATTTTGCATTTGATCCTGGAGACAATAGGAAGCCACTGGAATTTACAGGGGTGGGGAAGGGAATGGAACAAGGTCATACCTGCATTTTAGGAAGATCATGTTGGCAGCTAAATTAGATTGGATTGGAGTAGGGAGAGACTGAAGGCAGACAGACCCATCAGCAGGTTCTTGTCATGTTCAGAGCCTGCAGAGAGCCTTTAGATAAGTCTAAGCTGTCTCTCTAGCATCTGTAATGGAAAGAGCACAAGTATTCATCTAATCAATCAATCAACAAGCATTTATTAAGTGCCTATGTTCTAGGTACTGCTCTAAGTTTACAATTTACACTTACAGTTTACAAAATGCTTCATACATTTTCTCATTAGACTAGGCTTCCTTTCAGATCTAAAATCCTAGGATTTTATGATCAAGCCACAGGAACTGTGGAGATGTCAGGTCTTTGGTCCCTGGAAAGACTGACTAAGGAAAAGCAAGACAGAATTTCACTCCCAGATTGCAAATAGGGGGCAAGGAATGTGTGCAACCAAGGGCATGAGTACAGTGAAAACAAGATGGGGGACTCAGTTACTGGGACTAGGCTATATAGTTGTAGGATCAGTTCCAACAGAAAAAGCTAAGGGCTCAGAAACAAAAAGTCAGTTGTGAAGTCAGAATAGGACCAGCAGTATAAGGTGACTTGAGGCCAAGTGGGTCAGCCTATGGATTTATGGGACTTATATTCAGAGTTATAAAAAGGGTAAGGCAAGCCAAGCTGAGGACTAAGGAAAATGTACACTCTTTGTGTCTCCTGTGACATCCATACCATGGGGATGTGGGAACACGATTGTATACTCTTGCCTGGGGCATATAATTAGCTTACTGGCGGTAGAATTAGGAACTGTGATTCAGGGCACTATACCTTTGAGTGCATTGATAACACTCCTAATCTTTCATCAGGTAGAAACAACTGAGCTTAGCATCTAATCAGCAAGAATAATAAGTTAAAATATGAAACCACCAGAGAGGGTTTTCCCCTTACATACTTCTCCCCCCCCTCCCCCGGACAATTACACCCATGGCCTTCCCCTCCTAGATAGTCTTCCCAGAAGTGGCTCACAGTATCCTTAACCCGCTGCCCATCTGGAGCCTGTGTCCCAATGTTTCTGTCTCATCCCCTATGGGGATATTGTCATATGGTTTCTTCTACCATGGAAACTGGCACTCTCAGTTCCCAGGCTTCTCCTCATTTCAACTGAATTTGTCTCCAGAAAAAATAAGGGGAGGATTTGAGAACACATTTCATACTGCTTGCTTCAGGAACCAGAGGTGCCACTTCTATATGTCTTCTCTTCCCAAGGCTCCTGCCACTGGGCCAAAACAATCCCCTGGACCATCAGAAAATGCCCTTCGCTGGAGGACTACTGGGGCTGGAAGTCAGGTGTGTCATCGCACCTATTCTAAAGAACCAAAACTCCTGCTCAATGGCCAAGATGGACAGGAAAAGTCTCGTGGCTTTTTGACTCCCATGGCAAAAGAACAGAAAGCAATTGCAACTGAAGTGAATGACAAGGGGAGGGGAGGTTCATGAGAAGCTACAGCCATGGTATCCATGCCATCCATGTACAAGTGTTAACAGCAGGAGTTGCCACCGGGGTGAGGTCAGAATAAAAAGGACTGGGTAGCAAGATGGAAACCAGGGAGCAGAGGGACTAAGAAGGAAATCACCCAAAAAGACTAATTGGCAACTACCTAGAGATACAAAGTCTGGAAAGCAAAGCATGTGTCTGGCTGAAAGGTCATTGTCAGACTGTCTAATGAGGGCAGCTTAGTAGAAGTTGTCAGGCTGGATGCATTCTTTTCTGAATAATCACATGTCAGCAGCCTTAAAGTTTCCTGCCTCTTTTTACTTTAAGCAACATCCCTGAACAATTCTGAGGCATGAGCATTCTGAGCTTTGGGGTTTGGGGTTTTTTCCTCCTCTGGATCTTTTCCTATGACTACAGCAACTAATAGCAAGTTATCCATGTACTTTCCCACAGTAGGAAACAAGGAATTACAAACCAAATTCCTGAGCATTTTCAAATTTGAAGATTTCTTCTGTCGAACATCCATTATGGTTTTCAACAAGAGCAGACTCTGAGTAACAATGAAGACAGTCTCCAATTCCCCAAAGACCAAAGGTTATGCCCTTCCTTGGCTGTCTTTGAACACTCAGGTTGAACTTTTTCAGTTCACTAAAACCCTCTGATCTTTGAGATGTAAACTTATTGCGCAGTCATGGTTCTCCTATCCTGTACACAGATTCCTTGCACTGAAGAAGAGAATTTTACATCCATTCATATGAAATTTCACCCACTGTGCCAGCATGTTGATAGCTTCTTCGATTCTGAATATGGCATATAACGTTTAGTTATCCCTTCCTTCTTTGTGGTGTGATTCGATAAATAAATCATCTATGTATTCATTCAGATCACTGATAGAGATGTTTCACAGCATAGGACTAAGGACAGATTTCCAGGGTACTCCATTAGAGACCTGCCTTCAAGTTCATCTCCTCTCAGACCCCAGAAGAGGCATCCCAGGGACCCACACCCAAGAATCTTAGCATAGCAGCACCTAGAAGCTTCTCTCTAGTCCTCAGCTAGAGGAGTGGTCCCTGTGGAGGTGCAACATGCCAACTGTCTTCTTAGGGTTTATAGCTCCCATCTCCTCACAGGAAAAACATTTCTTACCACCAGTGTTGTTGGCACTGTCAAACAGTTCAAAGTCAAAAAATGGAAACAGTTTTGTCACAAGAAATTAAATTGAAAAGCTGCCATGCTGCTGCAGCCTATATGCCAAAGATCTTTCTGCTAGGTGAAGCCTTCCCAGCCTCTTGGATTGTCTTGTTTTTCTACTTTTATCTCAGGCAATTCACACAGAGCAAAAGTTTTTGTTTTTGTTTTTTCATTCATAAACCCTATTTCCATTTTTAACCATAATTCCTCGGATCTTAAGATTTAAGATTAGTTTTAAGGTCTAGACATTTGGAGTGGTTTAGAATCCACTGTCAAAAAAAGAAAGAAATGGTGTTAATCTGTCATGACCTATTCTTGACACTTACTAGATATTTGTGATCACTGCTTCCCTTTCTAGATGTTCACAAACCGTCCTTTTATTAATACTTTCTAGAATTTTGCCAGGCATCAAAATCATGCTCATCAGACTATAATTTGTAAACTCCAATATCTTACTTTATGGAAAATTGGGGCAATATTGGTTCATCAACAACCTTTTGGCATGTCTCCTATTTTTTATGACTGGCTTCACAGAGCAAGGGGATACCTGGACTACATAGTTAAAAGTATTTTCTTTTCTGGAGTTCTAGAAAATATTTATATATTATTCTCCAAACTCCAAGATGTGTCTCTCAAATAGTCACCAGAATAATTTTTCCATAAGAGAGACCCATTTTTACTGGTCATAAACTTCGTTTTCAACTAAATGGACTCTTGTAGAATAGTTTATATAAAAAAAATATAAAAGTAATGCCATCCTTTTCCCCCAAAAGTATAAGCATTTTGACAGGACAGATTTTGGCATAAATAATGCATAAAAATCTCATGATAATTTAAATAGAAATCTGTAGAGACTGTTATAAATGCCATCATGATGTGAGATTACAGAGGGAATGAGTTTAATGAAACTCCATTGGGACCAGACTACAAAATGAAAGTGTGTCAATACAGCATGTCACCATTATAATGAAGAAAATAAACAAAAAAGACCATTAAAATACTAAGTGTCTAACTTAATTCTGCATTCCGTTTTGGGTATCTGAGATATCTCAGCAATTGGAAGATGCAAATTAAAGGGCTTATTAAAATGCCATATATTTTCTTTCATTTCGAACAGACTCTGGCTGCTCATTTCCAATGGCATTTTGTGGAAGTTTGCTTTGCCCATCATGTTTGCACATATTTATTGAGTGTCCTGCTATGCACAGCACTGCTCTAGACACTTCACAGGACATTGCCTGGGTCCAAAAAAAATAGGGTCGTGGCGTAGATGATGCACTGATTTTGTCTATTTTAATAACCCAACTGGACCAGAGCACATTGACTCTGATGGATTGCCATACAAGCAACTGTTAAGTCAGTCAAAAGGAGGAAATTGACCATGCCACAGTCAATTGAACGACTTTGTATGGACCCTCCCTAATCTAGAGGTGGTTGAGTTCTAAATCACTAAAACATTAGGGTTTTCATGGCGAATCAGCTTGCTGAAACATAATGGCATACAATATTCATGCTACCTGCTCAATGCTCTGTGAATGCAAATTAAATGGCACAATATTCCATGCAGACTGACCACTGGAACTGGGGCAGAAATCTTCCAGAGTAACATGACATGACTTTCATGGCAACCTCAATGAGTCCAAACCAATGCAATTCAATAAGATCCATTTAAATCTAACCCAACCCAACCAACATAGATTAGGAAGAGCCCACAAAGACACAATGAAAAAGAGGCCTAGCTTCAAGGGGCTTACAGCAGTTGTCTTCCCTAAAAAGAGATATGTAGGGACAGAAGAGGCCTATGGTTCCTACTGAGGGGAATGAAAAAGTGAGACAATACACAATCAACTCATAGTATCACTTGTTTTCTGGTCGCTGTCAGTAGCTAGGAACTCAGGGAAGCTGGGCATGCCAAAAAATGTGGTACACCAGCTAAAAGAACTCAACACCGGCTTACAGAGATGTAAGAAGTTTGATCCTGCTTATAGGGTTGTGACCTTAGACAAGCCATTAAACCTCTCTGAACTGCAGTTTGCTCATCTGTAAAATGGGAAAAAGAATCCCTGCTTCACAGAGTTGTGCTGAGATTCAAGTAAGGTAAAGGATATGAAGTGATTTGCAAACTTTAAGATATTATAGACAGAGTTGTTGTCATTTTCCTCCCTATAATGGAATACTGGAGGACCTAACATTAAGGAACTACATCAGAGAGGAACCCAACCCTCAACAACCTTCAGCAGCAGAGGTTGAGTAGTAGGAAAACAATGAGTTTCTATGGTACAGTAGAAAGAATGCTCTAACTGAAATCAGAGGCCTTGGGTTTGAATCCTGCCTCGGCTCCTGACTGCTTTTGTGACTTTGGACAAATCGCTTAAGTTCCTTGGGGCTCAGTTCCTCATTGGAAATTGAGAGTCATAGTTCAGAGGTCCTTTAAGGCGCCTTTCAGCTCTGTGTCTGTGATGCAATGACCTCCTTCAGTGCACCGCCCTCCGTCTCTGTGCCTAAGTTCTGGAAGTGGCCGTGGCATCTTGAGAAATCCTGATTGCCTCATCCTCAGGGGAACACATGCTATGTTACCATGGCAGTGGGGGAGATTTGCTCTGCTTGAAAAGATACCCAGGGGCCATACCTGACTGACTTCCATGAGGGAGAATGGCAGCATCCAGGGGATTGCCATTGGTTGTATTTATTCAGGGCTGCTGAACCACAGAGAAAGAGCCTTAGCATCTCTGAGCAAGGATAATCATATGTGAACAAAGTGACCATATAGTAACAAAGAATACCTTATTGGGGGTACTCTCCTCCCTCTTAACACAGCAGCTCTGCCACGGCCCCGTACCAAGGACAGTTATCTTCTGTCCATCTGAAACACTGATATCAAAGCTTTTGAAGTACAACAGACATGGGAGAAAAGGGACATATCCAAAAAGTAGCCCAGGACCAGGTGGATAGAGATGGAGACGGAACAAGAGGGACATGGTTTTTTCTTTCCCAACATTATATGAAGCAGGAATTGGGCCTAGAACTTGGACTCTAAGGGGATGAATTATGACAAATTGAGGAGGAGAAAAGAGTAGACTGATATCTCTTCTCTGGAACTTACCTCCTTCATTCTCTAGTGATATCTGTCTAATGGGGAAGATTATCCCCTTCTAGGTGACATAGTTTGGTGGAAAGAAATTGTACTGGGAGTCATGAAAATTGAGTTCTGGATCTAGTCCTATCAGTAACTTGCTCACTAATCCTACCTCTAACCCTGTACAAACCACTTCCCCTCTCTGGGCCTCAGCCTTTCTATCTGTAAAATAGGACCGAATGATCCCTAAGGAGCCTTAGAACATTAGGACTCCAGGATCTGTGCTAGTTCTTCATTCACAACTTGGAGAGTCAGCTGGGTCAGCACAGCTAAAGTGCCCGCTGCTACGGGGGCCCTAGGTCCAAACACTGTGACTTTAGGTTAGCTGCTTAACCTTTCAGAAATGCATTTCCCTTTTCTGAAAAATGGGACTAAAGATATATGTAGCACATCCTTCACAGGCTTGTCTGTCAGAAAATAAGCATCTATTAAATACTTACTGTGTGAGTCTGTGATGTTCTGGGGCTACAAATACAAGCAAAAAGAAAGCTAGTGGGGGTGGGGATGGAGTAGGGGTGGGGTATGAGGCATTATTCTCACTCCTACAGGCTGTATCATCCATAATGCTGTGGCCCTGGAAAGGCCATGGGACCTATCTAACTGCTCTGAAGCCGAAACCTTCTACATAGGTCGCCTCTCCCTGTTAGAATGTGAGCTCCTTGAGGGCAGAGGCTGTCTTTTCTGTTTGTACATCTAGTGCTTAGCCCAGTATTTGATGGGTAGTAGGCAATTAAGAAATGCTCACTCATTCATTCATTCATTCACTCATTCATTCATTCCTAGAAACAAGAAAAAAGAGAGAGAGAGAGAGAGAAAAGGGGCCCCTCCTTCCCACTGGATCTGAGCTTCCAGGTCCTAGGGAGAGTGGATGGCAGGGAGAAGGAGGGATGGGCTTGTCGAGAGGGAATAGTGAAATTCTTGGAATGATCCTTTTGAAAGGCTGCCAAGCTCTTTCTTCGTGTTTTCTCTTTCAGTTCTCTCATAATCCTTTGTCTTCATTCCATGACCCACATACCAACCTTCCCAAGCTGGCTAGCACTGAATGCTGCCCTTGAGATGTTGCTGGTGGAATGTTTGAGTCTGGTACCCACAGCCCTGAGCTACCTAGGAAATGCAGCAGATAAAACTCATTAAAAGTTGGTGCAGGCTTGATGTACCAAGCTCTATCTGGCTCAGAATCCTCTCTAAATCAAAGCTCATGAGACCCTCACAAGCATGTTTACTTAGACCAGGGAGCTTAGAAGACTCTCAGGGAAATGGTATAAGAGTCTCATCTTCAGCAAACTGGCCAAAGGGGATCCCCACAAGCAGAGCTATAAAAAGGAATTCTCAGGTAGGGAGTAGAGGAGTTAAGAACCACAGCTGGAGACTTGGGAAGTTACTTCTGGGGAAGCAGCCATAAGGGCTGGGCCAGGGTATAAAAAGCTCTGTTAGAGTGTGGGCACACCTCATTATCCTACCTCTAATACCCCCTGGCCATTACCATTCCATCAGGACTGTCTATATTAGCCACCTGCAGTTAGATTCAATCTTACCAGGGAAAGGATGACCAATCCTTCAAAGCATCGTTCCTATGCCTCCAGAACATAGTGAATGACCTCCAAAAGTCCAATCCACGAGAGGAGGTGGAACAGAAGAAGAGCCAGGGGGGATGATTGATAGTTGAAGAAAGCACATTTGTTATCATGTCCATTAACCCCTAGATATGACCAGAGCACTACAATGGGAGCATGCATGTCCCTCTAAAATTGTGGCACCCCTAAATGACTCTGCAGTTGCCCCACCCTAGTAAGAACTCTGTCCAAAATGAGCAATAGCACAAACCTCCTTAGATTGCCACCCATATCCTCAGTCTTTGAAGGAAAAGATTCTTCTTTCCTTTTAATGCAAATAATCCTGGCCAAAAACATCCCACTGCACTATTCTGGTTTCTGAAACTAGATTCCCTTCTATTCTAGTTAGAATATCCATCCTGAGCATTAATGATGTCTTCACATAGAGCTCTCACTCATATAATATCATGAATTTTCCCGACAGTACTGAATCAATCAAAACCATATCGTTTTTTGAGAAGAGCCATTTTGTGGGATGAAACATTTAATGATGATACACACCTTGGATGATTTTGTGTTCAAGAGAAGGATACCAGTAAACATCTCATCTGTGCCCCATTTTTCATTTACTACCCTCATAAACCTTGAGAAAATTTAAGATCAGCTTGCTATTTAATAACAGCTAAAATTTTCCATGATATTAAAACAGTCATCAGAATTCCCTGGCCCTGACTTCTGAATCTTAAGCACTTGGATGTTGGGAGCTAGATGGAGATAGTGAAAAATGCAATGCAACTACTTGAAAGATCTATCAAAACCAAGAGGCATCTTGAAATAAACAGTTATGGCTCAACAGATAGGTCCAGCATCGACTTCTGCTTCTAATCTGGGCATGAGATAATACACTCAAAGTGATGAACTACAAAAATCCCTCTTCTTACTCCCCCCTCCCACTCCCTGCCACCAAATCCGGGCTTTTGCTGAGTGCATTACAAAACAAATGTTTATAAAATGATTATGTGTTCATCAAATGCCCATATGTTCATCAAATTTCTGCTTCAGAGGAGGAAGAGAATATGTCCTGCACATGGATAAATGCCCACTTTAGCCATCATTGGAAACATCTTTTCATATTTATTATGCAAAGAAGAAAGTACAGCTAGCTCTACGTTACTCTAAATGACAGGATTTATTCTGTCAATCCATATGGCTTTCAACTGTCCTCTAGCAGGGAGCAATGATTCGACCTAACCATTACTGAGAGGGGAAAGAAGAGGGTGCTGGGATAGCTGAACACCCTAAATGAAAGTTAGACACACTCCTTTCCTTTGAGGTGCTTTTGTCCTAGGAATTTTCTGACTAAGCTGTGAGAAAACCATTTGGGATTACAGAAGTACAAAGGATTTTAAAGATGATCTAATCCAGTGGTTCTCAACCTTCCTAATGCTGGGACCCTTTAATACTCATATGTGGGAGTATCTGCATGTGGGCAGACCCACCCGGGAGTACGATAGAGGAGTGGTGCCTCGGTTCCTAAGACCATCGGAAATACGTGTTTTCCCATCGTCTTAGGTGACCCCTGTAACCCCTGTGAAAGGGTTGTTTGACCCCCAAAGGGGTGGGGACCCACAGGTTGAGAATCGCTGATCTAATCCAACAGATGAAGAAACTGAGGTCTACAGAAGGGCAAGGACCTGCTCAAATTCTCACCACTGGAAGGGTCAAAATTCAAACCGAGATCCTCCAAGGGAGAGCGTTCATTCCTTTACTCAACAAGCACTCAAATGCCAGCAATGTGCCATCTATTGTGTTAAGTGCTGGTGATTTCAAAACCAAGACAAAAGAGTCCCTGCCCTCAGGGAGATTATATTTGACACCACTTGGTAGTCTCTATTAGAGAGAAAGCATTTTCGTATATAAAATGTCTCAACTAGTTAGTTTCACAGTCAAAATTATCTAGGCTGTTTAGAAGCGTGATTTTACTGTTTCATTTTCTTACAAATGATTTGATTATTTTTCAAGTAAATACGAGCTAATTTAAGAAGGGAGAAATCACTAATAACTGGGAGAATTAAGAAAGGTTTCTCATAGGAAATTGTAGCAAGTTGAACCTTCAAGGAAGTTAAAGATGCTAAAAGCAAGAAGTGAGGATGGAATGCATTCCAGGTGAAGGGGACAGACTATGCCGAAGGTGTGGTGTCAGGTGATGGAATGTTATATTCAGGGAGTAGTTGGCAGGATGGTTTGGCTGAAGCAGGATGTAGAGAGTAGAGTAATGTGAAAGAGATATTAACTGTGGAAGACTTTAAATACCAGGCTCAGGAATATGTCCTTTCTCCACTGAAGATTTTGGAGCAGGAAAGTAACATGGTGTTGCAAGTGTTTTGGGAATGTTATCTTAGCAGCTATGGGAAGGATAGATTAGAAAGGAAGAGCAACTAGAAGCAGGGAAACCAATTAAGAGATTAATTATTTACTATAACAACCAAACAAACAACTTTGGAAGAGTTAAGAACTCTGACCAGGAAAAATATCAACCAAGATTCCTGAGGACTGAGGATGTAGAGGGCCGCTCATCTCCTGACAAAGCAGAGATTGAATTGGGCTGCAGAATAAGAACTATTTTAGAACATGACCAAGATGAAATTTGTTTTGTTTAACTAGGCATTTCTATTTCAAAGACTGGGGGATAGTAGTAGGGGAAATAAATGCTTATGAACTGAAAATCAATTTTAATTTCATTTTTAGAGACCATTTCAATAATCCACAGGAAAGACCATAGTCTGAACTAGGCTAGTGACCCAGAGAGTAGGAAGAACAAGATAGAAGTAAGGGAGGCTCAAAATGGAAAGAATAAAATCCCTGCTATGCAGTAGTTATGTATGCATTGAGATTAGATAACAAGCATTTGGAGGGAGCTTAGCAGAGAAGGTGCACTGTGTGGGTAACCCGTAGTTGGGGTTTGGTAAATTGTAAGCAAAGGCCAAGGGTCTAAAGGATTCAAAAGCAGAGAACATTGGATAGTTGAATTGGTCAGTCATAGGGATAAGACTATGAAAGGAGGAAAGAGACGTCAGACAAGGGGTAATGCGCTGAAAAATACAAGGTGGGGAGTCGGAGTTTATAGGGAGAAAAAATAAGTTTAGGAGAGAAGGATGGAAAGAGAACAGGTTCTGACCAGAGAAAGGAATTTGAGAGCTCAAGATCATAGTGATAGCATAGTTCTGGGTGATGTGGAGACATGACTATCATTGTGAATAGCTAAGAAGGAATGAAGATGTAGGTCATAGGAGTCAAGGAAATTGGTAAACTGGGAGGCTGAGTCGTTCAAAGCAGCAGCAATGTGCATACTGAAATCCTCGAGTAAAAGAACTTGGAGAGGGGAGTAGGGCTAAGAGCCAGGTACTAAATTTATTGAAAAGACCAAGAAGAGCCTGAAAGCTAGTAGATGTTTGTAGAAAGCATCTGAGCCAGGTTATATACAGCAATGGAGGGGGATTCCAATGGAAGTACATTGGGTTTTTTCTTTTTTTTTTTGAAGGGTAATTAGGGTTAAGTGACTTGCCCAAGGTCACAAGCTAGTTTTTGTGTTAAGTGTCTGAGGACAGATTTGAACTCAGGTCCTCCTGACTCCAGGGCTAGTGCTCTATTCACTGTTCCACCTAGCCACCCAGGGGAATACATTGTTGAATGATAGTGGCAAAGGGACTAAAGGTGGCAGGGGGGAGCAATGCTGGATGTGTCAGGGGTCTATGACAGAAAGAGTACTCCATATTAGAGAAGGTCCTCTAGGCAGGGGAGCAGTTTTATGGGGAGAAATGGGTTTTGGTTAACACCAAAAAAAGATGAAATTAGTTGGCTATGAAGACAGTTGGGCTGAAGGTAGGTTTGTTGACAAGAGAACAAGTCTTCCATAAGGCCTGATGAAATAGTAGAGTAGGTTATGGTTTGTAGGGGAAGCTGGCTGAGGAGACAAACAAGGAAGAATACAAGAGCAGACTAAGATAACTATTAGAGATCCTAAAAAAATAGATCATGGAATTATGAGCTGGAAAGACGCTTAGAAGCCATTAGGGCAACCTCCTCATTTTACAGAGGAGGAAATGGAGGCCCAGGAAACTTCAGCAGTTTGTACGAGGTCAACAGGTAGCAAGTGTCCAGAATGGGACCTGAGCCATGCAGAGGAAAGAGAAAGGTCTACAGGACTGGGGACTTAAGAGACGACTCAGATGTCACCTCTTACAAATGAGCTCTCTTTTGATCACTTTCACTAGACTCTGAAAATGCCAGTTTCTTAGAATTCAATGTGAACCTTTCAGTTCATGCACACAAACAAGAGACAAAGACAAAGAGAGACAGAGAAAGAGAAACAGAAAGAGACGGACAGAGAGACAGAGACAGAGAGACAGAGACAGGGAGAGACAGAGAGACTGGGGATAGGGAGGAGACTTGGCTCTCTAATGCTGTCCTAACCTTGTTGTTTGTATACCAGGTTAACCTTTCTGGCATCTGCAACCCCTCACAGTTTTTTATAATGCCCATTCTCCAACCCATAATCTCCAGCCCATCTTATTACCCTGCAGCTGTGGTTCCACTGATACAAGGAATGGCCAGATGAGGAAATTCTACCAAATGCAGGTTAGTATCTGCATCTTATAATCTTGGAGTATTGCAAAGAGCACTGTGAAAGTAAGTAATGTGCCAAGGATCACACCATCAGTATGGGCTGGAGATGGGACTGGAAACCAGACCTCCCTACCCTCTGGCACCTGGTCTTTTCCATGCTCCCCCCCACCCCATACTCTCACTCTCTCTCTCTCTCTCTCTCTCTCTCTCTCTCTCTCTCTCTCTCTCTCTCTCTCTCTCTCTCTCTCTCTCTCTCTCTCTCTCTTTCTCCCCTCTGAAATGAGGGGAAAGCTATCCAAAAACAGTATTTGCTGGGTTTTTTCCAAGCAGATCAGCTCTTCTTGGATACCGCATGTAGACCTTTCAGAAAACTCCTTTTGATGAACATTCCCTCTACCCAAGACCTAGTGTAGCATATTATCCCTGGCCAGTGAAGTGACGTTTGAGGAATCCTTTTGTATGAAAATGACTGGACACCAACTCCTGTCTCGAGTATCATTCAAATATCTTTTTCATTGCACAGGTAGCCTTTTCCTCACATCTCATCCCAGAGAGGAACTTTTAGACCCAACTGCTCAGAGCCCAAGCACTAGTCACATGCATGTTCACCAACCCAAACCCAACGATCGAACTTCCTGGAATCTCCCAGGAAATACTGCATTTTCACCTCCCAAAACAGCAAGTGACTTTGTGCTGTCAGTTTGGTGCAAAGACTGATTCTTATTTTGTGTTTTTCTCAATATGTTATCAAGGAGAAGAGTGTTTATAAGGCAGAGATTTACAGAGCTCCTCGTCAGCATCAGCTGGCTTCCAGCTTCGTGTCAGCTAGATGCATTTTGTATCACTCCAGTGTCTATGCAGTTGATGGCTGTAGTCAGAGAACAATAGAAAAGTAATGGAGCTGGCAGGCATATGAGCGAGCAAGGCAAGCGATGTCTATCTAATGGGGAAGGATTGTCCCCTGTGAAATATTTAAAACATTAGACACAAAACAATGAGTTTCATTAGTTTGGAAAACTGGCTAGCTCTGCAGTAGGGTTGCTTCCCCCAAACAACCCAGAAAGCAAACTGCAGAGCTCAAACCCCAGATCAACCATCCCTGATGACCCTCTGAACTAAGGGTAGGGAAGACCTACCCTCTAACATCTGTCTTCCCCCAACTCCATTGCCTTACCTCCTCAACCATGCTCCAGTGGAGGCCCCATCCATTTGGCTTGCCCAGGGCCAGGGGTGGGAAGGCATATCCCTGCACTACTGGGATGATTCCTCCCCCCAACAGCTTCATTATGGGCAACTCATCCCCAAAGGGCAACTCATCAACCATCACTGAACAGAGAATTCGGCACTCTCTCTCTCCGAGAATCTTGCTCTCACTGCAAATAAGGATGGTGTCATTTTTTTGTCTTTGTATCTGCCTGGCAAATAGTAGGCACTTCATAAATACTTATGAACTGATTGCTAAGCAGCTGGTCAAAGCCCAAGATCATTACTTTTATGAGGATTGCAAGTCTGTTCCTCTCCCTTTTAGGAAGGGCACCAAGCTGACCCCTCTCCAAGAGGAAAAGGCTTAATGAACAAAATGCTATGCATTTGATAACAAATAGGTGGGGTACTATGGAGACGGAATATTGCATGCACTGTCTGATGGTACTGCTGTATCACTTAGTTTCACTTGTTTCCCTTTTGCACAGGAGAAGATTCATTGAGTCTAGAAGGGAGTGTGATACATCTTGCAATCAATGAAATCGAAAAGCCAGACATCAATGAAACAACAACAAGAAAAATGAAATGAGAAATTAACAAAAGTATGTGGGTACTTAACAAAAGAAAAAGAATAAAAAATCTAGGTGGGTCAAGGACCCCTCCAAATCGGATGTCAGAATTGACACTTTGCTTCATGCTTTTCTTAGCTAATATCTATATTTTTTCTAGCATCCTTATTCATGCCTCCAACATGGGTTTTTTTTTACCTTTATTCTGCCATATAATCTGTCCCTTTCTCTAGCCGTAAAGAAATCCTAGGACATTTGGGATAACCCCTTTTCTATTATATTTACATCTTCTTTGCTCTATGTTATAGTTCTGATATCAGTAACACGCTTTGCCTTTGCACAAAATCCCAATTTTATACTACAATTTCCTTTCGCTCTCAACCAAGTTTCAGGCTTTTAAATTCCCTGACATTATCTCGATCACTGCATCTGGCAGTTAAAATCTATTAATTAAAATTTTCCCTTTTACATTTCTGTCCTACCCAGATCAGCTCAAGTTATTAGAAATGGGAGGATTTTTAGCATTGCAGGCACTGGTGACATCATGGTTACCATAGAAATAACAATCTCGCAACAATAATACCAGGTTCCTTTCTTTATCAGGAGTGCTGCATTGCTGGTGTTCAAATCTTCCACCCGTAGGTGAAAAGCTGAGAAGCTTCCTGTCATTGAATAATCCATAATCTTCCAAACACATTTTCCAGACTTAAAAAGGGAGGGGGGGGAGAGGGGGCAGAGAGGCAGGGAAAGAGAAATAAAGGGGAAAAGGGGGAGGGGAGAGGGGAGAGGGAGAGG
>CM053602.1:10375887-10397554 GCA_028646575.1 Pseudocheirus occidentalis | reverse complement strand
AGAGAGAGAGAGAGAGAGAGAGAGAGAGAGAGAGAGAGAGAGAGAGAAGGGCTATTTTTTTTAAATTTGTAGGCAATGTGTCATCTACTATAATTAGGCATAGGTACTTTAAAACTGTAAATAAAGAGAAGGCAAAAAAACACACAGATTTCATACCCAGACATGACAAGAACAACACATCCAATACAAAACCCCAGTGATTCTGCGTATGTGTATATGTATCTATGTACATGTGTATATGTGAGAATCCAGTTTTTTCCACTAACACTAGGGAATAGGTACTTTTTACAGCATTGCAATTACTCTCTGCAAACAGGGCTGTCGGTGTTAATCACCTCTTGAATATTTCTACTTCCAAAGGAAGGCCAGAGCTTCCTCCGGCCTGCTAGTCACCCACTGCTGCTGGTGCTGTAATTCTTGGGGGCAACCATCTGCTTTTTAGACTGCCTAGCTGAGCCTCTGCTGTCAGTTACAGTTCTGAGAGAACGAAAATTACTATCAGACCCCAATTACTCAGCCCTACTGTGGCCTGGTAATAGTGGAGCTGTTGTTGACCTTGATATGTCCACATACTCAGTTTTCACAGGCATCTTGTCTTTGGGATGTTTGTGCTTTTTAAAAAAATAATGCTAAATTAAACCACTTTAAATCTTGTTGTTTTCAGAAAAGCGGTGGCAAGAATGAGGAATGATTTAGAAATCCCTTTTAAACATGCCAAATTCTCTAGCCCAGCTCCCATAAATTAATGACTCTTTTAGTAATCAATAACAAGACATGATTTCCTACTGAATCCCCCCACAGCAGATCAATCTTCTGTTGCCACTATCTCCCCAATTTGGTGTTCCAAAGATTTATGACAGTGGCAAAAATGTTTTATTGAAATACACCGGGAACCTAATTGAGTACAATCCCGAGCAAATTGCAAAGGTATGTAATGCTATAATTAATGTAATTAGAGAGGGAAATTGATTGTCATTACAAATGCAATCAGAATCTTTTACATTATTATATTTGCCATGCTAATGGAGTTATTATTGCCACTTATAAAAGAGTTGCCCTTTCTTAACAGCAAAATTGGCAAAAAAGCAAACAATACATGGGAGGCTATTGGAATGCGTCAGGTCAGGCTGGGAAGCAGTAGGCCAGCAGTCACAGCACACAGACAGTTTATTCATCCCAGCCATCTTTTTGATGAATTCAGATTGCCCCAGCTGGACTGATCATGGGGTGGTCTTCACTGAGCAGCCAGACAGCTCAAATGAATGGATCTTCCACTCCACATAGGTATTCCTTTGCACAGAAAGATGGAGTCACACTCTTACTGCTCCGTTGAATCAAACCAGGCTCAGTAACCAAATGGCCTTGCCATCCAGGGTGTCGTTTTCTTTTGCTGAAGCCAGGTGTGAGGCAGCCAGCAAACAGGTCAGAGTGATTATACTCGGAATGTTCATATGATACAACATCGAGTCTACCTGAAAAAATGGGGAAAAAAGGTTAAACCAGTTGAATAGTAAAGGGGTGGCCTCTGATTGCAGTTTTTACTGAAATTCCATCAGGAGATTATAGATTTAGCACTAGAAGGGCTCTTAGAGATCATCTGATCCAATCCCTTCTCCTTCCCCATGTCTTTTCCTTCCCCATTTTATAGATGACGAAATAGGCTGAGAGAGTCAGGTTTCTAATGTCCCAAAGGCACTGAGAGGCCTAGAATTGGAGCCGTTTCAGTCATGTTTGATTCTTCATGACCCCATTTGGGGTTTTCTTGGCAAAGATCCTAGAGTGGTTTGCCATGTCCTTCTCATTTTACAGATGAGGAAACAGAGGCAAACAGGATAAAGTGACCTGACCAGGGTCACACAGTTAGGAAGTATCCGAGGCCAAATTTGCACTGTGGAAGATGAGTCTTCCTGACTCTAGGCCTAGCACTCTAGCAGCCCAGGATTTGAGTACAGAACCTCTGACTCCAAAACCAATACTCTTTCCAAAGCTCCTAGTGATACCTTAATTGCCAAATCTGATGGTGTTCTCCATGCTACTCTCTTGTCAACTTCATCAGTGCCTGTGGCTTTGATTACCATCTCTGGACTGATGACCCTCTCCTTCCTATACTCTGTGATCCAGCCAAACTGGCCTCTTCTCTGTTCTTCACATGTCACTCTATCTCCCATCTCTGTATCTTTGCACTGGCCATGTGGCATACCTCTTGAGTCGATGTGTCATAAAATTTCTTTCATCCTTCACAACTCAGTTCAGGGACTACCTCCCACATGAAGCCTTTCCTTCTTTATACTCCTTCTCAAAGTGCCCTGGAACAGATTATCTTATATTTCTTCTCTTCATAGTGATTCTTTATATACTTAGAGATTATTTTCTTATTTTCTCCTCCATTAGAAGCTCCTGGAGAGTAGAGTTGTTTGTTTGTTTTGTAGTTTTATCCCTAGCAACTAACACAGTGACTGGCAAACAGTAGGTGCTTAATAAATTCTTATTGGTTATTCTGATTGATTTTTACAATATCACTGGTTTTCTGAATTAACTGAAATCCAATCATTTCCTCTCTGCCCAGTACTGTTTTCCCTTGGCTCTTTTCCTACCTTTTCCATTTCCACTCCTGGAATGGCAGCCATTTCCTCTCCCACCTACGTATGGATGTAACTATCCTGGATTTTCTTTCCCTTGCTCCAAAGGGCTCAATTATCACCTCTCTGCAAATGACTCCAAAATGTCTATATCTAGCCCGAACTTCTTTCTTATACTGCAGTTTTGCATCACCAACTGCTTAACAGACATCTCCAACCTACATATGTGTATTAGCTTCTCAAACTCCAAATGTCCAAAGTAGAAATGCTCATCTCTCCTCTAATGCTGACCTTCCTCTACACTTACTCTTTCTGCCCTATGGTAGCAGTCTCCTATTTATACAGCTTCAGATTCTCAGAGTCATCCTGGAGTTTTCCCTTTGCTACACTTCTCATACCCACTAGGTTTCCAAGTCTTGTTGATTCTACCATCACAATATCTCTCACATCCTGCTTCTTCCTTAGAGCCCTGCAGTTCCCACCTACTTCAGGGCTGTTGTAAAAGCCTCTTTATCATTCCCCCACTTCCCATCTCTCCTCTCCCACACAATCTACCTTCCATACAGGTGCTAAAATACCTTCTTATGGCACAGGTCTGACCACATCACCTCCCCAGAGCCAATCTGCTGCCAAGGTCTGCAGCATCTCTTGAATAAACCCCTTTCTCTCTTCTGGCACTACCACCACCTTGGTGCAGGCCTTCATCACCTCAGGTCTGGACCACTGCACTAGCTGCTAGTGGATCCACCTGCCTTAAGTCTCTCCCCACTTGAATCCACCCTCTATTCAGCCACCAAAGTGATTTTCCTAAAGTAGAGGTCTGATCATGTCATCCCCCTACTCCATAAACTCCAATGTCTCCCTATTGCCTCCAGAAGCAAATGAAAAGTGTTCTGCTTGGCATTCGAAGCCCTTCATAACCTCGCCCCCTCCTACTTTTCCAGTCTTCTTATACCTTAATCTCCAATGCACATTCTGATTCAGTGACTGGCCTCCTGCCTGTGCCACAAACAAGACCTTCCATCTCTCAGCTCTGCATATTTTCTCTGGCTGTCCCCCATACCTTGAAGGCTCTCGTTTTTCTGGTCAGACTATTGAGTCACCTGACTTCCTTTGGGTCCCAACAAAAAACTCATCTTCTACAGGAAGCCTCTAATTTCAGTGCCTTCCATTGTAATGTTTTTCTTCCCATTTATCCTGAATATAGCTTGCTTCATATGTATTTACTTGTTGTTGCTTCCCCCATTAGACTGTAAGCTCCTTGAAGGCAGGGCATATTTTTGCCTTTCTTTGTATTCCCAGTCCTTAGCACAGTGCCTGACACATAACAGTCACTTAATAAATGTTTATTGACTAACAATATTAAGCACTTCCTGAATGCCTCTAGGATTCTTTGGACTGGAAGGCCTCCAAACTACCTTTCCAGGCTGATTTTCCAGTACTCTCCTTTAAGTATTCCATGTTCTCGCCAAGCTTGTCCAAATTCCACACTCTACCTCCAGTCTCTGCCTTTCTACACAGACTCGCCTGGATGCATGAAAACTGCTTTCCCCTCACATGGGTCTTTCATAATCCTTTAAGGCTCAGCTCAGAAGCTGCCTTCCCTGTGAAGCATTCCTTGATTCCTCTGACTTGTTAACAGTGTTCTCTCTAGACTCTGATCACCTTGTACTTCCTGACCAGTGTACATGTCATTGTCCCTTCCCACTCCAGCCCCCCTGGATTGAATGCTCCTTGGGAGAAAAGCCCATTCCTTTCTTATATGTGTATCCCCAGTAGCCAGAATAGTGCTCAGCACATGGCAGCTGTTTACTGAATATTTGTTGAAGTAAATTTATTTGTTCAACTCCAAGGTTAGGAAAACAGATGATAAATGGATACTACAGTCTGGTCTACATGCAGATTCAGTATATCTAGTTTTAGAACAAGATCTTTGCCAAGGACTGGCTCACTCAACTGGCATTCCAAAACATCTAAGGGTAGGGAACCATTTGTGGTGGCATCCACTGAGTACCCCTTGAAGCAGGGGCTCTTCCAGCCTTACTTTGGAGGTGCCCAGCGCCCCAAGATTCAGGACTGTAAGGTGACTCCAGGAGGATCCAACAGACTGCACAGCATAGTAGACAGAGGGTCTGCCTTGGAGTCAGGCAGATCTGATTCAAGTCTTGTCCCCAACTCATGCTACTGTACCTGTGTCAGGGTGGGCAAGTCATTTAACCTCTTAGTGGCCCAGGTAACTCTCTGAGATTGTAAGGGACAAAGAATGATCACATCTAGATCAGTAAAATACTATGTCTAGTTGAGGCAGCCACACTTTGGGAAGGACACGGGTACGCTGGAAAATGTCTAGAGCAGCGGTTCTCAACCTGTGGGTTATGTTCAATCTGTAACAATGAAAATCCATCCTGCATATCAGATATTTGCATTATGATTCATAACAGTTGCAAAATTATAGTTATGAAGTAGTAACGAAAATAATTTTATGCTTGGGGGTCATGATGATATGAGGAACTGTATTAAAGGGTCATGGCATTAGGAAGGTTGAGAACCACTGATCTACAGGCAGGTAACCAGGATGGTAAAGGGCCTGGAGTTCATATCATATGAGGATGAGTTACTCAACCCCAAGAAGAGTCAGGGGAGACATGAGAGCTGTCTTCAGGTATCTGAAGGGCTCTCATGTGAGAGACAGACTAGGTTTCTTTCAAAAAGGCCCTGGAAGGGAGAACTAAGAGCAACAGGAAAAAGTTGCTAAGAGGCAAATGTAGGCTTGATCTTGGGTCCCATGGCCATATAACTCAAGCTGTCCAAGAGGAAGACGAGCTGTCTGGAGAGGTAATGGGTTGCTTTTCATTGGAAATCTTCAAGCAGGGGCTAGATAACCATATTTTGTGTATGACTTAGTAGAGAATTCTAAGTCAGGTATAGGTGGGACTACATGGCCCCTGAGAGCCTTTCAAATTCAACAATTTTGTGATTTTTCTACAACTCAAAAAAGAAATTTAAAATTCATTTCATCATGTTAAGAGCAGTGGAAATCCTGGCTTTATTTTTACTCTTCCAAACCATGAAGGAGATCGCTGTCATTTTGTCTGACAAGCCACAGAAGGGAGATGATGGCTCTTAGATCTCACTAAATCCTTTTGGCTATGAAAATTCTCAAAGCCCTAACTGCTTATGTCACTTGATGCATCACCCTGGGCTTCTTATCTCTTCCCAGGAAAAAACTAAGGTCCTGCCAGAAAACCAGGCTTGAAGGAAGCCCAGCTTCAATCATTCCTTTCTCTGCAAAATGAGGGGGTTGGGGGAGATCATTTTTAATGTCCCATTCCAGCTCACAACCCAATCCTGTGAATAGCAACAAAGCAGAACGGGAGACTTGAAGGTCATGTGTGGTACAGTATCTAAACATTAGTTTGGAAGCAGAGGAAGGAAGTTCTGATTGCATGTCTGCCACATACCCTCAGACAAGCCACCCAAGGTTTCTGAGCCTCAGTTTTGTCATCTATACAATGAGATGGATGGGGGAGATGATTGCTAAATCCTTTCGAGTTCTAAACCTCTGATCCTATGATTACTGAAGAAGCATGAAATCGAAGAAGGAGGAAGTTGCTAAGCAACAAAGACTCCTCTTGTCTAAAATGGTTCTGCCTCATCCTTCGTTTTTGACTAATTTTCTGTTTGCTGGGTATTTTTTCCCCCTTTTTTGATACAATTAAATCTCCGAACACTTTATCTTTTTGCCCTTACAATATATCCTAGCTCTGAGAGCACTATTTAGCTTATGGGTTCATACTCATCCAGTGTTAAATACTGGCAGATGGAGAACCTGAACATTAACTGGAGATGGCTCCTGGCCAGCCTACCAAAACCTTGCACGGAGCAATTTAGCAACAGCAAAGGTTTGAATGGCTGTGTGGTTATCTCCGTTGGCAATGGCTGCAATGGATTACACTGTCACACAATGTTCAGCCAAGTATATCACAGTGTCGGAGTGAGACCCGATCTGGAGCCTTGATCCTTAAGCTGTCGATACTGACGTCCAATTGGCAGCCAGATAATGAGAAAGTTCTATAAACACTGGACAAGGCAGCACATAGTATTATCTCCCATGCATAAAGTGTTTATCAAGAAACAAAGCTATAAAGCTCATTTCTGTAAAATGGATCTGTTTCCTACCAGTTTCCATTATAAAATTGGAGATGAGTTCCCAGAAAGAAAAAAAAACAAACAAAAAACTTTTCCCTCTCCCCCTCATCCCTAGTAGAATCAGTTGAAAACCTTTAATGAGGAGGTGTTAAGGAACTGACATTACATATAAGCTAACTAGGTAGTGACCTAAACAGTATAATTGGAGTGGTGCCACTTAGCTCAAAAATCTCAGCCTCTTTGTCCTGCAGCACATTCTCCCTACCTGGCCTGAAATTCCCACCATTATAATGATTTCTTTGGATTAAACTAAAGGAAAGAGAAAAGAATTCTGCCTAGAGATAGGAGTTGCTAACAGCACAACTAGAACCCCAGCATGAAGAAAGGGGTGGGGGGCAGATTCATGGGCTCTAACCTTTCCTGAAAACAAGTAGGACAATCAGATTAGGTGCCTAGAAGCCTGTGGCTCATGCTAGGGAGCAGCTTGGAAAAGGGGGACATGCCACCCAGACACTGTTTTTTTCCTAGGACAGCCTTGTTTACAAGGAGAAAGGTTTTAGTTTACCTCAGCCGAAACAAATCAGAATATCCCTTCCTGCTTTGCTTCTGTACCTCCTGGCTAACTCTCCACTCAGAAGCCAAAATAGACGTCTTAAATCACTGAAACGCTTCCAGTGCACTGGGGTCCATGGCAGGCTTGGGAAGTGAGGGAAGATGAACCCTGACACCATTTTTTAATGCAAAAAGCATTATTCTCTAAGTGAAAATCCCTTTCAGATTAGAGAGGAGTGGGCATCTCGATAAGCATTTATTAAGGCTCCACTGCATGTCAGGCCCTATACCAGGCACTGGGTAACATACATACAAAGATGAAACAAGCCCTGCTCTAAAGGAACTCGAATTCTATTGAAGCAACATGTACACAGAGAAGTATTTACCAAATAAATATTTACATTATACAAAATACATTCAAGATAGTTACATGTGAGGTAATTAGAAAGGGAGGGCACCAGTAGATGGGCAGATTGGGAAAAGTTTCATGGAGAAAATAGAACATGAGTTGTTTCTTGAAGGAAGAGGGATTCTCTGAGGCACAGGTAAGGAGGTTGGTCATTTCCAGCAAGGAAACAGCCACTGTAAAGGCAAGGAGAATGGAGAGAAAAGGCCCTAAGCGAAAAACAGAAAGACCACTTTGGCTGGATTGCTGACCATGGGCGAGGGGATGGCATGGGAGGGGATGAGAGGGGAGAGGAGAAGAGGAGAAGGGAAAATAATGCATGATGAGGCTATAGTAATAGGTTGGGCTTTAGGGACAGGTTGTGGAAGGTTTTAAAGGCTCAAATTGAGGATAGAGGCAATGGGAAACCAGTTGAGTGAGCAGGGGAATAACATGGTCATATCTGTGCTTAAGGAAGGTCCCTCTGGCAGCAGTATGGAAAATGTATTGGAGTGGGGAGAGAGGTCATTGTAGTCTAGACAAGGGATGGTGGGGACCATGCACTAATGAGGTAGCTGTAGGAGTTAGATGTAAGAGAGATTGTGGCATTAGAAATGGCAAGATCTGGCAACTGGTAGGATAGATGGATGGAGGGAGAGTGGGCAATTCAGAATAAAACCAAGCTTACAGACCTAAGGGAATGCAATAAAGGCAGTGCATTTTAAGAAACTGGAAGTCTGGAGGGGGGGGGGAGTGGTTTGGGAGAAAAGATAATGAGCGCTGGTGTTTGATATGCTAAGTTTAAGATGTCTCTAAGGCATCCAGTTGGAAATGTCTAACTGGAAGCTGGTAAAGTGAGACTAAAGCCCAAGGTAGGGATTGGTTGTCATGGAAGTTCATGATATCACCAAGAAAGAAAGTACAGAGAAGAGGGCCCAGGACAGAGTTTTGGGGAATACCCCCAGTTAGCAAGCATGGTACAGGTGATGAGCCAGCAAAGGAGATGAAGGAAGAACCATTACACTAGTAAGAGAAGAATATGGAGAGAAGAGTGCCATGAAAACCTAGAGAAGAGAGAAAATCCAGGAGGAGAATGTGGTCAATATAGAGATAAAGAAAGATGAAGACTAAACCCTGACCCTCCCCCCCCCCAAAAAAAAAACACCATCAGATTTGGCAATTAAGAGATCACTGGGAATTTGGGATACAGGATGATGGCTTAAAGGAATGTTTGGGCATAATAAATGGTGTTTTTTAAGAATGGGGGACAGGCATTTTGGGTACTTGTATCATAAAATTCTAAAATATCATACCTAGGAGGAAGCTTAGGAATTATCAAGTCCAACTCCCAACAGGCATATGAATTCCCTTCACAACATTCTTGTCAAGGGCTCATCTAGGTTGTAACCCTCAGAGCTAAAGCTCCTAATCCCATCTATTACCTCACACCCATCAAATTAACAACATCATCCAAGCATAATGAAAAGCAAAGTTGTAAAGAAATAGGTATGCCTCCTACCTGGGGAGCCAGTACTTCTTAGTCTCCTTTGCTGCCTCAATCATTGCCGGTGGAATGGAAATGCAGTCCCATATCTTCAATCCAGTCCCTATGCACTGTACCTCATGACAATTCTAGAAGGTCCGTCTTTATAGTAAGGCAAAATCTACCTCCTGTAACTTCCACCTATTGGTCTCTGTCATACCAAAGAAAAAAATCTACTTCCTCTTCCATGGGGCAGTGAAGAGGAATTTCACATTCCATCTTAGGTCTTCTGATTTCCAGCTTCAACACCTTTAATCCTTTTATTTTATTTTATTTTAATTTAATTTAAATGTTATGTTATGTTATGCTACTTTTCAAACCCAGGCTTCTATTTATTCATTTTTTGCATTTAAAATATTCTGCGATGACATCTTTGGCCTGAAATTCCTTACCATAGTCCTTAACAACAACACATCTGCAGCCAACCACTTTACAGGGCCTTCCCTCTCTGTCAATTTTGCAGAGGCCTACTCATTCTCCCAGCTTCTTGTGGTCACCAACCTTGATCAAGTTGATTTGGTGCTCAGCACATAGGGCCTCAACCAACTTAACATACATAGGTTCATCACAGTTAAAAGCAAGTACACAAAGATGGGCTTGGCGTTTGTCCAAGGCTTTGGCAGCTTCACGAATTCCACGAGCTAGGCCACTGTGGAAGAGTGCGGTCTTCAGCACTTCTTGTAGAGCAGTGTTAATATCCATTACACCTCCAGAAGCAATGCCTTCCTCAACCATGGCAGCAATTCATGGGTGAAGCTAAATCTTGAAAACACCCGGGAGCCTCCACCTCCTACTAGACTCAGTGGCAACAGGGAAAGAGCCCTCCAATCCCTCTAATTACTCCTTATGTGACATGACACTCTGAAGTCACACTTTACTCTCAGCATACCTTATTTGCATAAAATGTGGCACCCAGGCCATAACACAATACTGCCTGTGTGATGAGTCCATGACCGATTACCACCAGGCTATCTCTTTCCTCATTCAGGGCTCACTTTATTACCTGAGTGGCTCTGGAATCTCATCTGCGCAGATCTTCCCCACAGCCTAGTACAACTTACAAACTTACTCTGAACAAATTCATCCTACTTAAGGTCACTTCGCTTCTTTGTTCCAGTCAAGTCCCACTGTTTACTCTTCCTGAGCTTGCAGAATGACTCAACCACAACTCCCACACACTTTTCGTAAGTGCTGCTCTCCAGACAGGCCTTACATCCTGTGCCTAGAAAATTGATCTTCAGGCTCTAAGGAGTTGACATTTAGACTTATTAAATTTAATCTTGTTAGATTTGTTCCATCATCCTGTCTAGACCTTTTTGGATCCTGATTTTCTCATCTAGCCTATTAACTTTTGTTCTCAGTCAGAAATTCAGTAAGCGTACAGTCAACGCCTCCATCTAAAAGACTGACACAAAAGTTAACAAGAACAGGACGAAGAGCAGGCACCCCGTTACAGACCTCCCTCTAGGATGACATCTGTATTTTTGCACCCACATAACTGTCCAAACACTGGTATGCATTTGGTCCTTTTGTCCCCAAGGATACTATGACTATAGTTTTCAAATGTTTCTATCCAGATATTATGAAGACTGACTAATTTCTCCACTTTTCAGTGTTTCAGTATTCACTGATGAGAGTACTCCCTCTTTCTTCTGTGTATAGCAGGGACTGGCAAAATATAGCGCCAGGGTCAAATCTGAAATAGGCTAGATATGACACTTAAGCCATAGTTTGCCAACTCCTGGTCTATATATATCCATTGTAATCTCTCCAGACTTTGTCTTCTTGTGATTCTAGGCCAAGTCCTCCCAGAAATTCTCCATAGAGAATTTATTTAAATACTAGAGTCCTTTCTCTATGTCTCTTAAAATTCTTCAATTAATCAATCAACAAGTGAGTGCCTGCTCTGTTCCAGGAACCACGCTAGGCACTAGGGACACAAAGACAAAAAGCAATCTGTACCCCAAATAAAGGGCATCTTGGATAAAAGTTCTATGCTCCAGCAACGAGTGTCCACTCTACATTCCTCTTTTGTTCTTTGGGTCCCCTCCAACTGCTCCAAGTTCCAGGATTCCTGGCCCCTGGGCATTATGAGAAGAATAATGACATCTTTAGCCTACTAGGTCCCCAAATCCTACAGCCATGGCCTGGGAAGATGAAAAATAACTTGAGGACTTTTTGACATTGTTGCTTAGTGATATATACCAAACATCACTTTTCGGAGAGTAGACTTCTAGTCACAGCTTCCTATAAAGAGTTGGCACCGATTTACTGCTTTTGTTCAATAGGTAGGGCTTTATTTGCCTCTCACTGTGCAACCCACCAAGGGAGAAAGCCAATGTGTCCCCTGAAAACTTAACTTAATGCTCTTTGAGTGCCAGTAGAAATGTTATTTGCTGTTAGGCAACTCCAACAAATGTACATAGCTTCTCCTTCCCACATCCACTTTCCTCCTGCTCCCCCTTTGCCTGAAACAGGGTCATATGGTCAAATTTCCATTCAGATCTCCAGCTTCCTAGCAAATCAGTACATAGTGCACATCTCCGAGATACTTCATTTCTCTTGGAAGAGACAGACCTTCAAAACAAAGCTTCCTGTAAACAACGAAGGCTGGAGAAATTAATGTGCAACATACTTTTTTTCATGATAACTTCTTTTCCCTCTTCCCCTAGAATCCCTCAAAGTTCAAAATCTTAACCTTAATCCATCAAATAGGCAAATACAATTAAAAGCAAACAAACTCTATGCTGGCAGGGTCATGGAGAAACAGGTCTACGTATTCAGTATTGTAAAACGACAAACTTATAGAATGTTTTTGCCAAGCAATCTAACAACATATAGAAAACATTGCAAAGACTACCATAACTTTGACCCGCTCAGCACATTGTTAGGAATATATCTTGAAAGCGTTATGAAGAGTAGCAATGGTATGCAAAAGAGTTCTTCAAAGATTGTCATGGCAGTACTATATGTAATTAAAAGAAAGTCACTTAAAAATACAACAAAAAGGGAACAGTTAAAGGAATCGTGGTACACATTTTTTTGAGCTGTTGTTTGGTCATTTCTGGTCCTGTCTGACTCTTCACGATGTCATTTGGGGTTTTCTTGGCCACTCCCTTCTCCAGCTTGTATGAGGAATTGAATCAATCAGTTAAGTGACTTACCTGGGATCATACAGCTAGGAAATGTCAGAAGTCACATTTGAACTCAGGATGAGGAATATTCTTGAGTCCAAGGCCAGCGCTCTATCTATCCACTGCAGCACTACCTAGCTGCCCCATCAGTTTAATGGAAAACTCTAATGCCATTGTTTGGGATGAAAAATACCCTTCACCCTTTATTTAGTGAAAAAAAGATAAACACAGAGATGTCTTAGGATAAGAACAGGAGTTTATTCTCTTCCCCAGGAGAAGAGGGCAGTCTGCGCCATGACTGAGCATGGAGAAGAGGCACATTTCAAAGGGTAGAACCAGAATTTATAACTTAACTTAGTCAAGTGCCCTTTCCCAACTATTTCCTCTCTCATTGGTAGAGAGGCAGAACTCACTAAGTTCTTCCCAACTGGGACAGAAGAAGAGGGAGGGGAGGGGCCTTGGAAGGCTGGAAAACAGACAAAGGAAGGTAAAAGTGATTGACAGCAGCCATGGAGGAGGGGGGAGGAAGGGAAGCTTAACAAGCCCAAATTGAGAAGTGTTCACTCATTCCATACACCATCAAGACCAACAAGTATAAGGAATACAAAGAAATCTGGAGAGAACCTTCTAGAATAATATGACTGGGACAAAAAGTAGAACCGGAATAATGAAATACGCACTAACCACAGCCATACAAGAAAAAAAGCGAATGAGAAGGAATGGGTGAGCAAAGACGCAGGACATAGGGATGGGAAGGGAGGAACTGAAAACTTATGAGATCTTAACCTTTGAAATGAATTGATCTGAATGCAAATTCAAATGGTGAGGTTTAATACCAGATTTAAATAAAACATTTAAGTTTTTAAAAATCATAAATCCAAGTCTATTATTAAGGATCTTGCATATCTAAAAGACCCTTCCCTCTACTATCCTGACAATTTCAACAAAAATTGAATCAGAAGAGAATATAAGGCAGCATACAAGGAATCAGGCTATGTTAATGATAATCCCAAACTCATCCCTGCCACAAACGCCCCAACAACACAGTGCTTATATTATGCCTTTAAGGTTTGCAAAGCACTTTACAAACCTTGTCTCATTTGGTCATCACACCAATCCGGAGAGGTAGGTGCTATTATTACCCTCATTTTCCAGAGAAGGAAGTTGAGGCAGAGAGAGGTTAAGTGACTTGCCCAGGATGGAATTGCTGTTAGTAAGGACCTGAGGCCACATCAAATTTAGAACTTTCTGACTTTGTGCATTGTGGCGCCACCTAGCGACCAAGGAGGCTTCTTCATTTTTACTACAAGTACATGGGTAGACACAGTGAAAACATAATATAAAACAGGGAAAGAATGATGGGCAAATTATAGTAACAACTGACGTGTCTATCCACCTTATGGCTGGCAATGCCCGTTCACTATATTATCTCATAACAGACCTGTAAAGTAGACATTAGAGGAATTATCCCCATTCTACAGATGAGAAAGGGAAACAGACATGAGAATGTATGAAATATTTCACATAATATTAAATGCCAGCTTTTATAACACTGTACCAAAATGCGTAGAAGAATCTGTGTTGTCAAAAAGTCTAGAAATATATTGCCTACTCTTTGAATTTCAAAAAAAATTCATGTGCTCAGCTAATTCATCAAGTCTAAATTTTGATAAAGATGACTTCAGTTTGTTTTATTGAGGGCTATAATAAGGTTCTTTTGGATGGACAAAGTAAATCTAGGCCTGCAGACAACATAGTGAAAATGTATCCTCTGTTCTAATGAACAGATGTATAAAACTGGATGGTGGTTGAATTGGACACAATTTCAAATGCTCATGACTTTCTCTTACATGGGATCTGGGCTGAGATCCTAATTACAGCATTAGAGAAGGCCAGCTGGAGCAGGGGCTGATTGGAAATATTGGCTATACATATTTGTATGCCTAGACATCAGCTTAGTGTGATTTTTTCTAATTATTAATAAGCAACAGTGTTCTTTTCCTTTTCAACCCTCGTTCTTGTCCTTCCTACCTCTCCCCCTACCTCAGCAAGATCGAAACAAAACAAAACAAAGGCCTCAGCCTAGTCTTAACTGAGGATTGCCAGGCACTGGAGGAACAGAGCCAGATGTAAAAGTCTGGCCCACTGCAAATGGCTCCTCCCCAGAGGCTAAAGAACAGAGTGATCATTTCAATTGAAAAGAGGCATAATATGTAGTCACCTAGACCTAAAGATTTTCTGGACTCCACAGGACTGTGCTTCAGACTCCCCTAAACTGGGTGATCTAGAGAAGAGCTCCGAAAGAACTCACAAATTTCCAGTCTGATCGGGTTGCTACAATACTAATTTTTCATTTTCTTTCCTATTTCACTTCCAGAGCAAGAGGTTAGCAACTGTTACTAGCTAAGTAGTGTGGTTATTTTTAAGTTTTGCCAAAAACAATTTGAAACAATGAAATTGGATCCCCAGTGGATAAACTACAAAACCCTAAATAAATATTCCTTTTGAATGGCTAAGATCACATGACCATAGAGTTCTCTTGCTGTTAACAAAAGGAATGAAATTTTAGGCTTTATCATCAATAAATATCAGTACCAAACACATGGCTGCTTCTAATCAAACCAGCCGAAGTAAGCCAAAATTGTGCTTGATTTCTTAATCAGAACAGTCAGATTTATTCCTGGTATAGATTTTTACCTCAATATGCCAATTTTAAAGCAATGTATCCTATGACCTCATTCAAAATGCCCAAGGGTACCACTGAGGTGACAGCCTGCTACAGTGGAAAGAACAGGAGCTTGACCTATGATCACCGGAGAACTCCTAGGGGAGGCAAATGCCTTTACCAACACAAATCAGCAACTTCTCTGCAACTTAGAGTCTTCTTGGTTCCCTAAAGTATTGAGAAGCTAAGTGATTTGCCCACTGTCAAACACCCATTACGGGGAGGGGGGGGGGGAGGTGGAACTTGAACCCAGGCCAGCTATCTTACTGGAGACAATATCTCTCAAATCACATTGGGAACACAATTCCTTTCACATGTGACTGTAGTCACGCTTTTCTTTATTCTTTCTCTCTTTTTCTCCAATATGGCATAATATGTGAGCTGGTCATGTAGTGAAAATAAGGGCGAACTGATAACCATAGCAATGTGCTGGGAAATGTTTAACAACCAGCTCTCTAGGGGGAGAAAAAGGAAGCACGAGGCACTTTTATGTTTAATCTGCATTATTAACACCTTCTTCATCACTTTCCTAAGTTTGGACAATCAACGAAACAATAAAGAAAGCCCTGTTTTGCAGAATTTGCTTTTTTCCAAGACACAAACGTTTACACTAAAAATTTCGCATTAGACTCTGGGGAGCTGGTTCAAACCGGCTCCAGCACAGCACTGGATTAAGGGGTCTAATGTTCTGCTGATAGCCTTGCTTTGTTTAGACAACATAAGGAAGGCCCTCAGAGTGTTGGGTGGGCCTCTTGTGTTAAATTTAGGGGAAGAAACGGGTGAGAATCACACAGGAGAGATGGGCAAAGATAGAACTTATATTCTATTAGGATAAATGAAATGCATTTTCATGATAGCTAGGTTTGAATTGCATGAGAACAAACGTTTCTGAGTATATTCAAGCCTCTACATTAGCTTGGCTATAGTATAGATTAAATAGATTAGGGATTCCCTTATGTATACCCATATGGAACCTAGGCTTATTTCATACAAGAACAAGGAATATTGATAAGGGTTTTACTCCCAACACTGCCGTGGGAATCAATGGCCAACCTATGGCTTAAAGCAAAGGAGAAGAGTGAGACAAAGAGCTCTTTAAAAAAAAACAGTTATTATATTTTTTCATTTTGTTTTATTTATGCTCTTGTTTTTACACCCCAGTCACTTTCACATTCCCTACCCTGACCTCACCATGACCCAGAGAAGCTGTCCTTTGTAAGAAGTAAGGACATCTCCTCAAAGCCAACCCACCCAACAACCATGGCCAACAGCATAGGCCACATTTTGCCCTTCCTCTCCAAGGAAAGGTGGAAGGCACAGGAAATGCTCGTCTTAAAGAGTTAATATTCACATTGTCAGAGTATGTGGCAGTCAAACAAAAATACATTTTAAATAAATTATGTTTTGATTCAATTTACATACTAAGAGAGTCTAGCTCATCTTCCTTCTTTAAAAGGGAATATTGGATTTTCACCATTCCAAAGCAGAGTCATACAAAGGCTTTGTAATGTAATGTATCAGTGGGAGGTAGAATTCACCCTTTGTCTGGGGTATACTGCTGCATGATTCATTAGGGTTTCCAAATGCTACCAGAGGGGCTTTCATGGCTTAGCTCAATATACAAGCAGAATGAAAAACAGGTAAAGGATTGGACCTGTGATTTCCTTAGTATGACTCCAAAAAATTCAAAGGGTTTTAGGCACACTTCATTGGTTGATTTCAAATCTTGTCATTCAATTAAGTCACAGATCCACGATTTTTTCCCAGTGGATGTCTACAATGAGAGAGTGTATAAGTCAAGGACCTGGAATTTGATTGGAAATATATAACTGACAGTCTTAGAGAGCTCCCTAATACTTATAGACTTTATGTGATGTTATTATGGTAACACAGTAAAAAAATGTCAGCCCATCAACTGGGGAATGGCTAAACGGGTTGTGGTATATGACTATTGTGCTGTGGGAAGTGAGGAGCAGACAGACTTCATAATGACCTGGAGAGACTTGTATAGACTGATGTTGAGTGAGAGGAGCAGAACCAGGAGAACTTTGTACACAATTACAGACATAACGTATGTGTGACAACTAACCTTGATAGACTGGGCTCCTCTCAGAAATGTAAGATTATAACTCCCAAAGACTCAGGATGGAAAGAGCTATCCACATGCAGAGAAAGAGATACGGAGTCTGAATACAGATTGAAGCAAACGGCTTGCTCTCTCTTTTTCTTGTTTTGTTTTGTTTTGCTTCCTCTTTCCCATTATTCATTCCATTTGTTGTAATCCTTCTTCACAACCTGACTAATGTTTAATGTGAAGGTATACATACTTCCTATATTTGACTGCATGCTGCCATGGGGAGGAGGGGGGAGGAAAGGGAGGAGGAGAATATTTGAAATTCAAGGGAATGTGGAACTGAATGTGGTAAACTAAAAGTATATAAATAAATTAATCTAAAAAATAAAAACATGTCAGAAGCGTGTTTTGAACTCGGTTCTTCCTGACTATGTCCACCATATTATCCTCCAACCTTAGAAGTGACAAACATTGGCAGGCTGCCACTTGGAACAAATAACACTCCTCAGAGCTATCAGAATCAGATTAAAATGTAACTCGGAAATATTTAACAAATGAAATAAATTAAAACACAACAGAATATAAATGACATTGATGTGTAGTCTTCTTTTTTTCTCATTTTCTTTTCTGTGTCATCTTCTAAGTCAATATGAACCTGAAGGGCTCCTTATATACTGTTTAATGCCCTTCTCTTTCCATTTAAGTCTGAGGAACCTGCTGCTCCACACTGTAGGAGACTTTCTCTTGAATCTTTAGGAAACAATCTATTTACTATATTCAACCCAATGGACTTTCCTCTCTTTCCTCCAGTGAGCCTCTCTTGGCTTAATCAATTCTTGTCCCCTTCCTTCTCACAGAAGAACAATAGAGCAAAAAGAAGTTGACACTGAAGGGGAATTTAGATATTTTTGAATTTAAAAAGCAAAGATAAAACCATATCACACACACACACGCACACACACACACAAACACACACACGGCACTGTTTCTTCTCAAAAGTAAGAATATGTATTTACCAAAAAATGTCAGTATTATTGGTAATTGTTTTTAGTTTAGCTCTTTCTTGCATTTAAAGTGCATTTGATATCAATTACCAAGGCTGGATATTTAAAAATAAGAAACCATTGATCACATAGGGGAAAGACAACCCCTGAGTGAAAGGCCATCCTTACTAAAAACTACACAGAGTAAGTAATAGTACGATGTTATGAGACCTAAACCCAAAGTATTTCCCCTGTCAAGAAGCTAGAGCCCCTGGCTGAAATCCCTAGCTCTAGAGATCTTGGAAACAGGGCATCACAGACTTTGAGAGCTGGAGGAACCCCAGGGACCAACTAGTATAGCCCAGAGCAGAAAAAGAATCCTGCCTCCCACCCCATTATCCCCAAGATAGCATGCCTTGTACATAGTGATCCTGTAGCCTCTATTTACAAGGCTCTAAAGAAGGAAAACCTACCCTTGCCTGGCCTCACACCAGGCCATTCCCCTCCCCCCCTCTTTGGGACAGCTCATCAAATCTCTTGGCAGCTTCCAGCCATTTGGGGCTCCTGCTTTTTCTTCCTGTGAACAAACAAAACCAGCCTAATACCTCTTCCATATTCATTTCTTTGGGATAATAATAAGAGTCCATACATATCTCCCTAAGATTTTAAAACTGCAGTTCCTGTGAGGTGTACATTGCAAATATCATTATTCTCATCTTTATTATAAGGAAGAGAGGCTCAGAGAGATTAAATGACTTATCCAAAGTCGTACCTTCAGAAATAACAAAGTCAGAATTTTAATTCAATTCAGTAAACATGACATGCAAAGCATAGCACTAGGAACTGAAAACAGTCCCTGTCCCAAGGAATACACATTCTTCTCATATTTGAAAAATGCTCCTCAGTGAACCCTCCTATGGGAAATGATGGGAATGGAAAGGGGAAGTAACCACTCCATCTTAGGATTTGTGATAGGAGCATTTAGAAGAAGTTCAAAGTCTTACACAATTTCACCTAACAAACTGGCAAAAATAACAAAAGATGGAACAGGTAAACGCTGGCCAGACTGCAACAATATAGGTACATTAATAAACTATTGGAGGATTGTGAACTGGTTGAACAATTATGCTAGGAAAATGACATGTTGAAATCTCTTGACATAGAGATTCCACTGTTTGACATCTAGCCCCACAGGAGACCAAAGAGAGTAAGGAGAAGTCCAAATTACACCAAAATATTCATAGCAGCATTCTTTGTGGTAGCAAAGAAGTGAAAACAAAGTAGACACTTAGGGATTGGGGGAATGGCTAAACAAATTATCATACATGAATGTAATGGAATCTTACTGTGCTAGAACAAACAACAATACTCCAAAAGCATGGGAAGATCGATATGAACTGAAGACCGAACCACACAGAATCAGCAAAACAATAAACACAACGACTACAGCAATGAGAAAGAAACTAAAACGGAATTCACCAAACAAGCCCTGGTGAAGAGATGAGAAAAAGCAAAGATCTGGGCCGATGGGGAGGGAATGCTGCAGATGATGTCCAGCTCAAGTAATATGATGGTTAACCTTACTGGACTTCTTTTCTCTTTTTCTTTTTTTCTACAAGAAAAAAATAAAATGGGGTTGGGGAAATATACTTGAAAAGCAAGGTGAGAAAAAAAATAAGATCTAGTTAAAATGTTTTAGGAAAAGGAGAAGAAAGTCAGACAGAGCTCAACATGCGCCCAAGATTTGAGAACAGATTTCAAAGGGTTCAGAGGAACAATAGTTAAAATGTCATAGACTAAAAGTCTATAGGAGAAGTGGAAAAGACAGAGATGTGGGCTGGACTATGGTAATAATAACTGCTAATATTTATATGCTTCAATTTATAGTCATTTGCAAAGTGTTTTACAAATATTATCCTATTTGAGCCTCAAAAAGACCCTGTGAAGTAGGGCTATTATTACATCCATTTTACAGATGAAGACACTGAAGAGTAGAGAGGTTATGTGACTTGCTCAGGGTCACACAGTTAGGTAAGTGTCTGAGAAAGGATTGGAACACAGGTCTTTCCAACTCCAAGACCAGTGTTCTTTACCTTATATTATAGTACTGCTACACAATAAGATAGAGTCATAATTGGATAGATGGAGGTCTCAAAGAGGGAGAATTCAATCTGATGGATTTTGAACTGGCCAAAAGAATACCCATCAATAGTTCAATGTCCACTTGGAAGGAGAAACCTAGGGATATGTGATTGACCCTGTTGGGATTTTTAAAAAATATTTTTAACAATGATTTAAATAAATGGATAAATATGTGGCTTATCAAATGTGATAAGAACTAAAACCTGGGAGGGATAGCTAGCCCACCAGATGAGAGAATTTACATTCAAGAAGATCCTGACCAGCTAACGATTAGCCCAAATCTAATAAGATATAATTTAATAGGGATAAATGGTAAAACGCGGCTCACTGAGATGTAAGGGGTTGAAACTATTTGTACACATACATCCATGCACTGTCCACAACAGCTTTCTATGTTAACATATTCCAATTAGCAAATGAATTTGTGATCTCATTGAGAAAGATATCCCCCACACAATGATACAGATCATAGGATCACTGATTCAGAACTAGAAGGAACCCTGTCACTTCACAGATGAGATAACTGAGGGCCAGAACATTTAAATGACTTAAAGTCACTCAGCTAGTAAGTATCAGAGGCAGGATTTGAAATCAGGTCTTGATGACCCCAAAGGCCGGCACTCTATTAGCATTACTTATAATCTCCATGATGCATTACAACCCATCTACTGGGTTAACACAGTCCACAAAAACAACACTAACCAATACTTCCATCCTACTTAAAGGCTTGGAAAGCTCTTCACATGCCTTATCCCAGTAAATCCCCCCAACATTTCTGTGAGGCAGGTGATCTTATTATCCCCACTTTACAGAGCTGTATTTAAGTAAAATGACTTTGGCAGCTACGTGGAAGATGGAATGAAGTGAGGAGAGACCCAAGGCAGGGAGGCCTATTAGGAGACCATTGCAATGTTTGGGCCTCTAATGTCTGGGGTGGCTGTATGAGTAGAGAGGAGAGGACATATTCAAGAAATGTTCCTGAGGTAGAAACAATCAGATTAGGCAAATTTTCAGAAAAATGGAGTGAAGAAAGAGAGGTGCTGCAGATGACAGAGATTATAAGAACCTAGGAGGCTGAAAGAATATGGAAGAGTAGAGAACAGGAGGCAGGGGAGATAATATAGTAAGATCTGGGGTCTGCCACCACCCATTTACACTTGCTTATCCTGTGACTCACTCAGCCCCACCAAAACCAAGAAGGAGTTTTTTACTTAGCAGTCACTAACCTAGAATACAGAATCCTAGAAGGGCACTGGCTGAAGCCATGAGGTGATCTAGGGGTTGTGAATGGGTATTGTGGGAATGGGGAATTTTCCCAACAGAGCCTTTACTGCTACTGCTACTGCTACTACTACTACTACTACTACTACTACTACTACTACTACTACTACTACTATTACT
>CM053602.1:10351962-10375387 GCA_028646575.1 Pseudocheirus occidentalis | reverse complement strand
TTCCATGTAATCATTGGGGGTTATGTTCTTCAGAAATGGATATTCATTTCGCCCTTTTCAAAGGTAGTCTTAAAATGACATGAAAAATGACAACCTTCAGATCATAATGTCTAATCTTGGTTCTGGGAATATAAGATGAAATACACCTTCCCAATACAGTGGTTGAGAGGTGGGGGCTTCCGGGGCCTGATTGGTGCATATGGTGGCAATCCCAGTCACTTGGCCATTCAGTTTCATTTTGCTTAACTGGCTTTGTTATATGAATGAGGTTCTGAAGAAAGAAGAATGCTGGATATTAGGGAGTTCTAGTAGTGTCCAAAACAAAAACCACCAATTAAACTTGTTTTTTTGATGAGGAAGAAAAAAAATGCTACTAAGCCTGTAGTTAGAACACAATCATAATACTTCTCTTCAGCTTTTTTCTTGACTGGGGAGAATTTTGTCTTAGGAGTTCTTAGTTAAGCACATGACTCCTCCACAGAAGTCACTGCTTGCACCAATGGTGTAGAGATTCATTCTCTTGCCAGCCTAACAGGCCCAGAATCAGGCATGTCAGCTTTGGGAAATGTATGAAAGACATGGAATGACAGAATAGTCTTAGAAACCATTAGTTCAACCTGCACCGGATAAAGAATCCCCTCTAGATCATTCTTAACAAATGGCCATCTACCTTTAAGTGGAAGACCTCCAAAGAAAGGGAACCCATTCCTTGCCCAAACAGCTCATTCCACTCTGTGTGCAAAATAATTGGCTAAACCTCACAGGGACGTTGAGTTTAAAGCACTTTGAAAACCTTAAAGCATGACAAAAATGCCATCATCACAGCTGACTACCCTGTTTTCCCAGAAACCCTCTTCTCTTTAAGTCTTCACGACTCTGCTGTGTCCTTGATGACTTTGTAGCTGTGTGATGACTCCTTCTCAGTCTCCTTTGCTGGATCTTCATCTATCTTCTACCTGCTAAGCCCACTCCAGTCTGCGCCCCCATTCTTAATATTATAGAGGATACTACTACAGTCTTAGTCCTCACTCTCCTCATATATGCAACCAATTGCCAAATATTATTGTTTCTATATCCCCAGCACTTGTCATAAAAATCAAGTGTTCAGAGAGGTATCTGGCAATTTGAGCAGACCTAAAGATCAGTACAACTGAGCAGTGTCATGTGGCAGCCAAAACAACTTAATGCTACCTTGGGCTGCAGCAGGAAGGGATATAACTTCCAAGTATAGGGAGGGGTAGTACCTTTGTTCTGTGTCCTCATCAGAGCTCACCTGAAGTATTATGCACCACAGCTTAAGGAGGAAATTGGCAACCAGGTTGGAGAAGGGTCTAGATGCCATGTCATTTAAGGAATAGATAAAAGAATCAGGGATATTTAGTTTGGAGAAAAGAAGACTCAGGAAACATAATAGCTGTCTTTAAGTATCTGAGCAACTAGTTCGTGGAAGAGGGATTAGAATCCTTCTGTTTTGTCCCAGAGGGTAGAACTAGGAGTACTTGATAAAAAAAATCACACCCACACCCACACACACCACCCCAGTTCGTGATACAGATGTTCTTATTAGCCACTGCTATTCTGGGGCCAGTGGACATGGCTACCAATACTCCATAGACCTTCTGTTTGGCCTTTCCAATCTCTCTTTATTCCCGGCTGTATTCAGTGTCTCCTACTGATACAGTATTTCTGGTAATATAGTTATTGGCACTCTCCTTCTCTCTCTCTCTCTCTCTCTCTCTCTCTCTCTCTCTCTCTCTCTCCCCCTCCCTCCCTCCCTCCCTCCCTCCTCCCAAGAGTGATTCCCTCTCTGGCCTGGATTCCTAAACTCCTGAATTTGGAGTTCTCTCCCACTTGACGGCTGGTTCTGGACAGTTTGCTATTTTAATATATAGCCCATTGGGACATGAATGATTCTTCTTCAACCAATCACAAGATATTTCCTATGTGACTGTCATCTACTTTCATTCAAAGGTCCAAAGGCCCTATGATACTTTCAAGTTTATTAAAGACATCTTAATACCTAATTTACTTTGGATAAAGTGACTCTACTGAGGTGGCTCATCCTTCTTCAATTAACTGGGGTGGATGTGGGCCCCACCATTATGCCTGTTAGTCTCCTCCTTTAGAAATGTAAGCTCCTGAAACAGTATAGTAAGAAAATCATAGGCAGAGGCAAGATGGCAGCACAGAAGCAGGCAACTCCGCGGCTCCCCACACAAACACTTCAAATACCTGTAAAAGCTGACTCTAAGCAAAGTTTAGAGCAACAGAACTCACAAAGTGACAGAGAGAAACAAATCTCCCACTGAAGGCAGCCCGGCGGCCAACAGGAAGGGTCCATCACAGCAGGCTGGGAGCCAAGCCCGGACCCTCATGAGCCTCAGGGCAGCCCTGACCTGTGGAGGTTGGAAAAGACTTCAGGAGAATGAATCACCAGAAGCCGTGGTGACTTCCAGATTTCTCAATTCATAAACACCAAAGACAAAGTAAAAGGTAAGTGTGGAATTTTGTTGGAACTGGTGGGACCACAAGAATGTGGTCCCGTCCCTGCCCCCAGAGCAAGAAGTGGAAGAGGCATGGTGGCTGCACCATGTAGCTGCTTCCAGAGCTCCTGGTCTGCAAATCATAGGGAGACCAAGCGACTATTCAGAGGGTAATTGTTCTTGCTTTAACTTGTTTGGATATGGATCGGTGTCTTGGGTGGAGGTCCTGGGGTGTGTGGCCAGTGGGCTAGAGCTTGTAGGGGCTTCAGAGAGGGCACCCAACTAATAGCTCTGAGAGCTACAAAAATCCCAGTTATTTGGGACAAAGCTCTCCTCTCTGGAAGCAGAGTTCTACTGTGGCAAAGAGCTCAAAAGTCGAGTAATTGAGTGGCAACACGAGCAAGCAAAGGACGCAAAGCAAGCACAACAATCAAACCTTAGATCCCTTTTGGGGGGATAAAAAGGATCAAAGTATGGAATGGGAGAAAGACAACATCAGAACTCTTGCATCAAAAGCTTCCAAGAAAAAAATATGAACTGATTACAAGCCATGGAGGAGCTCAAGCAGGATTTTGGAAATCAAGTAAGAGAAGTGGAGGAAAAAATGGGAAGAGAGATGAGAAAGAAAATAATGATAAGTGAGTCAACAATCTGACTGAAGAAAATAACATCTTAAAAATAGACTAACTCAAATGGCAAAAGAAACCCAAAAAACCAATGAGGAGAAGAATGCCTTAAAAAGTCAAATTTGCCAGATGGAAAAAATTTCAAAATTCAGAATTTCAAAAGCTCACTGGGGAGAATAATTCCTTCAGAATTAGACTGGAGCAAATGGAAGCTAATGACTTTACGAGAAATCAAGATACTATAAAACAGATCCAAACAAATGAAAAAAAATAGAAGATAATGTGAAATATCTCATTGGAAAAACCACTAACCGGGAAAAAAGATTTAAGAGAGATCATTTTAAAAATTATTGGACTACCTGCAGGCCATGATTAAAAAAAGAACCTAGAAATACCCTTCAAGAAATTCTCAAGGAAAACTGCTCTGATATTCTAGAACCAGGAGGAAAAACAGAAATAGAAAGAAATCACCAATCACCTCTTGAAAAAGATCCCAAAAAGAAAACTCCTAGGAATATCATAGCCAAATTCCTGAGTTTGCAGATCAAGGAGAAAATATTACAAGCAGCCAAGAAGAAACAATTTGAATATTGTGGAAACACAATCAGGATAACACATGATCTAGCAGCTTCTACATTAAGAGATGGAAGGTCTGGGAATATGATATTCTGGTGGTCAAAAAGCTAGGATTAAAACCAAGAATCACCTACCCAGCAAAACTGTGTATACTGTTTAAGGGGAAAATATGGTCATTCAATGAAATAGAGGACATTCAAGCATTCTTAATGAAAAAACCAGAGTTGAATAGAAAATTTGACATTCAAATATAAGAAGCAAGAGAAGCATGAGAAGGTAAACAGGGAAAAGAAATTATAAGGAACTTGAACTATTTGCATTCCTACATGGAAAAACAATCATTGTAACCTAATGAAACTTTTCTCAGTATGAGGATAGTTGAAAGGAATATAAATATGTGTTTCTGTGTGTGTGTATAGATAGATATATTTATTTATTCATTTATTTACTTATTTATTTATATGAGGGTATATGTACATATAAATACATATGTGAGGGTGTGTATATGTGTGTTCATGTATACACAGACAGAGGACACAGGATCAATTGAACAGGAAGGGATGATATCTAAAAAATAAAATTAAGAGGAGAGAGAGGAATATAATGAGAGGAAATCTGGAGAGACAGAATAGAATAAATTATCTCATATAAAAGAGGCAAGAGAAAACTGTTGCAATGAAGAGGAAGAACAGGAAGGCTAAAGGGAATGGGTTAACCTTACTCTCACTGAATTTGGCTTAAGGAGGGAACATCATACAAACTAAATTGGGTATCTTACCCTACAGGAAAGTAGGGGGGAAAGGATAAGAGGGGGATAATAGAAGGGAGGGTAGATTGGGGGGGAGGGTAGTTAGATGCACACACTTTTGAAAAGGGACAGGGTCAAAGTAGAAAATAGAACAAGTGGGCGGGGGACGGATAGGATGGAGGGAAATATAGTCAGTCTTCCACAATATATCCACTATGGAAATGTTCTGTATAACTACACATGTACAAGCTATATTGAGTTGCTTATCTTCCCAGTAAGGGTAGGTGATGAGGGAAGAAGGGAAAGAATCTTGAATTCAAAGTTTTAAAATAAAATGTTTTTAAAATTATTATTATTACTATTATTATTATTATTATTATTATTATTATTTTACATGCAATTGGAAAATAAGATACACAGGCACTGGGGTATGGAGATCCATCTTGCCCTATTGGAAAGTTGGAGGGGGTATGGCGGAGGATATAGGAGGGAGCAGATTGGAGGAGGGAATATTCAGTGGGATTGCTGTTTTGGGGTGGCAGGTAGGGAAAAGATGGGGAGAAAATTTGCAACTTGAAATCTTGTGGAAATGAATGTTGTAAACTAAACTAAAAAATTATTTTAAAAAAAGAAATGTAAGCTCCTTGAAGGCATAGCAGATCACCTGGCAGACAATAGGTTAAGAATAAATGTTTTTAGATTGATTCACGAATCATCATCACTCTTCCTTCCCTCTAGGAGGCTACGGAGATCTTCATGAACACAATATCTGGGGTGAATATTAAGCTACAGACTTGTAGGCAGTAGATAGCATTCTATCTTTTTTAATAGATCTGGTCAAAATGACCACCTTTAAAAAAAATCACACACCATTGATACTCTTCTTTTTTTTTCTTCTCTTTTCTTCTGAATCCAATACATGTTCACTAGACAAATGCCTTCTAGCACAACGCTCTGGTTTAAACAATCTACTTGAGGGCAAGAAATTGGATGAATCACCTCAAATGTAAAATGAGAGAAACAGCATTTGTACTTTTCTCCCTTCCAATTTGTCTTGCATCCTCCATATGCATACGTATGGCAGCTGGCAGCGGCAATAAGAGTTGTAAATATTTGTATTCTCAACCTTCTTCCCACAGTTTTTACAACTTTTACAAGCCCCCATATTTGAATATCATGGAGTCCCTCTGAGAATAGCTTCATCTTAAGTCTGCATATATGCAGTTGCAATAATGTGCTATCTACTGAGACCAATATCAGCAGCAGCATTTTCCTATAAACAGTTTTCAATGTTGCTCTGGAAATATATATTATGCGCTATTTTGCCATAAATTTGCTATTACTCACGATGAAATTTCCTAGTACTGCTCCACAACTGTTAAGAAAGTTAAACCCAAGATATTAAGCAGTTGTACAGGGAAACTGATAAAGTTTTTTCCCTATGAAGATGAAACGTTTGAAGGATGACCCATGAACCAAGATTTTAAACATGATTTTTCTGTTACAACTAAATGGACATTTATCAAATGCTTATTAAGATGGCTGGAGAACAGAAGAAAAATGATGAATGCCTCATGAAGAAGGATTGTGGGGTTTTTTTTCCTTCTTTTAACGAAGCAACATTTATCATGGTTCTCTTCCTGTACTGCGCTCCTGGTCTTGTTCAATTGATGCCTTTGAAGCTGAATTTTTTGCTTACTCATCCTATCTATCACAGAAGATGAATGGAATCAATACAGTAACAGGGGCAATGAGTTCACTAATATTTACATTTATTTTCTCCTGTTCTTTCTTTTTCCACTACAATCGGTTACCATGCCACATACCTTTCCAACCACAGTACAATGCTCTGTGCTTAACAATGAGTCTACTGGATTTGTCTGCCCTTCTTCCCCACTTGCAAATGAAATCCCCTAATAATACTAAACTATGCTGGGGAACAAACAAAAGAAAACCAGTAGGGGAGGTGGGAAGGGGAAAGATGGGACCACTGTTACTGGCTTACTGAAAACAAACTTGAATAGACCAGAGTTTTAATAAATGATGGAGTTCTATGAATCTGTGATTCAATATTTAAAGGGCACATCAGTGTTTCCCAGACAGAAATCCTTTTAATACTCTTAAGTCCAGAAGATCATATACTTCAAGCTAGAAGGAATTCTTAAAGATCATCTAGTCCAGAGGTTCTTTACTTTTCTTCTGTGTCATGTAACCCTAGGCAGTTTGGTGAAACCTATGGACCTCTTGGGCATCTAGGTGGCGCTGCAGTGGATAGAGTGCTGAGCCTGAAGACAAGAAGGCTCGTTATCCTGAGTTCAACTCTGATCACAGACACTTACAAGTTGTGTGACCATGGGCAAGTCACTTAATTCTGTTTGCCTCAGTTTCCCCATCTGTAAAATAAGCTGTAGAAGGATATGTTAAACCAGTATCTCTGCCAAGAAAACCCCAAATGGGGTCACAAAGAGTCAGACACAATGGAAAACGACTGAATAGCAACATGGACCCTACTCAGAATCATGTTTTTAAATGGATAAGATAAAATGTGCAGAATTATGAAGGAAACTAAAAGTTAATGAAATAAGATATAATTTCTTCAAATGAAAGTTCAAGGATCCTCTGAAATCTAGCCATGGACCCCACCTTAAGAACCCTGCCTGGATTTAGTACAAACTACTCACTTTATAGAAAAGGAAACTAAGGTGAAGCAATTTCACCCCAATCATTAAATGCTAGAGCTCAGACTCAGCCCAGGCCAAGGACAGGCAAGTATGATATGGCAGAGTGAGACAGACAAATAGGAAGAGAAGGAAGCAAAGAAATGTTAGAGAGCTCAGAAGATGCAGTAATGTGATTAATTTCTCTGCCATAAAATTAATATACATGGATTACGTTGTCTCCATTAGCATTTTTCCAAATCAAAATAGACATTTTTTTTTGCTCACTTTTGAGGTTAATCCTTTTCTGTTTACATAAAAGTTGTTTCCCACTTGGGAAGGCTCCTTATGCCCCCAAAACTTCAAAATGACTTAGATGCTTAAAGGAAAAATTAGCACACTGGACTCTTTAATTGAATTTAATATCTTGACAATTATAATTGCTGATATTAAAACCTTTTACAGGGAATAAGATAAATATGCATTATTAATTCACATTCAACTAATAAGCCAGAATGAACATAAATAGCAATTTTATATTGCTTCAATAACTTTTTAGGAAATGACTTTTAAAATCCAGAATGAAGACATTATTGCATCTTTAAGGTCCTTAATCAGTGTCTTTGGTCCTACATCTGCATTATTCAGCATTATCATGAAAATGACTCTGACCCAATGCTTGAAAATGTGCCAGTTCTCTCCAAGAGAGTTTTCTATAGGGAAAAAAAAGGCCATAAAGAAATGAATGGATACTCATATTGAAGCAGGTGAGTTTTATTTATTTGTCTTTTTTTTAAAGGGAGACCACTGATGGATTATCACAGAAAATGATTGATCTCAAAGTCCTTCTCTCTACCTAACTGTTCACAGTATGTGCTGGGGGTGGGGGATCTCATTTTCATGTGTGTTTATGTATGTATTATGTATGCATGCATGCATGCATGTATATGTAGATAGGTATGTGTGTATATGTAGATATGTGTATATGTGTGTATATGTTTGTGTGTATATATGCATACTAAATATACACCCATATACAATACTATATATGCATACATATTGTATATAAACATATTATATATATGAAATATGCAAATATATAATGTAAAAAGAGGGCAGCTAGGTGGCACAGCAGACAGAGCACTGAGTTTAGAATCAGGAAGATTCATCTTCTTAAGATGAAATGTGGCCTCAGACATTTACTAGTCAGATGGCCCTGGGCAAATCACTTAACCCTGCATGCTTCAGTTGCTCATCTGTAAAACGAGCTGGAGAAGGAAATGGCAAACCACTCCAGTATCTTTGTCAAGAAAACCCCAAAATGAGACCATAAAGAAATGGACATGAGTGAAATGACTTAAAAACAAATGTGAAATTAAGTTATGTAGAAAAAATGGTTTGTCTACAATAGAGTAGGAATTTTAGAGGTCTGTATGCTAATTCACTTGATCAGGACAAGTTACTATCTTACTATAACACTTATATATTTCATGTTCTATGGACTAATGCACAGGGCATTCATTTTACCATACCAAAAAGTACACACTGAGACTGGGCTATCCTAAATATCAATTTCTCTAAATGTGTTTAAAGCTTTCAATCTCTATTCTTCCTTGGCACACATTGGGAATGTTACATTTATGGAATCCAAATGATATTTTTGTATCATTGGAGAAAGTTTCAAGTAGATGAAGTAACTGTTTAATGCTTTTTTCAGTACAGCCATATAACTTGGGATCATCTCTGAACTTCAAGTGACTAATATAATGTTTAGGGACCACTTCCTCTTTGACTTGAAAGTCAAACTCAGTTCTATTCAGGAGTGAAGATAATGGACTTTCAGGGAGGCGGAACAATAGAAGGTTTAAAGTGTTGCCCTAGAAGATGCTACATTTTATATCAGTTGTTCTTTACATTGCTATGTTGGTGGTATCTTTTAAGTAAAAAAGAGTTTTTTCACGTGGACATAAAATATTCTAAGGTTATCATCATGCTTGCGGTTCTGTAATACATTTGCAGCATGTAACTAAGCCATGAGTACAGAAGGGAGTCAAAGGCGTTTTGATAATCAATAAAAGTAGCGTTAAATAATTACCAAATTGTTAATGAGTTGCTATTTACAGTCCTGGAACTTTATAGCATACTGTTTTTGTTTCTCAGTCAATATATTGTTTTCTTGTAAATATTTATAGATTTTTTGAGCACAGCAAGCTGTAAGCACTTTGCTTAAAAGCATACAAATATATGATTGGCATATATTTCTAGGGCTCACTAAACTCTAGTGCCTCTTTATTACCTCATCTAGGATCTAATAGAAACTCTTCTGTTTGACATTTCAGTCTTCTCACAACCTGGCCCCTTCCTACCTGTCCAGTCTTCTTCTATCTGCATGCAATTCTCCATGTATTCTATGATCCATATTGTTCTACTTGCCATTCATACATGATGCTCTATCTCCTCTCTCCATGCCTTTCTATTAGCAATGTTCCATACATGGAAGGTACTCCCTCCTTACCTCTGACTCATGGAATTCTTGCTTTCCTTCCAGCTTAAGCATCACCTTCTACATCAGCAGTTCTCAACCTGTGGGTTGCGACCCCTTTGGGGGTTGAACAACTCTTTCACAGGGGTCACCTAAGACCATCAGAAAACACATATTTCTTATGGTCTTAGGAACTGAGATACTGCTCCTCTATCCATCTCCAGGTGGGTCCGCCCACATGCAAATACATCCACATACGGGTTCTAAAGGGTCACAGTATTAGGAAGGTTAAGAACCACTGTTCTACATGAAGCCTTTCTTAATTTCCCCAGCTTCTAGTGTCCTCCCTCCAAAGCTACCCTGTATTCCTTTTGCATGTATACATTATATATTCTTACAAATATACATATGTATACATATACATATATAATGTCTCCATTAAAATGTAAGCTCCCTGAAGGCAGGGACTTTTTTTTTCTATTCCAGGGACCAGCACAATGTCTAACATGTAGTAGGTATTTAATAAATAACTGTCAGTTGATTGACTGATAGAACTTCTAATATGTTTCCAGATTCCGTTCATGTTTCTTTTTTATTGCCTTTATTGAGTGATACTGTGTTCAAATTTTCTACTGTGTGTAAAGGCTAGATATTAGTTTGCTCTTCCAGTGTCTTTCCACAGGTCTTCAATGCTTTTCTCAAATGTACTGATATTACAACCCTTGTTGTTTACACCCAGGAGTATTTCCTGGCCTATCTGCTATTTCTCCTTTGGTCCTTATCATGGCAACAGTCACAGCATGCACTATTCTTCAGGCCCTGAAATATCTTCTTTTACATTGTCAAATATGGTGGAAGAATGTGCTCATTCATAATGATTGCAGCAGATAGTAGCTCTTTTGGATGACTCCTTTTTGCATGACTGATCTAGCAATTGGATGCTGGGCCATCAAAGTCATAAAGGGCTTTTAAAAATTCCAATCTAAGTCTAACTATCTCCTTTTCAAAATTCATCAAGACATTAACATTATTTTTGCCATTTATCTCATTATTAGGTATTACTTGTGAAATGTGAATTAAATGAATATAATAGTGCTTCTGACAAAACTTGGACTAATCATCTTGCAAGGGGGCTCAACATGCTAAAGACTATAGAAGCTGTATTTCCTCTTGATTCAGGAAGAGAGAAAGATTTTATGGGATAAGAACTGGAGAGCGGAAGTTTGTGCTACACTGACAATTTTAAAAATCTCTCTGGAAAGGGATGCAAAAGAAAAAAAGTTGAAGAGAAAAAGAACTAAAATGGAAGAGGTACTAAAATTAGTAGCATATGAAAGATGCTAATAAGGAGACTGGTTGTAAACTTGGTAATGGTTGGAGTCCTTTCCTTTCCCTAGATAATACTTCAGCTTATTGAGCCTCCAATAGGAAGTGAATGAAATATAACTCCTCAGAGAAATCGTTGTAACAGTGGTAAATCTTTTCTACTCCCTGAGCTCACAACAGTCAACATCTGATTCATTACCAGTCAATGAGCATTTATTAACTTCCTACTCTGTAGGCACTATGCTAAGCACTGAGTATACAAAAGAAGACAAAAACAGTCCTCATCCTCAAAGAGCTTACAATCTAACAAAGAAAACAATAAGCAAACAATTATGACTGGATAAACTGGACATAAGCTGAGAAGGAAGTCACTAGCAGCTGGGGATCCAGAAAGGATTCCTTCAGTTTGTAGGATATGAGCTAAGTCTTGAAGGAAGCCAAAGAATCAAGGACACTAAGGAACAGAGGGTACACATTCCAGGCATTGAGGATAGCTGTTGAAAATGAAAAGTCAAGAGATAGACTAACTTGTGCAAGGAACTGCAAGGAGGCCATTGTCACTGTAACTGACAGTATGTGGAAGGAAGTAAATTGTAAGAAGACTAGAAAGGTAGAAAGGAAAGAGGTTGTGAAAGGCTTTAAAATGCAAATAAAGGGTTTAATGTTTTATCTTAGAGGTAATAGGGAGTCATTGGAGTTTATTGAGCTGGAGTTGAGGGGAGAGAGTAACATGGTCAGACCTGCTCTTTAAGACTATTTTAGCTGATGAATAGAGGACTCTCTGAAATGGGCAGAGACTTGAGGCAGGGAAAACAACTGGTAGGCTTCCGGTAAGAATAGGAAAGATATGAGCATGCTTATAGAAAGCAGGGCAGTACACAGGGTGATTGGTGAGAGTATGGGAAGAACAGAAGGGGCAATCTTCTAGAAAAGATGAGATGGAATGGAATCAAAAGTCCATGTCGAGGAGTTTGCCTTAGCAATGAAAAGGGCTATCTCTTCACATGAGACAGGGATGAAGAAGGATATAGTGAGGAAAGGCATCTTAGTGATGTTAGATGAGGAGGGAAGATGAGGGAGCTCTTCACAAATGGCCTACATTTTTCAGTGAAATATGAAGCCAGCTTAGGAGCTGAGAAGGCAGGAGAGCAGAAGGTGTCATGGGAAGTCTGATGAAGGATATCAAAATTTGAAATAGCTTCAGTGTTGAGTGTGATGGTGATTCACTGAGAAACATGTAAAAGGATTGCCTTGCTGCATGGAAGGCTCGATTGAGATTATATAACGAAAATTTGTAGTCAACCCCGTAAGCATGGTTTCATTATTTTGTCCTACATTTCTGCTACATTTTGACTAGGAACAAAGGCTATATAGATGGGAGTAATCTACCTTTTTGGCTTGGCAAGTTTTTCTATTTTAAATTCTGTTTCTTTGCTATTTACATTTTAAACAATGGTTTATTAGATAAATATGAAATCATTGTAATTGCATCATGAGGATTTTGGATTTTTTAAAAACCTTTTTTGTTATCAAGAATGTGATATTGGGAGGGTAAAGAGGACAGGGAGGGGAAGGGGGAGGAAAAGGAAGAAATCTCGGAATATTTGATTATGCTAAAGTCTATAATCTAGGAAGCTACCCTCTTATTTTAGCAATCTTAGCCTGGAGGTCTTAGAACATTTTTTAAATTTTTATTTGTAATATGTGTTTTTAAGCTTTTTAGCTTTGCAGAAAAATTAAGCCATGTGGAACTGGGATCTTTGCTCTTGACTAAAACTCTCAAGAGCTAATCTCATTATCTCGAAACAGACCACTCACTTTGTGTCCAGGGCTTTTGGATTTTTTTTTCCTATCCCTCAAGGCAAGAGAGAGGATGGAGTAGTAAGTATCTCAAGAGAAGAGAAACACCTAAGAAGGGTCCAGAGGGTGGAAACAGATTTTACCAATTTTGTGCATTTTCCCCAAAGCAAGAGGAATTAAAAGTGCTGGGCATCCAAGCTACCTTCCAAAGCACCCAGCACTGAGCATCAAACAGAGAGTCAATCCAGATGATGTTTTTTCTTTTCTCTGCTTTGAGAGTTTAAATAAAATTCTAGTTTTTCTTTTCTGTTTCTCCTGAGTGAAAGTACCTGCTTTATTGATCAATATTAGTACACACGTATTATAATAACTTAAATACACTAATTTTGACTCTTATTTGGGAATTTTAATTTTTACATTAAATTATTTTTTCTTTTACATTTTTCTTTTAGCCCAACACTGGCTACTTTTAAGGAAAATTAACGGATATTGATTTAAATTTTGAATTTTGCTGGATTTTTCCTTTGGTTTCCCTTCAATTTTGACACGTGATTACACATTACTTGTTGGAATCTATTTTCTTTTCTTTCTGGTTGAAGTTATCATTTGGCATTCCTTTTGTTTTGAATGCTATTTTCTGAGTGTATGATTTTTCCCCTGTGTCCTTTTTCAATGTCAATTATTTCTTCTGGAAGTGCATTTTTCTTTTTCTTTTTTTTAATTAAGAAGTAGTTTCCAGTGCACTGATCTCCTCCCCATTACTCTAGTGCATTAAAATATTAATACTTGTTATTTGATGATGCCAAAATAAATACTGTCAAACAACTATCTGTTTGAAATGTGAATGGAATATTATTCTGAATAGAGCATTTTCTCCCTATGTTTGCCTTGCTGGTAACTGTTGGCTAAAACCTGACATTGCTGCTAATTTCACTGTTGTATTTTGGATAAATTATTTGGTCAGGTAGTAAATTGTTCTTTGGTTATTGGTAGAATTTTGATGTTATGTATCAGTCTATGGACCAGATGGGTTAACTATATTTGAGTGCTGCTATGATGCTTTTGAACTAGAAATTCAGAGGAGCTTAAGAAATATAGAAACATTATAAGGACACTGAAAAGAAAGGTAAAAAAAACTAGGGGGATTAGAAAAGTAGTTCAAGATAAGGTGAGGGCCTTACCACCTAAGTTACAACCTCAATGCAGAAGAATGCTAAAATAAATGACAGCATGATGCTCAAGTTCACTGTCAAGACCTTGAACAAGGTGGAAGAGTTTTGCTGAAAAAATGCTGGTGTTCTCAAGACACAGTAGTAAATGACCATAGAAATCTAGCGTTTGATAAACTCACAGATCCCAGCTTTTTGACAAGAACTCAGTATTTGAAAAAAAAATACAGCAGCTGGGAAAACTGGAAAGCAGCATGGTAGAAAGTAGGTATAGACCAATATCTTATACTACATAACAAGATAAGGTCAAAACTGGTACATGGTTTAGACATAAAGGATAATATCATAAGCAAATTAGGAGAGCAAGGAATAGTTTTCTAATGAGATCTATGGAGAAAGGAAGAATCTGTGACCAAACAAGAGACAGAGAGCAAGATATAAAATGGACAGATCTAAATCATATTAAATTTAAAAGATTTTGCACAAATAAAACCAATGCAAGATTAGAAGGAAAGCAGAAAGCTGAAAAGCAGAAAAAAAAATTTATAGCAAGTATCTCTGTTAAAGGACTCATTTCTCAAATATATAGAGAAACTGAGTCAAATTCATAAGAATGTAAGTTATTCCCCAATTGATAAATGGTCAAAGTATATGAACAGGCAATTTCCCAATGAAGAAATCGAAACTATCTATAGTCATATAAAAATGCTCTAAATCACTATTTATAAGAGAAATATAAATTAAAACAACTCTGAGATACTACCTCACACCCATTAAAGTGTTTAATATGATAGAAAAGGAAAATGATAAGTGTTAGAGGGGATGTAGGAAAATTGGGACACTAATGCACTGTTGGTGGAGTTGTGAACTGATCCAATCATTCTGGAGAGCAATTTGGAACTATGCCCAAAGGCCCATAACACTGTGCATAGCCTTTGATGTAGCAATACCACCACCAGATCAGTATCCCACAGAGATTAAAAAGAAAAGAAAAGAAAGGACCTACTTGTACAAACATACATATAACAGCTATTTTTGTGGTCACAAAGAACTGGAAATTGAGGGGATGTCCATCCATTGGGGAATGACTGAACACGTTATGGTATATGAATGTAATGGAATACTATTTTGCTATTAGAAATGACAAGCCATTTTATTTCAGGAAAAGCTTGGAAAGATATAAACAAACTGATACAAAGGGAAATGCATAGAACCAGGGGAACCTTGGACATGGTAACAGCAAGATTATATGATGATCAACTGTGAGTGACTAGTTATTCTCAGAAATACAATGATCCAAGATAATTCCAAAGGACTCATGATGAAAAACATCATCTACCTCCAGAGAAAGAACTGATGGAATTGGAATTCACATGGAAACATATTATTTGTCCTTGTTTTCCTTTGTGTCTGTGTCTTCTTTCACACCATGACTAATATAGAACTGTGTTGTGTATGACCAAACATGTATAACCTATATCAAATTGTTTACCATGTCAGGGAGAGGGGAAGTGAGGGAAGGAGAGAGAAAATTTGGAACTTAGTTGTTGGGACTCTTGTTGGTAATGGGTTGAATTGGTCCTCAGCTAACAGGAGGCCCGTGATCACCTGGGGGCAGAATTCGAAGGTTGCACCTGTTTGCGATAAGCAGGATTATCTCTCCGCCTTAGGGGAGATGCACCGATTGGATTGGCTCGCTGTGGCGAGGGCAAGGTCAGGGGAGGGGCCCTAAGGGGCCCTGGAGAAAGGACTTAAATACAGCCTACCCGGAGGCAGAAGGAAGTCCAGCCACGCCAAGTTTAGAGAAAGTAGCTAGAGGCAAGTGTTGTGCTCTAAAGAAGAGAAAGTCCAGCCACGCCAAGCTTAGAGAGCTAGAAGCAAGTGTTGTGTTCTGAAGAAGCAAGTGTTGTGTTCTGAAGAAGAGTTCCAGTCCCACGCCAAGCTTAGAGAAGAGACAGTTCCAGCCACGCCAAGCCTAAGAGAAAGTAGCAAGAAGCAAGCCCTGTGTCTTAAGTTTTTCTGTGCAGCTGTTTCTCCCGGAGTAAGCTGAAGCTGGGAGCCAGGGATGCCCGAAGCCTGTTGAGGAAGGGTATAGGTGAAACCTATACAGCCTGACCCCCCAAAACTGTAACACTCAATTTTTTTAAAAGAATGCCAAAAACTGTCTTTACATGTAATTGGGAAAAATAAAATATTATTTGAAAATAATAATAAAAAAAGAAATGTTGGTTCTCATGGAGCATACAAGTTAGTGGAATTATGGGAAAATGTTCCATATCTCCTTGTGGAGAGATTGGGCAACTTGACTTTTTTACAGCACAGCCCCTGAGACTCATGTATTTCTCCCAAGTGGTGAAAACTTCTCCTCATCCAAGCTGACCTCTACTGGGGATCCCATAGATTTTTCCAACCTTTACTTTCTTCAGCTTTTCCCACTTCAGCAGTTTCTGCTCTTATTTCATCTAACCCATGTTTAGGAATGAAGCTATTTCTTACATTTGCCCCATGCTGACCTGCAATATGGTGTTGTGTAACTTAGAGGGAAAAAAAAGTGACAAAAACAATAACATCAAGTCTTTGCCTATAACCAGAAAGCTGTGTTTCCCAAGTCATTATGACATCGGACCAGCATATAATAAAAGCACTCACAGCTCTGGTCCATGGCATGTGCACAGAAAATGCACCGGCTCCAATGGCGAGTGCCATCCACACCAAAGTATTTCCAGCAGACAGGATGTTGGTATTTCTGATTTTTTCTGATGTGTCTTGCCTTCTTATGGCTCCAAGGAGTACCTCTTGCCTCAGTGACCTCTAGGTCAAGCTGATCATCACCATAGTTTGCAACTCAGTGCCGCTCCCTCTGTTTCTCAGCTTCATAAAAGCAGTTCTATCGTATTGGTTAGGGTACTAACCCAATCAGTGGTAGGTACTGACAAAGCCCAATTAATTACCTGAGGTTTCAGGGCTCTTGCTAGGGCTTCACAAATCCTAGCACCGTCTCACACAGAAACTTCAACGTACGATCATCCTGCAGAGGATTATTTTATTTTATTCTTTCCCCTCCTGGCCATGACATGGATGATGGGTTGGGCTTTGATGGGGTTATTTTTATCTCATTGGTTTCATCTGTTTGAATGAGGCTCAGATAAAAATGGTCCTGGGACAAGTTGTTGTTATTAATCAGTAACACCATCAGCATCATCAGCACCATCAGCATCATCAGCACCATCAGCACCATTAGCACCATTGGCACCATCAGCACCATCACCACCATCATCATCCTATTTTCCATTTACCTGAGCAGTTAGAGTATATAATACCTTCATGATATTCATATCCATATACGAAATTTAATTTGGGGGGAGAAAGAATTATGAAGGCTATACCGTCATTTAATTGAAAATCATAAAACATAACTTCATCAAGCCAATCTTCTGAGCACCATTTTTTTTCTTTTTACCTTACCCCAAATAATGGAATTCTTAAATATTGTCAAGAGCTTTCACATATTTTATCTCATTTTGTCTTTTCCCCAAATAGCTAGATAGGCATAGCAGAGATGAGTATCTCCATTTTATACACGATGGAACTCTAAGAGGAGCAGTAACTTAGCTGAATGGCAGAACTGGAACAGACTCTACCTCTTGACGTCCAGTCCCTCCTATTTGGGCCATGATTGGACTTTTTCTGGCATTCCCATTTATTCATTAATTCACTCAACGGATACGCATTTGTTGAGTGCATACCTTGTGCCCAGATCCTGTTACTGGGCACTGGGGACACAAAGACAAAAATCCAGAGTGACCCTGCCCTCCAAGAGCTTACAGTGTATCATCCTCATCTCTTGGTCCCAAACAGCAATCAATCTGCCAGTTTAAAGACTACATTCCAGTACAGGAAATTACAGCTTTTCATACACCTTAACGTTTTTGCCAAGAGGCCATTATCCTGTGACACTCTTCAGTACCACGGACATTATCTCTTAATTAACCACCGGTTATATTTCAGCAGCATTTTATGTACTGTATTTTATTACACCATTAGACTGTATTTTTATATTCATAATTGCTGCTAAGTGCTGAACTTTTTTTTACCTGAAAGTAAAATTTAGTCATTAAAAACGGATAAAATCTTGTTAAGTAATTATTTCATTTGCAGTTTTCAGATAGATAACAGGGATCCAATTAAAATGCATATTACTTCTTATAATTTGGAAATAGATGCTGGGATAGAGACTACCTACTAGGGTATAACTAACAGATTGAGAGTAATGGTAGAAGCTTGTGCCAAATTAGAAGAGAAGAGTGTCCTTACTAAGCACGGTTTAGAGGAATTAAGTAAAAGAGAGGAAAAAAATTAATTGGTGTTTCATTTGTAAAGAGCATGAGATTTTCATAGGGGTAGTAAGATAAGCTTCTTATTACTAGTTTACAGTAGAACCTAAGTCTCTTGAGGGCAAGGACTAGGCCATTTTCAATTGTGCATTCCCAGCATCTAGTTCAATCCCTTGCATGGAACACTCAATAAATCTCTGTTGAATTGAATTCCATGGGTGGGAGTTAGAGTATGATGAGGATCTTATAAGGACTATGAGCATATTTCCCATCTACTTTTCAATCTCAACTAGATGAATGGGCTTTCTGTCTGTAGGCAGCTAGGTGGCACAGTGGATGGAGTATCAGTCTGGCTGGAGTCAGGAAGACTAGAGGTCAAAATTGGCTTCAGACACCAGCTGCATCACTTAACTGCTCTTTGCCTCAGTTTCCTCAACTTGTCAAAGGGGGATCACAATAGCACCTATATACCAGGGTTCTGAGGGTCAAATGACAGCAATTGTAAGCCCTTAACACAGTGTCTAGCACATAGTAAGGGCTAAAAAATGTTAGCCTCTTTATTATTATCTTACCAATTCTGTTGCTACCCATCAGGTTTCCATTAACATCAAATACCATGGTGTTACTTGTAGTATTAAGACTGCACACAAAGCTTACTCTGGCCCTTAGGGAATCCTGGCATTCTGTGCACCCATCAGGAAGACAATGTGGAAGGCATAAACTAGTAAGGGGGGAAGCATTTGTAGAAAATATGGGAGGCTGAAACAAAAGCAAGCTCTGAGTGGCCTGTGCATGGGGGAATCATTCCTTCCATAAGTATATGTTGTTCATCAGTTTTGTTGTTGCTGTTTTCAAAGAGGACCAATGACACCATGGGGTGATGACTTATGTGTGAATTGGACTTCAGTGACACAGAGTTGCACAAAGTGCTCAGCCTCACTCTCTCTTCCAGAGTCAGGAAGTCCAGTGTCAGGACAAAAGTCAGGATGACTGGGGGATGTCCCAGGATATCATGGATGACATTGGAAGCTTCAGGCCTGAATCTTAGACAGCAGGAAGGTGGTATTTGGGTCTGATTTGACTGTTGGTGACTACTGTGAGATGACAACATGGGTGGGCAATGGCATTTGTGATGCAGCTTTATTCTGGTATATTTGTTGGATTCACAGAAAGACATGATAGTATAAAAGAAAATAGGATAATATTATTGGGATAATAATATTATAATAATATAATAATATTTTGCTTCTGTTTTTCCTTCTTTTGCCCTGTGATTAAGTGTGTGTGGTGAGATAGAATATATAGGCACTCAAGGGAAAGGGGACCAAGACCACTGTAAAGAGATAGTTATTCGCCCTCGAAACCAGATTATTTATCCTTAAAAACTGTCTTCACTTCATTCCTCTATTCAAGAACTTTGAATGGCACCCCTTTGCCTCCTGCAGAAGACCCAAACTCCCTTGCTTCACTTTCTTTCATATATAAGCGTGTATATATTTACATACATATATTTCTCCCCTTTCATATCATCTTCATTTCCAAATATTTTCCCCCTCCAAATAAATGAACAATCCCTGCAAAGCAATGTTTTGTTGTTGTTGTAGTTGTTAAGAAAGAGGGGGGAAAACCCAACTCATTTCACTTACCTTCTGAGGCCTTCTACCATCTGCTTTCGTTCTGTCCAACCTAATTTCCCAGAATCACAAAATCTCAGGGCTGAAAGGGATTTTAGTGGCTACCTAGTCTAGTCTATATATGCGAGAAATCTCGACTACAACCCACCTGACAAGATGAGGCTGTCTCCTCTCCAAAATGCTTGTTTCTTCCTTAGCCAGTTCCCATTACTAGAAGGTTTTCCTGACTTGGAGCCTAAGATGGCCTTCTTGCCACTCCCAACTCTGAGGTCAGACAGAAGTCCAAGCCCTCTACCGCATGAGAGCCTTTCAAATACTTGAACCCAGTCCCTAAGTATCACACTCCCTACTCATCTCCCACCCTTAGCCCCATCCCCCCAATCCAGAGTCTTCTCTTCTGCAGACTAAGGATGCTCAGCTCCTTTGGCTGATCCTCATGTGGCATGGACTCAATGTCTTTACCAACCCTGACTGCCCTCCTCTGGACATTCTCCATCTGATCAACATCCTTCTTAAATCATAGGGTCTAGAACTGAACACACTATTTAAGATCAGGTCCTATTATTTCTTCCTATTCCCAAATATGCATCTACCCAGACTCAAGTTTTCACTGACTCACAAAAAGACCAGGTTTACCTTTCTTCACTCACATTGTTCTTCTCACCTAGAATGACCTTCCCTTTGCCCATTTGAATCCTCTTCAAGTTTTGAGATTTCCCTCCAGTGCTAGGTTTTGGGGGAAGCTTTCCCTGAATGCCCAGGCCTCTTGTTCTTCCTCTCCTGAACTCTTGAAGCACAGAAGAGCCACACAGCATGATTCCTTAGCCAATTATGTAAGCACTTTCTTGTTTCCTTGTCCCATGTCCCCAACTTTACTGTAAACTCTTTGGAGGCTGGTTACCACAATGTTCAGCACACATGAGAAACTTGTGATGGACTGATGGACAGATTGCTAAATTGTTGTTCTTTAGCAACCGGGGCCCTGGGGTCATTTCTACTTTTCTGGCTTGTACTTGACATACTCTGAGATGCTCAGAGGTATGTGGGGCTGATATTGGATTCTAATCCTGGCTCTGTCACTTAGTATAGTTCCCTCACTGACATGAGGGCCTCTTGGGGCCTTTCCAACTCCTTAACTCTATATTTAAGTTCCAATAACAGATGGTTTTTCTATGTCCCTTCCTACTTCTACATCCATGGCACCTGGCTGCTGGCCTGATGACAGCAAGCTTTTCCCTTAGCTGAGCTGTAAGCTACAACTGAATTTTGGAAGGGACCTAACAGAGGTTCCTTTCCAAACTATGGTCAACAAAGGTGTGTACCCTAGCGACCAAAAAAGAAATGGGCAAAACAACGCATGAGAAGAGCTTTGTCCAACTTGGTTTACACTGATAGAAGTGTTGACTACTGTTATTTTCATTACCATATAATCTTTTGGCTTTCTGATCAGTAAAAAGGATAGGCTTATCATTTTCCTATGAAATGAATCATCTCCCAGTCCAGCATTTCCTATTTAAAGCATCACACAGTTAGAAACAAAACAGTAATTCTCTCTTTTTAACCTTTCCTTCAACTTCCCCTGTGCTATGTGAAGCCTTGTATTTTGGCACAGACATAAGCACTCCACAGGTTTATGCTAGCCTTTTGCTATTTGTAAATGCTATGCCTCTTAGCTGGTTTATGCTCCACTTAGAAACCCAATGCAGAAAACTTTTCTGAGTGTTTCCTGGACATCCAGGAGACCAGAAAGAGGCATCATCTGTTAGAGTTGCAAAGCCAAGTGTGACTGACACCAAGGTCTCTTTGGCCCTTTTCTAAGGATGGGAAAGCTCATTCTTCAAAGTTCAAAACCCAACACAAATTCACAGGTTCCTAGTTTGAAAACAACCCTTTGAAGTTCGATATATTTATGGAGAAAATATAACATCTATTTTTTCCATAGGGCACAAAGGTTTATTATAAGCAGCACAAAAAGTTTCTCAGATATCAAATAGCTTTTTTCCAAATCAATATTGTGATGATTTAGGCAGGTGTGACTCATCAGTCTAGTGATTAAATTTCTTTCAAGCATATAGAATGTGTTTCAAAAGAAAGTGAATAGCCCTTATGAGATCAGGCTTGGCTTCTTATTTAATAACTCCAAATGCACAAAAGTGTCTAGAAATACTTGGTAAGTCAGAACTGCAACTTGGGTCCCTCTTCCTTGCTGCAGGCAGATTTGAGAAACTAGCTAACAGAGCTCACATTTCTCTTACGCTTCACTCTGATTCTAGCACAAACTTTTCGTGATCCTGCCTCCCTCTTTGCTTTCTGGGTCTGTCCCTCAGGTGAACATCATTCAATAGAGTCTCCAATGATATCAATCTGCAAGGAGTAAATGAAATAACTTTGATACCTTTGATATGATAAGCACCATGAAAAAAGAAATTGCTTCATCAATTCAGCATTTACTGGAAGTAAGAAGAGCTCCAATCTACATAATTCTTAAAGGTTTACAAAGTACTTTTCTCCTAACAACCAAACGAGGTGGGCAGAGTCCTGTTATCTCCATTTTAGAGATGAGGAAGTTAAGGATCAGATACTTTAAGGGGCTTGCCTGGCATTCCACACCCACAGATTCTTGCTCACAGAATTGCTCATAGAATTGGCACCACAATTCAAAAACATGGATTCTGTGGCACTCAGCTTTCTTTATAGTCTAACTCTCACAGGCATACATTGCTACTGGAAAAACCATAGCTTTGACTACACAAACCTTCACTGGCAAGGTGATGTCTCTGTTTTTTCTTATGCTGTCTAGATTTGCCATAGCTTTCCTTCCAAGGAGCAAGAATCTTTTCATTTCATGCCCACCATTGCCATCTACAGTGATCTTTGAGCCTAAGAATATCCAATCTGATCCTGCTTCCATTTCTTCTATCTCTGTTAGCGATGGAAGTGATGGGAGCAGTTGCCAAGATCTTAGTTTTTTTGAAGTTAAGTTTCAAGCCAGCTTTCACACTCCCCTCATTCACCCTCATTGAGAACCTTCTTATTTCCCCTTCACTTTCTGCCATCAGAGTGGTATCATCTGCATATCTGAAATTGTTGATATTTCTACTGGACACCTTAATTCTAGTTTTTGATTCGTCCAACCTGGCGTTTTGAATGATGTATTCTGCATATAAGTTAAACAAATAAGGTGATTCTATCCCAGTACTGCTTTTCTCATCCTTTTATTGACTCTGAGGGCTACTCCATTTCTTCCAAGGGAGTTTTTAAAATTTCTTTTTAGTTTTCAACATTCATTTCCACAAGATTTTGAATTGCAAATGTTCTCCCCAGCTTTCCTCTACTCCCCATCCCAACATAGCAAGCCTACTGAATACCCCTTCCCCCAATCTGCTCTCTCTTATATCTTCCCCCACCACCCCCTAACTTTCTAGGGGCAAGATGAGTTTCTATACCCCAGTGCCTGTATATCTTATTTCCCAGTTGCATGTTAAACAATTTTTTTAACATTTATTTTTAAAACTTTGATTTTAAAATTCTTTCCCTTCTTCCATCCTCACCCGCCCCCACTGGGAAGACAAGCAATTCAATATAGGTTG
>CM053602.1:10324105-10351862 GCA_028646575.1 Pseudocheirus occidentalis | reverse complement strand
ATGGTAGTTATATTGTGAAAGACCAACTGTATTTCCCTCCACACTATCCTGTACCCACTTATTCTGTTTTCTACTTTGACCCTGTCCCTTTTCAAAAGTGTTTGCTTCTAACTACCCTCTCCCCCAATCTGCCCTCTTTTCTATCATCCCCCCTCTTATCCCCTTCCCCCTATTCTCCTGTAGGGTAAGTTACCCAAATGAGTATGTATGTTATTCCCTCCTTAAGCCAAATTCAATGAGAGTAAGGTTGTCCCATTCCCTTTCACCTTCCTGCTCTTCCCCTCCATTGTAACAGTTTTCTCTTGCTTATTTTATATGACATAATTTACCCTATACGACCTCTCCCTTTCTCCTTTTCTCATTATATGCCTCTCTCACCTCTTAATTTTATTTGTTAGGTATCATCCCTTCCTGTTCAAATGATCCTGTGCCCTCTGTCTATGTATACATGTACACACATATACACACACTCACATATGTATTTATACACACATACACCCTCCTATACATATGTATATATGCATCTATACACAAATATATATATTTCCTTCAACTATCCTCATATTGAGAAAAGTCTCATGACTTACAATGATAGTTTTTCCATGTAGAAATGTAAATAGTTCAACTTTAATAAGTTCCTTATGATTTCTTTTTCCTGTTGACCTTCTTATGCTTCTCTTGCTTCTTATATTTGAAAGTCAAATGTTCTGTTCAGCTCTGGTTTTTTTTATCAAGAATACTTGAAAGTCCTCTATTTCATTGAATGACAATATTTTACCCTGAAACATACTCAGTTTTGCTAGGTAGGTGATTCTTGGTTTTAATCTACTTCCTCTGACCTCCAGAATATCATATTCCAAGTCCTTGGATCCCTTAGTGTAGGAGCTGCTAGATCTTGTGTTATCCTGATGGTGTTTCCACAACACTCAAATTGTTTCTTCCTGAATACTTGCAATATTTTCTCCTTGAACTCTGGAATTTGACTGTGATATTCCTAGGGGTTTTCTTTTGGGGATCTTTTTCAAGAGGTGATTGGTGAATTCTTTCCATTTCTATTTTGCCCTCTGGTTCTAGAATATTGGGGCAATTTTTCTTGAGAATTTTTTGAAGGATGACCTCTAGGCTCTTTTTTGATCATGGCTTTCAGGTAGTCCAATAATTTTCAAATGATCTCTCTTGGATCTATTTTCCAGGTCAGTGGATTTTTCCAATGAGATGTTTCACATCTCTTTCTATTTTTTCATTTGTTTGGATCTGTTTTATAGTATCTTGATTTCTCATAAAGTCATTAGCTTCCATTTGCTCCAATCTAGTTTTGAGAGGATCATTCTATTCAGTGAGTTTTTGAAATTCCTTTTCCATCTGAGCAATCTGACTTTTTAAGGCATTTAAGGCATTCTTCTCTTCATTGGCTTTTTGGGCCTGATTTACCATTTGAGTTAGTCTTTTTTAAGGTGTTATTTTCTTCAGTATTTTTTGGGCTCTTGACTTGCTTTTCATGATTTTCTTGCATAATTCTCATTTCTCTTCCCAATTTTTCCTCTACTTCTCTTACTTGATTTTCAAAATCCTTCTTGAGCTCCTCCATAGCCTGTAACCATTTCATATTTTTCTGAGAAGCTTTTGATGCAGGAGTTTTGACTTTGTTGACTTCTTCTTCCATGTTTTGATCCTTTTTGTCCCCAAAAAAGGATTCTATGGTCTGATTGTGCTTCCTCTGCTTGCTCATCTTGCCAGCCAGTTACTTGACTTTTTGTCACAGTAGAACTCTGCTTCCAGAGTGGAGAGAGATGTGTCCCAAATTGCTGGGGTTTTCACAAATGTTGTCAGAACTATGAGGAGGGTATGCTCTCTACAGCCACTCCAAGCTCTGGTATACTGGCCACACATCCCAGGATCACCACCCAAGATGTCATCCAGATCCAAGAAGGTCAAAGCAAGAGTGATTACCCACTGAATGGTCACTATGGAAAATGAGGAGCACTAGTCAGGAATTTCTTGGCAGCTCTCTTGGGCACAGAACATGGGCTTATGAAATACTCCCAAGAAATAAGGAAATCCCACCTGACTTTTAGTTCAGATTTTATTAGGGAACATTTTTCACTTAAGATATTCATAGAAATTCTAGACTGCCATGTCCTTCCTATTGCCAATGGATTCTGGTTATTGACCTATTTATCAGCAGATATCCCACAGTCTTTGGTGGATGGTAAATTCACCAGTCTCCTGTGAGGAGGCATCATGAGCCCTGCCAAAATATGGGCTGCGACACACATTTGGCATCCCAAAGTTGCTCCACTGAACGGCAAGCCTTTCACGGTCAGATTTGCTAGCTCAGAACTCCCATCCTTTTCCAACTGAGAATCTTTAACTGCCGGCAGTCCTCAAACCACTTTGCTGCAGAAGAACTTTTAAAAGGTTCAGAAATGACCCACAGGGTGGGTATTTCTCTTTCATGAGGAAGAAGCAGAGATACATACACCCTCTGCATTCCAGAGTTTTGTCCAGGAATTTTATAGCAGTACATCTCAGAGCACAGCTTTCCACATCATCGTAAGAAATTATTTCACCAAAACATTCTGTAGAGCAATAGACAGTCTCCCAACCAATGAAACATAAAGATTTGTCTTGGGTAAGAAATTGAGGAGTAGTTTAGTGGAGGGAAAGTTGGCCTTGATGTAAGAAAGACCTGGTAAAGTTTGAGTCTGACCCAAACCAGTTGTAAGGCCCAGGAAACCCTCTAAAGTCTTAAATAAATTATACAAATTGCATTCCATGAAGCCAACAAGCATTTATTAACTGTTTTCCATGTGCTAAGCACTATACGCTAAACACACTAGGAATACAAGGATAGGCAAAAATAAAGCAAAAACCAGCCCCTGCCCTCAATGAACTCCCATTCTAATGGAAGACTCAGAGTGGGAGGTAAGAATTTAGGGTTAGAGTTAGAGTCAAATTGTAAATATTTAGTTGCAGAGGAGTAGCCATCCCAAGTTCATTGGTGAAGGGACTTTTCATACTAGAAATTCCCTCAGTCAATGAAATCAAAGCTATGCACCTCACCTCCACCCTCCCAAAAAGAAAAAAACCCAACGGGATTTGAATACTATAGCATACAATTATACATATATGTGTGTGTGTGTGTATATGTGTGTAGGTAGGTAGGTATGCATGTATGTATGTGTATATACATATGTATGTGTATGTATATGTGTGTATATATACATATATATATATCAACTAATGACATTTTAGAGTTACAAATGGGGTAAAGGAGGTAAAAAGGACCCTTGAATTCTAAGTGAACATGTCTGTTTTCCTAATTTTAAACCAAGATTGACAACCATGTATATGCACGCACACACGCATGCACACACACACACACACAAAGACTTCTTTTCTTCTGAAGTGGAAAACATACAACTTTGCAAAGAATAAATCACATTATACATATAACACGGTCACCTTCTGCATCACCACGGTTCTCAGGTTAGTATAACATAGCCTGATGTTACAAATCCGTATTCTCCAAGAATTTGTCACATCTGTGTCTTAATTGTTAAAGCGCATTTGCGAGAGGTAACCACGTAAACCAATAACATATTGATGTTTATATCATCCTCCTGTAGATCTCTGAAAACTCCAGTAAGTGCTTAATTGCAATATTTTCTTATTAGGACTCAAAGTTCTTTGCATAAAGCAACTGCTATAGTCTTCAGAACTAAAGACAAAGTCATGAAGGCTGGTGGAGACATATGTCTCTTTGAGTTAACTTTCTTGGGATTTTGATATTTGGGTTGGAATATTATCCCCCAATGCCTCTGATCTGTATAAAGCTAATTATGTGCTACTATTAAAGCAGATTGCAAGAGACATTGACAGTTGGAAAGGCCTAATGACCAGCTGGATGGGAAAATTTCATGTTGTCAAAATGGTAACTTTGCCAGGAGTGTTACATGTTGCTTATTTGCCATCAACAGGACAACCTAACTCTTGTTTTAAATTAAACATAACCTGTTGAGGAATCACATTTAGAGTTGTAGGAGAGCTCCAAAAGTCAGGTACAGCATAGTCTTCTTTTTTCTTTGGAACTCATTCCTCACTGCCGAATTTTACGCCCCACCGACGGCCTTCTGCATCACAATATCTTTATAGAAAATCAATGAATGAGGAAGAATAAAGAATAAAACCATTTCCTATGATAGACTGTACTTAATGACACCACTTTTCAGTTACTTGTGTTAGCACTGTATAGACTTAACTCCAATAGCCTCCATTTAAGGCAAAAATCACACTGGAAGGTTTGTTGCCGGCTAGCCCAAATGTACCAAAAACAATGTCCAAAGAGTCCTTTCTACAAAACTTCAGAATAGTTGTTGTAATTGGTTTTATTTAAAGCAGCAACACATGATAAAAGCACTACCAGCAGGTTGTCCAAGAGGCTCCTGTTAAAGTGCTAAGCACCACAGGCCACCTCTAATAGTCCTAAAGTAAAAATGATGTGCCCGTGTGAGACAGCTTCATGTTAGAGCACAAGGAAAAAAGAAATTGATGTGAGTCACAGAGTGATTGTAAAAGACATATTTTGGGTTGGGTGACACTTTTGTTCCCTGTACTCCAGGCCTTAAGGAATCAGAAATTCTTTAAGACTTTGCAGCAGGAGCAGACATGAGCCTGGATGCTTTAAGACCCAGCCAGTAGAGTGCTATGACATCAAGCTGGGAAGGCTTCAAATCAAAACCCAGGGGCAGTTCAAATATCTGTTGCCTCAGGATGAGTCTAACTAAGCATGGCAACACTTGCCAACCATCAGGTTGGTCATGGGGGGATGAATTTTTCCATCACGGAAACTCTCAAAGGCCATTTTATTAAAATGCGGACATGGCTCAAGCTACAAAATCATAGCTCCTCAAAGCAATGATACAAAAAATGCAGTTCATCATCACCTCAAGATGTTTTTAGTGACCACTACCAATACTTGCTACGTATCTGCCACTTTTAAGCTTCTCTAAGTACTCTCAGACCTATGGAACTCACTTTGACCTTGTAAAAACCCTGTGAAGGAAATGGAGTAGGTATGAAGTTGACATTAACTTATTAATGATTAGTTTATCCATTCTAAATCTGCCATTTGACAAAATTTCAGTTCGTTAATGTCAAAGTCAAGACTAGCCCCCCAGGTCTCCTGGCACTCTCCCTATGTTCTTTCCAAGTACAAGTATCACTATCCCCATTTTACAGACAAATACACCAAAGTTCGTAAAATTTAAGTGCTGTGCTCATAGACACAAAGTCTTGAACCACAAGATCATAGTGGGTTTATCATGAAATTATATATTTAGATACACAGTTCAAAATGTGGAAACTGACCAGATAAAGCTAGAAGGAGCACTAGATTTAGTCAGAGTCGACATTCAAACCCTAGCTCTGTGTGACCTTGGGCAAGTCCCTTCAATGTCAGCAACATCAAACATTTCTTAACTGCCAACATGCCAAGTAATACATGTGCTAAGCACTGAACATACAAACAAAGGTAAAAAACAGTCTCAGCCCTCAAGGAACTTATGAACTAAAAGGAGAGAAAACATACAAGCAGCTAGGTACAAATAAGACATAGACAGGGATCTCAAAGTGAAGGCACTAGCGGTACAGGGAAGGAGGGAGGCAGGGGACATGTAAAAGGCTGCTTGTAGAAGGTGAGATTCTTTTTACAGAGAAGGAAGTCAGAGAAGCCAAGAGGTAGAGATTTGGAGGAATAGAATTCCAGGTTTGGACAGCCAGTGAAAATATACAGTGCATTGAACCTAAATGTTCCTGACACTAACCTCAGCATTCTACTCACTATGCCACTATGCATCTACATAAACTACATATACATACATGCATCCACACATCTGTACATATATGTATGCCTGACATACATATACACATATCTCTACATACATTGTATTTATACACACACACACACACTTAGGGAGCAGGGGGAGGGTGCTTAGATTTTCTAGAGAATTTTAATAACCCAATTAGTCTCTTCTTACTACAGTGAATTTGTTTCCTCTAAGGGAGACTGTTCTGAGCCTGCCTTCTGACCAGGTTGAAGATGCTTCATTATCAGTGTCCAAATGGACAAACATTCTTCACGGGGAAAAAAAAATCACACAAAATGAAGTACCTCCATGCAGTCTGGCCAAATTGGCTTTCTTGCACCAACCCAAAGGACAGGCGGTCATATGGACTGAATTAGATAGGCCTGTGACCTTCAAAGTAACTTTTCCTTTTTTTATCCTTTTCCTAAATCCCTTAAAATAAGTCCTGTTGTGGAAACTGCCAATTCACATGAAAAAAAACATTGTTTCTCACTCAAGGTTTAACAAAGCATGAGTGTGCATTTTATAAATTTGAACTCCTGATCTCATAAAAAATGAAGACTATATTGAGCCTCGAGATAATACATGTCAAAAATAGGAAATCCCAGACTTCCCTTTCTAATAGAAGCCTGCCATTTTGGCAGCTTTTATTTTGGCTTTTTGCCTTGTCTTTCAAATAGAGACGACCATCTGTCTAACTAAGTTTGAAAAAAAATTCTTGGCAAATCAAAGAAGCTGACATAGATTGTAAGATTCAAGGGAGAAACATTCATTTTAATTAAATAACTGTCTCTAAAGATTGACAGAAGTGGCCAGCACTGGCTGGTGCCATTTTGAATGTTGCCGAGTCTAGGGGCAACCTTCAGGGCATTCTCTACTAATGATATAGAACCAATACCATTCTTCAAAAACAGTCTGTGAGGGGAGACTAAGTGAGTTGTTACCCTCCTACTGGGACTAATTTTGAGCCTGCGAGCCTTCAATTCTCATAAAGGAAAAAAAGATGTTAGGTCATGTGAATACAGGTGTGATTCATTGTGTCTTCTTTCCAATTCTGTGCTCCATAGTGTAGCAATGGATTGAGTTCTAGGGAACAGAAAGTCTTCACAGATCACAAATGGATAATAGTGATGCAGTGATAACAGGCCACTCTGTAGAATGTCTCACTTGCCTAAAGAAAAGTGACTTAATTTATAGAAATACAAGTCATTCCCCAATCGAATAAATGGTCAAAGCGTGTGAAGAGGGAGTTTTCAGACAAAGAAATCAAAGCTATCTATAGTCATATGAAAAAAATGCTTTAAATCACTATTGATTAGAGAAATGCAAATTAAAACAACTCTGAGGTACCACTTCCCACCTATCAGAGGTGCTAACATGATAAAAAAAAAAGGAAAATGTTGGAGGTTAGGGGGGATATGGGAAAACTGGGACACATGCACGGTTGCTGGAAATGTGAACTGATCTAATGATTCTGGAGAGCAATTTGGAACTATGCCCAAAGGGCTATAAAACTGTGCAGACCCTTTGACTCAGCAATGTCACTTCTAGATCTATATCCCAAAGACATCCAAAAAAAGGGAAAAGGACGCTTTGTACAAAAAGATTTATAGCGGCTCTTTTGTGGTAACTAGTCACTGGAAATCAAAGGGATGCCCATCAATTGAGGAATGGCTAAGCAAGCAGTGGTGTATGATTGTAATGGAATATTATTGTGCTATAAGAAATGGCAAGCAGGATGAGTTCAGAAAAACTTGGAAAGACTTGCGTCAACTTTTGCATAGGGAAGTGAACAGAATGAGGAGAACATTGTACATAGTTGCAACAATATTGTACCATGTACATTGTATCATCCATGAATGACTAGCTATCCTCAGCAACACAAGGATCCAAGACAACCCAAAAGACTATTGATGAAGCATCCTAGCCACCTCCAGAGAAAGAACTGCTATTGACTGAATACAGAATGAAGCATGCTATTTTTCACTTTCTGTCTGAGTTTTCCTGTAAAAAATGATTAATATGGAGATGCTTACATAATTGCACATGTATAACTCATATCTCATTGCTCACTGTCTCAGAGGGGGAGAGGAAAGAGAGAGGGAGGGAGAGTATCTGCAACTCAAAACTTTAAAAATGTTTTGTAAAATTGGAGGAAAAAAGAAAGATAACTTGATAGAATTACTTATTATGTGGGATGGAGGTTGAAAATAGATGGTTACAATCCATTTAATGAAGTTCTCTTTAAAACCAAAAGCCCATAAAACTTGAAACATAAAATCCCTTTCTGCTAAATCAAATGCTTTTTCACCATCCCAGTGTTATAACTACCATCTCCTCTCTTAAAATTTTAAAGAAAAGCAAATCCATTTAAACAACCAGTAATTCTTATGAGGAAGCTGTGATTTTTCATAAAACATGGCTAATTTATATGTAGTACAAGCACACAAAACCTTTTCTGCCCTCCTCAAATTGGCCTGTTTGTACTTATGAATGATGCCAATCAGGGAGCAACACCAAGAATTGCCTTTGAATTTGCCTTCATCAAAATATATGTTCTTTCGCTCATTAGGTTGGAAACTGAAGCTTTTACCTCAGAATCAGGTTGGGCCTGATTCATTCCTCTTTTTAAAATAATAATAATAATAATATAAATAAACAGAAACCCTTTGAATTTCATATTTCAGTTCTGGAGGCTTTTGCAAGGAAAATTCCATGATGAGCAAGACTGAAATTCCTCTTTGAATTTATAGAATATTAGAGTTAGAGCGGTCTTTAAGACCTTACATTTATATTTCTATAAAATAGAATCTAGTTCAACCCGAAAATTAAAGAGATGAGAAAACCGAGACCTAGAGAGGAAAAATGACCAGCCCAAGGACACAAAGCTAATTAGTGACAAGCAAAATTGTCTGTCATTCAGTTAGCTCCCAAATACACCCTCAATCTGCCAATGTATCAGTGATCTTGCCAGTGCAACTATCCCCTCCCGGCAGCTCATAACCCATCCCTGGATGCCTAGCCAATGCATCTGTCTTCCTTGTACTCCCATAAGCTCTCTAGAGGATTCTAGTCAACACACTAAGGGTGTTCTTTGCGGTCCTTTGATAGCTCAGGGGACAATCCTGATATAAAATAGCTATTTAAAAACTTGATTGCTATCAGACACAAAGACATAAGTAACATAATTTTTTAAATAATCACTAACTCTAAATCCCTTGTCACAAAATAATTCATCCTTTGGAGCTGACATTTGGAGAAGCATTCTCTTCTCTACCAAAACTCTGATCAATGTTGCATTCTCATTAATCAGTTCATCCCCAGAAAGTCACTCGGAAAGCAAATGCTGTGTTTTCCAAACCTCTTCATTGAATAGAGATTTCCCTTGATTTTGAAATGAAGGTTTGTTTGTGGTCTACTTACAATAAACAGCCTCTAAGATTGATTTAAGCGCTCAGCTTCACTTCGATTATTAATTAATCTCAGGAGCCATTTATTGCTTTGTGTACTACAGAGGAATAGAGATCCATCCTTTAATTATTGATTCATCTGACTATGGTTGGCTGGCTGGACTGCTTTTACATATAAACATTTCAGTTCAGCACATTTTAAGTTTGCACTGTCTTTCTTGTCAAAGAGAATGGTGTTAAAAGCCATCCTTCAAAATACCAAACTCAGTTTTCCCCATAGGAAATGGGAACCCAGTGACCAGGCACAAGGCTGCTTTCTTTCCAATTTAAGAAGACTTCATTTTTCAAGCTTACAATAGCCCATTCTTCCAGCCTTGGGGCATAGAATGGGCAGATTAATTGATTTTTGGTTCTCCCAGCATGACAAACAGATAGGAATTGACTGACAGGGTCTGGTTTGTTCAGTACATATATATTTTTTCATACCATAGGAATAGATCAACTGCCCTGACAAATACTGCTATAATTTCCTCAGAAAGAGAATGCAGGATCTTAGATTTCATGCTACAAGATGTCGACCGTTTGAAAGTTTGATTAAAGAGACAAACAAATATTCATATAAAAATTACAGAATTTATTCCTTATTCTTCCCTTAAGGCTAGCATTACCTGCTCAAGGAGAGCAGGACTAAAGTCCTGACTGATGAACAGAGGAATCATAAGACTTTTTATACATTTTAGAACCATCCCAATTCAAGATGACCATGTTAGAGAACTTTATAACTTCCATTTGTTACCATCTATATGTGAAAAAGGGTTCTTTGGCTGTAAATGCAAATTGACAACTACCAGAGCAGGGTCTATTTACATTTTATAGTCTCAGGATGTCTGTTTTGCTCTAATGTGGAGTAAGTCCCAAGATAAGGGGAATCCCACCTCTGGTCTTTGAAGTTGCAGACCCAGGGAAAGGCATTTTGAAATCAATCGGAGCAGTTTGTTTAATTAAATCAAACTTTAGCTAAAATATGATATTAAATGATTATCAAAGACAATATGGAAATAAGCTACTTAGATTCAATTAGCATCTCTACCCAGAAGTCTCCTGAAGAGGATAGAACTGAGAACTTGGAGTTTGGAAGACTTGAGCTGGAGCCCTGCCTCAGTCACCAGCTCTGTAGCTTTGGCCAAGTAAGTCAACCTCTCTCAATGTCAGTTTCTACATTTACAAAGGCAGTATAGAAATAGGACCCACCTGACTGCGTTGCTGTGATGATCAAATCTTAAAGAGTAACACGCGTTAGTAGCTAGTATTGTTTTATTAGCATCATCATTATGCTAAGAGTAGTCTCTTTCCTGATCTTCATTCCTACTTCATTATCATGGGCCATTTTAAAGGGTATGTCCTATGAACATCTTAAACTCAAATACGCCCCTAAAAGAACTTACTGTCTTTTGCTCAAAACTCAGTCCCTCCCAAATTTTGCTGTTTCTGCTGAGGGCACTGTCATGCTCCTAGGGTCAGGCTAACAGCCACAGGGTCATCCCTGCCTCTCCCCATGTCCAATTAGTTCCCAGGTCTTGGCAATTCTCCTTCCACAATATCTCCCAAATTCATTTCCTTTGCTATCCTCGCCCTAGTCGAGGCTTCATCACCTCACCAGGGCTAGATTTTGCAAAGTTTCTTTATATTCATCACATACATCATTTCATACAGTGCAGTAATATTCCATTACATTCCTGTACCACAATTTGTTTTGCTCTTCCCCAACTGATGGGCATGTACATTGCTATCACAAAAAGTTCTGCTATAAATATTTTAGAGTATATGGGAAATTTTTTCTTGTTAGTGGCTTCTTTAAGGTAAAAGTTCAGTAATGGAGTCTCTGGTTCAAAAGGTACAGACATTTTAGCCACTTTACTTGCATAATTCCCAATTGTTTTAAAATGGTCACGCCATTTCAGAGCTCCACCAGCAAAGTATCAGTGCGCCTCTCTCCCCACAACCCCTTCAACATGGATTATTGCCATTTTTTCCATTTTTGGCCAATTTGCAGGTGATGAGGTGAAACCTCAAGGTTGTTTTGATTTGAATTTCTCTTATTAGTAGTGATTTGGAGCATTTTTTCATGTGATTATGCATACTTTCAAGTTTTTCTTTTGAAAATTGTTCATATCCTTTGATCATTTATATGACAATGACTATTAGTCATTGTACATATGCATATTGTAGCACCACCTAGCTGCTGCTGTATATCCTGCACACCAAACCCTCATCAGACAAATTGACAGAAAGATTTTTTTTCCCAGTTCAACCACTTCCCTTCTTATCCTAAATATATTAATTTTGTCTATGCAGAAATTTTTCAGTTTCAAGTTTACTCTTCTATTGTAAATACAGTATTATGTTCCTTCAGTTACTTTAATCTTTTTTAAGTGGCCCTGTTCCCATCGGCTCTCTTTCCCTCACCCCTGATGCCTTCTTGTTTGGTATCACCTTCTCTTTAGGGTTTTTAATTACTTTTTCTCCTCTATGATCCTTAGGTTGTCTCTATGCGTCTTGTCTTAGGGCTCAGTATGTATTGCTTGCATAATGACCATATTTTTATCTGATTATATATTTCTTTATTCTCTTTTTCCCCTTTCAGTTAGTCAAGTAGATTCTCCCTTCCCTTCATCCCTTTCAGCTAATTCTATTCCTTAATTCTGAAATTTCATTTTTGTACCCCTTTCCAAAAAGGAATTCTTCTCACTTTCTTCATTATCTATCTTCTCTTTCAGTTTACTAGACCTTTATTTTCTGACTCATGACTGCTACAATTATCTGGTTTCTCTCTTCTCTGTATTCTTCTTGCAAACAAAGCTTCCAAGGTATCCATTCTAGCCTCTTCCTTCTTGGGATTTCTGCCACTGCCATGTAGGGCTTACCACATGGATTCCTCTTTTCCACTGGGTCTCAATTCTAGAACAATACCTATTATTGCATGTATCAGAGAGGATACTGCCCCATAGTAAGGCCCCTCCACCATCATGTCCCTGATTATGCAAATTACCACTGATCTATAGCCTCTCTTGTTGACCTTTTTCTTCTGTCTACATTTGCCTGGAAATCTTCTTATGTCCATATTCTTCCACTCTTCAAGGTATGAACTTGCCCCTAGGGGTTCCAACTTTCCCCCTTCCAGGACAATAGACTTCTCATGTACCAAATCCTCTAGGCCTCATTCAGTATAAAATCCTGACCTCCTTTAATGACCATCTCTCTTTAACAAAATAAGCATTCACCAGTGTAACTTCCTCCCTCTTCCTATTTTTCAATTTTTCTCCCTTCTTCCTCACCAATTCTCCTATAGGTTTTTATCTTTCTGAGACAAGACAGGCTACTTTTCCTTTGTTGCTAACTCTTGCTTTCACCCCACCAGAACATCTTTCACTCCTCTCTATTTCCCTGCTCTCTTCCCTCCCTCCTATATACCTTTTCATGTTGTAATGTAGTCTCACAAAAGAAGAATCAACCTATAGGCAGAGTGTTGCCAGGTTCTGTCCATAATATCCTCCTATCCACCTCTTCACTGTCACCTCTACCAGATTTCTGCTTTCACCCTTGTTTCCTTCTGTACATTCAAAAGCCTCTTATTGTTCTCTCTGTTGTCATTCTGTTGTTGTTACTGTCCTTCCTTGGCTGCAACACTTATTTACCCTTGCTAAATTTCTGTTATTTGAGGTGGTCAAGAGGTAAATAATTGCTTAATTCTGATTTTCTTTTAAAAATGTTTCAAACTTTTTAAATTATTGAATATTCATCTTTTGTACTGTATGGTCAAGCTCATATCTGCAGGATAGGTCACCCTGGGTTGCATCCTTCTTACTTTTTCTAGTGGGTTCAGAACAGTCTTGCACTACTTGAATCCCCTTTTCTTTTGTATTTGAAGGTCTTTCTCCTAATGGCTTGCTTCAACTAGCTTCTGAATTGAATTGTTAACTTTAGTCATGCTGTGTCTTAGAGTTTGCATACTTGCTATTTTTTTTCTTTGGGGAGGGGGGTTGATCTGTGAATTCTTTCAATTGGAATTTCATTTTCTATGTTTAGAAGTTCTAGATAGTTCTCTTCTATTATTTCCTTCATTAATATGTGAAGGATTTTTTTGTCCTGACATCTTCTTCTGGGAGACCTATAATTCTTAGGTTGTCTCTACACATGCTATCTTAGAGTTCAGTGCATTTTGCTTGTAGAGTGAGCATATTTTCTTTTAACATTCTTGTTTTTTGCTTCTCTTCTAATTCATCTTTCTCTTCTGTGCATTTGCATTCCCAATCTATTGTTTTCTTTGGTGAGGCTTGCCATTGCAGATTAAAATGTTTCTATTCTTTTCTTTATTTTTGCTGTGCAGGACATAAATTCTCCTCTCATGATCCTCATTTCTCTTTTATACCACTCAGGAACAGCATGCTGTGGTTCCACATTCTCCTTAAGGTCCACAGGGTCCTTCATTTCATCTAGTGTTAGAACATTTTCCTTAATTTTGCCAAATTCATTCATAGATGCATGAATTCACTTACTAGATCTAGAGGCCATATTTCTTCCCACTGTTGCTATATTTCCTGTTGATTTATATATGCTTAAGATCTTTGAATTTCCTTCTTCCTGAAATCTTTGGTATTTTAAGCCTTTTTATTCTCCATTATTTTCCTTGTCACTCATTTCCCAACTTCTTCTCTTCTGATAATTGTTTCCTTGGGGCCTAGATCTCAAAGCATTTCAGTCTCCTTCCACACTGGGCAATGGTTAACCAGCCTAGAGCAATGAAGAGACCTCAACTGATTTTTGGGTGGTCAGAACTGGCCCTTGATGTATATTGTGTTCTTTCCTTCAGGCTGGGAGGAGTATATATAGCACTCCACATACATAGCACCCTGAACCTATGACATTTCCCACCCCACTCTGTTCCTCTGTTCTCTGACCCACCACCAGCAAATCAAAGCATTGCAGCACTGATGCTTCTGGGTTGCAGCCCCTGGTAGGCTTTTGCTCTTGAAGGGCTGTGTCCAAGCTGTCTGTCAAAATCTGAGCAAACTTCCACAGTCTAGAGCTGGGGTCCCCACAGAACTGGAGAGATAGAAAAGGAATTATAGTGCAGGGATGGGTTCTGAGGTAAGCCTGTATTGTGTCCTTGGGTCTGCTAGGACAGCCTCACTGCCAATAGCATAGGAGGTGGGGGAGGGATGTTGAGTGAACTCAGCATCAGCATACATCAATTCCTGGTTTTTCTAAAGCTTCTTTTGGATTCTAGGTGTCCTAGACCACAGAAACTTTTTAAGTTGCCTTATCTTTGACACATAATATCTGTTTTGGAAAGGTCTGAGAGGTCATGGGGATTGGAGAAAATGTCATCTGCCAGCTTGTTGCTCACGTGGCCCAGAAGCTATAGATTCTTAATTAGTCTCCCTGCCTCAAGCATATGTCTGTTCCTATCACTCCCCTATTTAATAACTACCAATTCTTCTCTATTGGCTTTCCAGTCAAATACAAATTTTTCTCTTGGGTATTTAAAGCCCCTCCCAACCTGTTTCCCACTTAGCTCTCATCTCTCACCTCTATGTCTTTGCACAGGCTCTCTCACATGGTTGGAATTTGCTCCTTCTCACCTTCACCTCTTAGAATTCCTAGATTCCTGCAAAGTTCATTTGTAGCTACCTTGTGCACATCTTCCCTTCCCAAAGAGGGCAGGGGCTGTTTCATTTGTTCCCACTAATCCACAGAGCCTGGCATATAGCAGGTACTTAATAAATGCTTGGTGGTAGATCCAATTCTTTCATTTTATAGATGAAGAAAATGAAGACCAGAAAGAGGAAGTGATTTGTCCTAGGTCCCAAAGGTAATATTTGGCAGAATCAGGATTTTATCAATGCAGTTCCCTTTACTTGAGATGCAGCAGTCTTGCCCCTGGATCTTCTGGGTAGTCTGTATGCTACTAATAAATGCTATAGCTAAATTATAGGTGGGTGAGGCTGACAGATTAAGTTATTTGTTGATAAGAATGGGCTTTCAAGGAATTGACTCAGTTGCCTCACTTAGGATGTGGACTTTTCAGGGCAAGGGATTTATTGATCCCCAGATTAGAAGAACCTAGAGTCATTGCTTCCTGCTGCCAAGCAACTTTAATTATATCCCCTAAAGCTGGTTGGGTGAAGAGTGTTCCCTAGTGGGAAGTAAATTGGCAATATTGTGGGAAGGAAAGCCACATTTGTAGGAAACAAGGATTATGGGTTGTGCTGGCACGTATGATGAAGGCTATTTTTGGAAGCTCTCAGCCTATCTCAACTTGGTAGTAGGCCAATCAGAGGAAGAAAAGCCTATGAAATGCAGAGCAGCCCAAATCTAGAGCTGAAAGGCCAAACTCTGCCACTTAATTTGGCTGACCTAAAAAGAGACTCTGAAAACCAAATATATTGTTTAGGTTTTTTTGTCCCATGTTACTATACAAAAAAACACTAAATTGTTGTTTTATAATCTATACTAGAACAAGCTCATAGTGAGTCCAAAACATTGTGTGGTAGCTAAGGATGTCAATGTAATCTTATGTTGTGAGGAAAGAACCGTGATGTCCAGAAGAAAGAGCATTTGAAGAAGTTAAGAGGGGTGGAGCTAAGATGGCAGAAAGGAAGCAGTAACTTTTCTAAGCTCCTCAAAGAATTCTGTAACTAAACTTTAAAAAGTGAATTTGAGCAGATTTTAGAGTGACAGAACTCACTGGGAGATGGAGTGTGGCAGATTCCCAGCCCAAGAAAGTGCCCACAGAGGTGGGCAGGGGGAACACCAAGTACACAGGGGCTGCACCAGCATGGATTTAAGAGCAGATTAAAGCAGAGTGAGAAGGAGCCCCAGCCAGCAGACTCATGCACAAAAGGGCAATTTGCAGTTGTCTCACCACAGGACAAAGGATCATCAGAGCTGGATAAGAAAAAACACAGGCTCTGCAGCAGGGACAGCAGCTACTCCTGAGGCTACCAGATTGCAGCCTTGATATTTAAAAATTACATACCCAAATTTCCAGAAGTCAAGATGGAGGAATAAAACCTATTTCTCTGATCCTCCCCTCCCTGACCCAGAAATCCCAGAGGTAAATGTCCCACCCAGAGTAAATTCCTGAATGAGTGGACACAGCCTCAGGCTTGAGAGTCCCTGAGGAAGGGGGAAGTGAAGCAGTATGGCGTCTAAGCCCAGGAGAGTGGAGCCAGCAAGCACTAACAACACAAGCCCAGGTGTACCTCAGCACCACCTGGGAAATCAGCAGACTGCAGCCCTGCCGCTGGCCTCCAGCTACTGAGCCTGCATGAGCTGTAGCCCAGAGACACAGAGATGGAAACCTGAAGTAGCCAGATAGGTTATGCTGTGAGTCTCAGGGTAACTCAAAGGAAACACTGAGAATCCTGGCCTTGGCCTCAATCTAGACACTCAGAGGCTACAGCTCACAAATTTAACAACCAAACTCCTACCTCACAGCCTGGGAAGCTCAATACTTCTGCACCCCAGAAGCAAATATCCACTCTAAAATTCCATGACATAGGCAATCACAATGGGAAAGAAAAAGCCTATGAAATCTAGAACCATATAATCTTTTTATAGTGAGCAAGAACAACCAAATTCAGAGAACAACATGGACTCTATACTCACACTGGAGACCAGGGAAGGAAATGTGAATTGGTCTCAAGCCCAAAAAGCATTCTTGGAGGACCTTAAAAAGCATTCTTGGGGGACCTTAAGAGGGGTTTAAAAAAGCAAATTAGAGAGGTAGGAGATAAATTTAAATCTACAGTGACCAAATTGGGAAAAAAAATATCTCACTGAAGAAAACAAATCTTTAAAAAGCAAAATTGGAGAACTAGGACAAGAGGTCCAAAATCTAACTGGAGAAAATACCTCCCTAAAAATGAAAAAATGAACATGTGGAAAAGGATCTTCAAAAACTAATTGAGGAAAATAATTCACTAAAAATTAGAATCACTCAAATTGAAGCTAAGGACTCTATGAAGCAGCAAAAGTCAGTCAAACAAAACATAAAGAATGAAAAATTAGAAGAAAGTGCAAAATATCTCACTCATAAAACAACTGACCAGGAAAACAGATCCAGGAGAGAGAAGCTAAGAATTATCAGCCTACCAGAAAGCCATGATGAAAAAAGCAGCCTGTACAGAATCATTCAAGAGACTGTCAAAGAAAACTGTCCTGAGGTCCTAGAATCAGAAGGTAAAATAATTATTGAAAGAATTCATGAATCTCCACCTCAAAGAGATCCCAAATTGAAAACTACAAGAAATATAGTAGCCAAATTCCAGAGCTACAAGGTCAAGGCTGCATGCAGCCAAAAAGAAACAATTCAAATATTGTGGAACTACAGTCAGGATTACACAGGACTTAGCAGCTTCTACATTAAAAGAGCAGAGGCATTTGAATTTGATACTTCATAAAGCAAAAGAACTAGGACTGCAACAAAGGATCAACTACCCGGCAAAACTGAGCATAATTTTTTCAGGCAAGGAGATGGTAATTTAATGAACTAAAGGACTTCCAGACTTTCCTGATGAAAAATCCAGAGCTCAATGGAAAATTCAATCTCCGCTTACAAGACCCAAGAAAGACATAAAAAGGTAAACAAGGAAAACACACACTCACATATACACATACACACACAGATGCACACACATGCACATAACTTGGGACTCAATAACAGTAAACTGTTTACATCCCTATATGAGAAGCCAATACCTGTCAAAATTGAAATTTGTATAATTATTGCAACATTTAAAAGGGATGTACATAGATAGAGGGTGTGGATATAAATGAACTAATCTGAAGATTAAAAAACATTTGTATAACAGTCACAGATACATCATATGTATGACAACCAACCCTGATAAAATGGACTCTTCTCAGCAACACACAGTTAAAAGACAACTCTACAAGTCTCAGAATAGATGGAGATACCTACACTCAGAGAAAGATCTAGAAAGACCAGAGTTTAAATGGAGACTGAAGCAACACATGCTATTGTTCTTTTCCATGTTTGGTTTTGTTTCTTTTTTTTTCTTTTCACATTGTTCACTCCACTGGTTACAATGCTTCTATACAACAAGACTATTGTACAACGTGAAAGTGTTTGCAGATCCCATACATGATTGTACACCACCATGGGGGGGGCGGGGAAAGGGAGGGGAGAAAATCTGAAACTCAAGTGATTCTGTAAATGAATCTTATAAACTAAAAGTAAATAAACATGTCAAGAAACCTATTAAGGGGAATAAAGGGATTGCAGTGGGAGAAAAGAAAAGGATGAGGCACAAAATGGTAACCTATGTCACATGAAGAGGCGTAAAAATGTACTAAAGTGGAGGGGAAGGAGATGAGCATCATATGAACATTATTCTCATTTTTTCTAATTCAAAGTGGGATCAATATAAATAGTTAAATTTAGATCCTAACATGAAAAGACACAAAAATTCATAACAATAGAGGGAAAAGAGGGAGGAAGAGGAGCAATTTACAATATTTTCTAGCATTATTTTAGGTTCAAGGAGGGAATAATATACTCTGTTAAGAATAAAAATCTATTGTGCCATACAGACAGTAGGAGGAAAAAGTGGGGGGGTAGAAGGGGGAAGGTGGTTAGAAGGGAGGGAAAAAGCAGTAAGGGTAAAGGGATGGTAAAGAGATGGGACACAGGGAAGGAATACTGAGGGAGGTAGTGGTCAACAGAAAAACTCTTAAGGAGGGGAAGGGAAAAGGAAGAAACAAAAATATAAACAGGGGAGGTAATAGGATGGAGGGAAAGTCATAGAAAGTAATCATAACTGTGAAAGTGAATGGGATAAACTCTCCCATAAAACAGAGGTGGATAGCAGAATGGATCAAAAACACAATCCTACAATATGCTGTCTACAAGAAACACATTGGAAAGAAGGGGATATGCACAGGGTAAAGATAAAAGGCTGGAGTAGAATATATTATGCTTCAGCTAAAGTAAAAAGGGGGGGGTGGCAATCCTTATCTCAGATAAAGCAAAAGTTAAAATAGATCTAATTAAAAGAGATAAGGAAGGAAACTACATCCTGCTAAAAGGCACCACAGAGCATGAAGCAATATCATTACTTAACATATATGCACCAAGTGGTATAGCATCCAAATTCCTAGAGGAAAAGTCAAGGGAATTAGAAGAAGAAATAGATGGCAAAACTATACTAGTGGGGGACCTCAAACTTCTCCTCTCTGAACTTGATAAATCTAACCTCAAAATAAACAAGAAAGAAGTTAAGGAGGCAAATAGAATTTTAGAGACGCTAGACATGATAGATCTCTGGAGAAAACTGAATGATGATAAAAAAGGAATATACCTTCTTCTCAGCAGTATATGGCACATACATAAAAAGCGACCCTTCTATACAACCAGACTCATGTCCAGTATGCTGCCATGCTGCCATGAGGGGAGGGGGAAAGAGAGGGGAGAAAATTTGAAACTCCAGGGACTGTGGAACTGAATCTTATAAAGTAAAAGTAAATAAACAAATCAATTTTTTAAAAATCAAAATAAATAAATTTTAAAAAAGAAGTTAGGAATGCTTAACATGTCGAATGGAGACTTGGGATTGAGGAGTTTAAAAGGCAGTCATGAGTGGGAGGGGTTAGACTTGTTCTTATAACACAGTAAAATAATACATTACAATCAACATTAATTAAGCACCTATTGTTCTTTAGTCCTTTCAGTCGAGACTGACTCTCCAAGACTCCATTTGGGTTTTCTTGGCAAAAATACCACATGGTTCCCCATTTCGTTCTCTAGCTAATTTTACAGATGAAGGAACTGAGGCAAACAGGGTGAAGTGACTTGCCAGGGTCACATATTTAGGAAGTGTCTGAGGCCAGATTTGAGCTCAGGTCTTCCTGATTCCAAGTCTAGAATAATGGGTTACCTCAAAAGACCGTGGTTCTCTTCCAAGAGGTCTTTGAGTAGACGTTGGAATGTCCACTGGTTGAGGCTAATGTAAAGGGGATTCTCAGTCTGGGGCACATTGGATGAGATGGACACTGAGCTCTGTTCCAACTCTGAGGTTCTATAATTCTATAACCATATAGTATGGTATTGATACAAAAACATGGGAAAGGTACCCCGCCTTAGACTTCATAAGTCAAAAGGAGACAATATGACAACTCAACTATCAAATGTCAGTTTTATCAAACTAGTCTACTTTCTTAAAAGTTGATTATGGTTCTCTTTTTTTGCAAAAGTTAATGAGGCTGGGTAATGTGACATACATACCTATAGTCCCAGCTGCTGGGAAGACCAAGGCTAGTAGATCACTTGAGTCTGGGAATTCCAAGCTGGAGTAGAGCTAAAGGCAATTATGTGGATGTCCTAAGTACAGCCCCACACTCACCCCTGTCAGTAGTGAAGGGCCACCAGGCTGCCTAAGGAGTAGAAAACTAGCTCTGTTTAGAGAAAATGGGACAAGTTAAATTTGGGGGGTCAATCAATATTGGGACGTGCTGTGAAAGGCCAGTGAACTTCCATTCTGGGCAAGATGAGACCTGGTCTCAAAAAAAAGATGAATAGAAAGTCTATATATGCCACTCCTCATTTATATAACATGTTTATTTCTCAAAGTTTTTATTTAATTCTTAGAACATCCCTATACTGACTCAATTTATAATGATCTGCTCTAAAGGAAGGGAAAGAACAAGTATGGACCATTCCAAAACACAGATAATAAAAAAGACATGCTTGATTTGGGCATATGTGTTGGCACTGCCATTTAAATACAAGTCTGTTAGAGGTCTGGGGAATTCCCAACACTTCCAATAAATTAGTGGAGTTACATGATGATCTTACTCAAGAGAAACTTCAAAGTAGAACAGTTTCGCTGTTCTTCTTGTTGCAACTAGTTCCTACTCCCCACCAAACCTGACTGAGAATAGGCAATAACAACTCTCAGATTCAAATCACTCAGGCACCCCTCTGCCTGACTCAAACTTTTCCTAAGGTGAAGAACACTTAAGTTTTGTGGTTTAAAAGGACTTCTCTGTTGCAGTGAAATTCATACATGATTGCAGGTAGAAAGTACCTTAGGGATCCCCTATTCTAAATTCTGTTTTTTGCAGATGGGAAATTGAACAGGCTGCATGCTAAATAAGAATAAATGGAGGTTGTTTAAAGTCTCCTGTTACCATCTTGCATTAAGAGATATAAAAAAGAACTTAAAATAAAAGTTGCAAGATAAACCCAAGTATGAATAATCAACAAGTATGGGACCAGTCTCATGTGTAAGCAGAGGAAGAACCTATAGCTTGCAATTTAGAAAGTGTCTTTAGCCCCAAATATTTCTTCCATTCAGGTGCTGCAATATTGAAAATGCCAGCACTGAAAACTCATTCCTTTGGGATCTTTCCCATGCCATCCTTTAAGTATTGCTGGGGAAAGTTAGACATTATTCTAAGATGGTTTGTGATTATATCCAAGTTGGAGACCTAGGGCAATGAGAAAGTACTAGAGATGCCAGGTGCAGAGGAGAGAGGAGAGGTTGAAAAGGGAACAGGGGATCAGAAAGGGAGGAGAGCCACTTAAGACAAGCCATGTTACTTCATGATTTTGCTGAGGGCTGGTCCCGCACCTGCAGATAATCAAGAGTTGATTGTCTGTGTTTGGATTCTTACCACGAGCAATACGGGATGATGCAAAGAGCCAAATAGAGATGTGGAAAGTGGATTTTTATACAGAGTCAGGCAGGAGTCTAACTTTAAATTGAGATTTCATGGAGAGAAAAATCAGATACCCAAGTGCTTCCATAAGGGTTGCAAGTCCATAATTAGACATACTTGTACAATTATACTTGGCACCTCCTGTCCAGTTGTAAATATGAAAAGGGACTGTTGAGGTGAAGAAAACAGAAATGTAACATAGGTGAATGCAACTGGTACCCATGCCAAGGTCCCTTACCAGGCTCCCTCATCTAGTCTGGATTATAATCCATCCCAAAATGCAATGCAATGACAGCAGGGATCAGAAAGAGGTATAATAGAGCATTTCTGATCATCACCATCTCTTCTCTCTTTCATTACTGGGGGCATGAAGTTACCTGATAGGGGGGCCTTTGGGAATCAGGACTGTTAATCCTTGGTACACACCCTTCCATTACAGTGAGTTGTCTGGGCAAAATAAGTCCCACAGGATTGCTTATGTTTACCTTCTGTGGGGAGTCTAAACCATGGAATGGTGTGACAAGACTTGGGGACACTGGGTAATACCTTATGGGAAGGAAGGGCTCATCTTAAACGTTACCCAGATGCCAACCTTAGGTTCAGTTCTTTTCCAAGAGGATCTTCTGTGCTACTTGAGTGGGCTGTGTTTTCTGTCTGTTAATGAATTCCTGTGAGTTTTTGAATCTTCTCATTTCCTTCAGGGTAAAATAAAGGCTGTAACGGGAAGGAAGATAAAGATGGGGAATGGAGAGGTGGGAAAGAGGGCTGGCTGGCACTATAGGACTAAGGTCTAGTTGATACTTTTCTTGGATCCACAACTTGCCCTGGCCAAAAAAATGACCACAAAGGAGACTACTGCTAAGGAGTCAGATCTGTGTTTCTTCAGTCCATCCTCTGCTGAGCTATACAAGTCATCTTCCTAAAGTACAGTCTGATCATTCCATCCCCAACCCCCAAATCAACAAACTCCTCATTACCTTTAGGATAAAATAGAAAACCCACCATTTGGCTTTTAAGTCTCCTTATAATGTAGCCCTTTTCTAGTTTTCCAGTCTTTGCACAGCTTGCTTCCTGGATGCAACACCTCTGGGCTCCTTTTTGTTCTTTCCATGAGACCCTTCTTCTCTCTATTCTGAGCTTTTTCCATTCCTGGAATGCTCTTCTTTCTCATCTACCTTCTGCTTCCCTGAAGTCTCAGCTAAAATCTCACCTTCTGTAGGAAGCCATTTCCCAGTCCCCCTTAATGCTAGTGTTTTCCTTAGATCCTGTTTATGTGTGGCTGCTTGTATGTTATCTCCTCTATTAGACTGGGAGCCCCTTGAGGGCAGGGACTGTTTTTGCCTTCTTTGTATCCCAAGCACCTAGTACACTTGTCTTTGGAAAGCAGACCTAGTCTGCTGCTGGCACCAGGCTTGAAGCCCTTTGGGGATTGTAAAATCCTCCTGAGCTCACTACTCTAGCTTATACCTGAAAAATTCACTCATTTTTCGATCCTGACAACAACACACTGGAATTAGACTTAGCAGAGAAATTTCAGCTTGAGCTGCATTCATTTGTTTGCCTGATTATTTGTATAAAAACTGGTCAAATAATTAGCAAGTGCCCAACTTTTCTAACCATTGCAGGTCCATGGAAAATTGCTATTTGTCCTTTCTGGAAGTGATAGGATTTGCTATAACCAGCCAATCACAAGAAAAAATGTGTTCAAGGATACTTTTCCCACTTCACTGTTCATATACCATGACATGGGACTGAAGGGTCTGTCCCCCTTCCATAACTAAGTCCCAACTGTACATGACGACTGCAGAATCTACTTTTATGTGATCTCCTAAGAAAGACACCCCCACTTTCAATTATGTTTGTTTCACTTCATTCGGAACCAATCCATTGGAGTTGGTCTGATCAAGAAATAGTACAGTGGCAAACCATGAAGGAAGATGATTTATGTATCCTGAAGGGAAAAACCACTCTCTGAAATACAAGCATACTTCTCAAAAAGCCAAATGTTTTTTAGTATTTATCAGTATTTACCAAAGATCAACTAGTTGGTTCTTCCAGCTCTAATTGGTTTTTAAAGAAATGTAGCCATGGAATAAAAAAGTATTGCTATGAAAGGTCATTTTTGTCATTTCATATTTAAGGTATAATAGTTGCATTCCACCCTACAAATGCCACATTACTCTAATACTTCAAATAGCAGGTAGAAACTCTCCTGCAAACAAAATATTCTCTCTCTCTCTCTCTTTCTCTTTCTCTCTCTCTCTCTCTTTCTCTCTCTCTCTCTCTCTCTGTCTCTCTGTAGATTAGGGATGGGGAGTTTCTTGAAGTGTATGAAGGTTAAATGACTTGCTCAGACAGAGCTAACGTCATAGGTGCCATATAGAGCCAGGTCTTCCATACCCAAGGCCAGCATTCAATTTGATTCCCCATTTCCTCTTACTCTACTAAGCACTATTATCCCATTCATTCATTTATTCAACCAACCTTATTAAGCACTTGAGCTTAAAACACTGTACGGGGTACTCCCCTTTTAAAAAATATTTTAAAAGCAAAAGGAAAGTTTCTGTTTTCTAGGAACTTAAGAATCCAATTGGCAAGATGAGCCATGTACAGAGATAAATGTAAACACATATTGGAATTGGTTAAATCCACAAGCGTGCAAAATGATATTAGATGAGATGAAGGTGAGATCACAATTTACAACACATAGCATTTTCATATAGATTATTTCATTTCTTCTTCCAACTACCTGTGCAGTAAGACTCCTTTAATTATCCTCACTTAATAGATGGGAAAACTGAAGTCCAGAGACATTAAATGCTATGTTCAAGGTCACAGAGCTCTTTGGACTATACTATCCTATGATGAATCACAAACAGTTCAACTCTGGTGTCTTCCAAGACCTTGTTGACCACAATTGCCCTCTCTGAATGCAATCACTTTCCTGTCACCAGAGCACAACTGAAGCAAGGGTCTTCTTGCCCTTCCCCCGATTCCCACTGAATCACTCCATTGTCTACGTGTGCTGAATTTTTTAAATTGCTCATTAATGAGAAAATGAGACTAGGTTCCATGATGTTGCATACTAAGTGTGGATCCAAGCTCATTCAGATAAATCAAAGTCTCCATTCTGTTATTGTTCACACTGCCTGGATTCAGTCCTGATAGAAAGGAATCTTTCTATAAACAAAAACTCCAGCCTTCTATCATATACACATGTCTAATTGGTGCCAACCTGCTCAACCATTTCTTGTGGCTATTTCTGCAGATGCCTGATAGGGGCTAGCACTTGGGGACTGAATAATAAAGGAATGCTTTGACAAAGAATAAACCAGTCTCTATGAAAGTGAGTGGTTGTTTCTTACTAGAACTATTCATTGTCCCAGGAAGGATTACATTAGAACAACTATATCAGATTGAACTGATTCACCAGAGAGTCTTAATTTGTACTTCTTCTTCCTCAGACTAAATCTGGAGGACTGTGTTCAGGTCTGGACTCCATAACTTAGGAAGAACACTGATAAAATGAAAAAACATCCAGAGGTCAACCAAGGCCTCAAGGCCTTGCCCTATGAGAATGGGTTGAAAGAAATGCAATGTTTTGTCTGAGGAAGAAAAGGTGCTGGAGGAACATGACGGCTGTCTTCAAGTCCTTGAAATATTATTATGTAAAAGAGGGATTAAACTTGTTCTGGGTATAAACTGCAATGAGCCAAAATTGAGGGTTGATATAAGGCAAAACTTTCTAACAATTAGAGCTTTCAAAAGGTGAAACAAGCTGCTTGAATACACAGTAAATTTCCCCCTCACTAGAGTCTTCAAGCAAAGGCTGGATCACTGCTTGTCAAGTATATTTTAGGGGAAATTCTCTTGGGGGTGGGAAATGGGGAGAACTTCATGGTCACTGAAGTCCATCCCAGTTCTGAATTTCTGTAATTCTGATTCTGTGATCTATGGAAATTTCCAAAGTGGTCAGTACTATACTAATAGCCAATGGAATAATGTGTAATTTTTGCACTTTCCAGTAGGGGGCTGGGATGAGTATAGAGAAAGGAATAAGGGAAAGTAGCAGTAACTTTCTATCCATGGAAACCTCATAGATTCATATCATGAGAATTTTAGTCAACCTTAAGAACAACAACTTTTTATTCAGATTAGTTTGAGGTAAGGGTGAGGTCTTTTGGGGACTGTCATTGTTTTGGCTTCCACACCCTCTGAAGCATGGAGTTGGCCTCAGAGACTTCAGGAAAATTCCTACTACCCTGCAAAAACCCCTTTCTGACCAAGTGTGGCTGGTTGCCATGGTAAATGTGAAATATAAAGGTAAGTAGTATTTCATTTAAATTGGTATAATTTTTACTTTAGGAATTGTGTTATTTTTTAATCATTTGAACTTGGCTTTTAAAAATGTTTATATTTCATTTTTTTAATTACATGTAAAAAAATTTAACATTTTTTAAAATTTTGATTTCCAAATTTTCTCCCTCCCTACCCTCCTCAGCCCAACTTGAGAAGGCAACTTGATATAATTTATACATATGCAGTCACCGAAAATATTTCCATATTACCCATGCTGTGAAAGAAGACACAGACCAAAAAAAAAATACCCAAGGGAAATAAAGAAGTTTCAAAAAAAAGTATGGTTCAATCTACATTCAGACTCCATCAGTTCTTTCTCTGAAGGTGGGTGGTATTTTTCATCATAAGTCTCTCAGAATTGTCTTGGATAATTACATTGCTGGGACTAGTTAAGTTATTCACAGTTGATCATCATGCAATATTGCTGTTACTATTTCTCCTGGTTCTGCTCATTTTACTTTTCATCAGTTCTTATATGTCTTCCTAGGTTTTTCTGAAACCATCCTGCTCATCATTTCTTATAGCACAATATTATTCCATCACAATCATATACCACAACTTGTTCAGGCATTCCCTAATTGATGGGAATCCCCTCACATTCCAATTCTTTGCTACCACAAATAGAACTGCTATAAATATGTTTGCTCATATAGGTCCTTTTCCTTTTTTTTTAACTTTGGGAATACAGACCTAGTAGTGGTATTACTGGGTCAGAGAATATTCAGTTTTATGGCCATTTGGGCATAGTTCCAAATTGTTCTCCAGAAAGGTTGGATCAGTTCACAACTCCACCAATAGTGCATTAATGTCCCAAATTTTCCACATCTCCTCCAGTATTTGTCATTTTCCTTAGTAAAGTCGTTTTGATTGCATTTTATGGTTCACAAGTATCTAACTGTATTCTAATCCCAAGGCTGAATCACTGGACAGGTCTGAGTTAGGCCTGGCCCACAATACTATCCAAATTCATGTCCAGACCCCAAAGGGCATATTTAAATGTGTTTTTTTCTTTTTTTTTTAAATTTTAATTTATTTTCTTGGTTACATCATTCATTTCCACAAGGTTTTGAGTTACAGATTTTCTCCCCTTTTTGCCCCCACCCCCAGCCCAGAACACCGATCCCACCGCAAGGCCCCTCCCACAATCTGTTCTCCCTTATGCCCTCCTCCAACACCCCTCTAGCTCTCCAGCAGGGGAGGGAGGGGCTCCCTGCCCCTGTCCCTGAATGCATTATTTCCCAGTTGCATTTGATTGTATAGCTTTAAATACTACATTCTTGCAATTCCTCCCCTGTCACCCACTCCCACTGGGAGGAGCAGCAACTCAATACAGGCTGTACCTGTGTAATTATACAGGACACCTCCAAGGTGGGCAAA
>CM053602.1:10290989-10323605 GCA_028646575.1 Pseudocheirus occidentalis | reverse complement strand
AGCACTGCATGACCCTAGATAGGTCTTCTCATGGCTCCAGGCAACTGAGACTGGATTTCAGAGAAGATGCCAATCTTCTTGTGTACAGCTATGGTCAGCAATCACTCTGTCAAAGGATAAAGCAGTCTCTCTCCCATGAGCTCTCTAGTGGTTTTTTCACTCTGTTGGGGAAAGACAGGATAGGCTCTTTGGCTAGAGGTGGATGGTGCAATGACAGCTGACAATAGAGAGAAAGCCAAGCTCTTCCATTCTTATTTTGCTTCTATTTTCTCTGACAAGGAGATTGACATTTGGACTGAAAAGGGCAGAACAAAAATGGCTAATAGGAAGTTGATACCTAAGATAAACAAGAAGTTAATAAGAAGGTATCTAGCTACTTTTTAAGAATTCAAGTCACTTGACCCAGATGAATTAAACCCTCATCCACTGAAGGAATTGGAGGATGTGGCTGGTAAGCCAATATCAGTGGTATTAGAAAGACATTGGAGAGTGGAAGTACAACAGGACTACAAAAGGGTGAATGTCATCCAGATAGTCCAAAAAGGGAAGAACAGAGTCTCCATACTTTAAAGGCCAGTGAGATTGACTTCAATTCTTAAAATTCTAGAACATATTATTAAAGAGATGGTATGGGAAGATCTGGAAAAAGAATGGTTTCAGCAAGAATAGATCATGACAAAGGAACACGATTACCTTTTCTCACATGGTTCCTAAGCTGACAGATCAAAGAAATGCAGTTTACCTGGATGTTACCCAAGCTTTTGATGAAGCGTCCCATGTAGTTACAGTGGAAAAGAGGACGAGATGCAGACCAGATGGACCGAACAGCAAGCTTCAAAGAGTACCACCAATGCATCAGTGTCAATTCTGAAAGACATGAAGTGCCCCAAGGACCCATGCTTGGCCTGGCACTGTTTAGCAATGACTAGATAAAGGCATAGAGAGCATCTTCTCTACAGACTCTGGGTCAAACAAGATGAAGTTTAATAAAGATAAATACAACATCTTATGAAAAACATAGCTGATGTCACAAGTACAAGACAGAAGATGCACAGCTCAAAAGCTGATGGTCTGAACAAAGATCCAGGGACTTTAGTGGACTGAAAACTCAGTAGGAATCTGTCACGTGGCACCCCCAAAAAAGCTAATTAGATCTTGGGATGCATTAACTGAAGTAGAGCTACTGGGAAGAAGGCAATCAGTCTCCCTGTCCTTTATCCTGGTTGGACCATATCTGGACTTGCATGTTCAGTTCTAGGCAACAATTTAAGGTAAGGTAGAAAGAGGAGAGAACACAGTCAACATGAATGGGAAGGGCTCTGAATCTATGCCATATGAAGATTGAGTGAAAAAAATCAGAAATGTTTCATCTGGAGAAGAGAAGGCTCAGGGCAGGTGAGATATTCCCTTGGCCCCCACCTGCCCTCAAGTACTTGAAAGGCTGTCAAGCAGAAGAGATTTGGCCCCAGACGGCAAAACTAGGAATAATGAATGAGAGTTACAAAGGGACAAACTGAGACTTGCTATAAGGAAAAACAGAGTAACAAAGCTCTCCAGAAATGGAATAGACTGCCTCACACTGGAAATCTGTAAGCAACAACCCAATGACTCCCAAGCCTCCCAAGAACCTTTGTAACTCTGAAAATCTTAGATTCTGATTTCCTCACACTGTGAAAATCACAACCCCTTTTGGTATTTGAATTCTAATGTCTTTGTTATTAAGGCAACTGAAGAAGGAAAAAAAAAATCAGCCTTTTAGCTTTGTCACAAATGTATATATACTGTGATCCAACATGGTGTAGTGCCAGAGTTCTGCTTCTGGCTAGGTGACCTTGACCAAGTCACTCCCTCTCTTTGAATGTCAGTTCCCTACTCATGTCTCTTCTAGCTACAGAATTCTATGCTTTTACCTGGTCTGAGCTATTTTGCAGAGGCTAAATCACCAGTAATGTTCCTTTGTCTGGATTCCAGTCTTCAATCATGTTGAATAACCATGGTGGGCCCTAATTATGCCTCTTTCCCTATTCCATACCTTTGGTATGCACAAATTCGCCCACTTTCCTTGAGAGTACAGTAATTGCATACTGATTCACATTGTCAGTACCTTTCAGAACCAACAGCTCCATCTGAAAATTGAATTTCAGACAAGACTCCTGTTGATTTCCATCAGAGTTGCACAAGAGAAATGACGGCTGGGATATGGCCCTAATTAGTAAACAATTCCAACTAGCTGCTCTCTAGTTATGTTACTGTTGAATTCTACCCAGCAGTCTCAGAAGAAATTAATTTCATCTTTTGGGTTCTGCTGAATGTCAACTGGTAATATTTAACAAGCACAGGGACTTTAAAAGAGCTTTCAGGGGCAAAATAAGAGTTTTTCATGGTGGAGTTTTTCTGTTTCCTTTTATGGGAAACAAAGCAGAAAGAATTGGTGAGGTGGGCTTTAATATTCTCAGAGAAAATTGCTTAGGAATTTTAAACAAAATATTCCCTAGACTATTATAAGGGAACATGACACAGTAGAAAGGGAGCCAAGCCCTGGCTCAGAAGGTCTGCATTACCCATTTTCCATTTCCTATCTATGTGATTGTCAGGGTCCCACAACCATGGGAGGAGAAGGAATAACTTGGATGTTGTCAGGTTGTTTACCTTGTGTCACAGATTTGGGATGGTTTTTGTTTCCAAGATCTCAGGCAGCTTAGAAGCATGTCCTGGAACACAAGCCTTCCCCAGGGACATGCATAACAGAAGAGAAGCCAAATGTAAACACACAGCTTAAGTCATCCAAGAACTCAGCTCTGCAAACCCCCCCCCATTGCTTCTATGCAAAGATGTCATGCCTCACTGTCCCTCTTTCCTTTCTTGGAAAAACAATCAGCTCTGTAAAGCCAGTACAATGACCCAGTCTTTAAATGCCATCAAAGAAGCCTTTCTTTTCTCAGATTTTATGTGTTGACTACACCTAGCTCCAATGTGGGAAAGATACTAGTGTCCTCATCAGAACTACTTTGATCAGTTCCTGCTTTCCTGCAGTTGTTACCCTGTCTTTCTAAGGGTGGTAGCGGTGACCTTGACCACTTCACCTGTCTAAGCCTTGGTATCCTTACCTGTATAATGGAAAACATGTCTTCTGCAATAGCTTCTTCCCAGAGTTATACAGATGAGCAAATGAGAATGCATATAGCAAAGTATAGGAAACTATAAAAAAAAAGTAAGCTATTATGATTAATAACTTACAAGGAAGGTAACAAATTTGGGTGATGAGAAGATATCAAAACAGAACCTTTCCCCAGAATCTTGTTCTTATTTTCCTCCCTCACCATCCGTTATCCTTCTGACATTGGTATTATGATAGTCTGTGTCTCTTAGGCCCAAGAAAAACTAAGGCACACAGGTCTCCTTATCTTGTCTCTTTTTTCCTCCTAAAAGTACTTTTAGAAATAATCTTTTGTTTCCACTATCACTGTTATATTGGAATAAATTATCTAAATGCTCGAGTATATGTTCAAGCAATCACATTCTGTGCCTTTGGGGGCTTAGATGTAATTGTCTTTATTTTTATCCTCTAAGATATAGAAGAGGTTTCTGAAATTATCTTCTACTTTTCTGCTGAGTAGAAATGTCTTTGCTCTCTATGCACCAAAGAACGACCAGTAGCCTTAAAGAGTTTCAAGGAAAATGTGAGTTTATGTGGTATACTTGATATTAGCCTAAGGTGTTTATTTCTAATTGCAACTATGCCCTCCTTAGAAGCAGCTCTAATATCCTTTCAGTAATGTGGGAACCAGGAGTCTCGGAATGATCTCTAGGAAACTCAGTGACTTCAGGTCATGGATTAATGTTGACGTTGCTACTTGACAGTCTGACACAGATGTTTTACATTTCTCCCAACTGGAATCACAGGAGCCCTAGATTGGAGTGGAAAAAGAGGTCTGGGGTAGACTCAGGCACAGAGGGTAGGTAAGTAAGCACTCCTCACCCACAACAAAACAAAGAACTACCAGGTGCTTGCACAGGGAGGCATCTCTGACCCTAAGGGGACATCTAGGCCTTTAGGGGAATAGAGGCATTAGTCCAGCCCCATCATTTCACAGGTGAAGAAACAGAGTCAGAAAAATCAAGCCACCTGTTCAGTGTTACATGGGAAGCAAGGGGCAGAGCTTTGATTTGGGTCCAGTTCTTAGACTCCAAATCTAGTGCTCTCTTCTCCCTTCGACTGTCTCTCTTTGATGCCCCTCTGGGCGTCTAACTCTAAAACTAGGAGCCTATGATCCTTTTGCACCATACCTTTTCCTTAGGCAGAGCACTGACCTTACCAACTTCTTTTCATAGAAAAACTCTGCTGCAAGCTTGCGAGACCCCCAGCTCAGTTTCATCCTGGCTCTGCTCTTAACTTTCCGGCCTTCAGAGCCATGCTTCAGTACCTGGTGTCTCTTCACTTTGGAATGTCCAACCCACCCCTGCAGCATTCTCATCCTAAAATATCCGTCCACCCCATTGGCCCCCTTTTCCCATGAGTGAGTTCGTTCTGGATTCTCCATTTGGTGGAGGGACCCAGGCCAGCCACCCTTCATTCCCCCCTGCTGCCATACTCTTGATTTTCCATATTTTAAAACCATTCACCTTTCCTGGGTGCTTTCTCTCCCTTCCCTGCTTTCGCATTCTTTCATGTGCTGCTCCCTGAGGGAGAGTAATATCTTTCTTTTTATATATATATATTTTTCCCTCACCCCTTAGAACACTGGCTGGCACACTCAATAAATGTTTGTTCCAATTCTTACTTCACATTGAAGGTCCAGTGGCCTACACTGGAACTATATAATATTCTTGTACAACTTGAGGCCACATGGTGACTGGAGCAGTGACAGAGCTCCTTGTCACACACCACCTGTTCCTTGACTTCCAAGGCACAAGCATCATGACCATGATCCTTTTCACTACATTCCCTTCCCCACTATCCATCCCCAGACACCCGGAGTTTTCATGTCACGCCTTAAATGAGGAGGGTCCTTTCAATGTCCTCAATGTCAACTGCACCATTCCTAGGCAAATCCCTGCGGTATCAACCTACCTTTGTCTCTAGCCCTGTGTCCCCTTCCCCTAGAGCATCAATTCTTTATGTGACTTTAGGGGGCTCTATCTCCCCAGCTAAATTAGCCCCTGCTGATGTGTTGAGAAATTGGTGTTTCTTCTCTCAGATACCACAATGCCCAGTTAATACAAAACCTTCTTGTATTACCAGTTAACGGAGAGCAAGAAAAATTAGTATGCTAATCTCTTCATTATCCTTTTATAAATTGAAAGTATAACTCTTCATTAAAACAGCTAGCTAAGCATCATAACCTCAAAGTACATTACCAAGCATTATATTTAACAGAGAAAATAGGAGAAGCAAGACTATGAAGAAAATACAATGCATTCACCAGCCCTCAAAGAGTGCCAATCACAGCTTAATCAAACCCTCATTTTGTCCCCAGACAGGAGGAAAATGCTTTTTTCCAATCCACTTTAAATCTTGGAATCAGATCCTACCTGGGACAATGCCGAGACTTCAGAGAATTACTGAATCTGAGCGATGAAAGGGCCCTTGAAAGCCAACTTAGCCAAGAATCCCTCCTGCAGCACTCTGGACAAGCTGTCAACTAGCTGTCACTTGAAAACTTCCAGGGACTGGGAAACCCACTGCATGCCCATTTTTCCTTACATTGAGTTAAAATCTGCTTCTCTGACCTGTGCAGCAAAGCCAACACGAATTTAATTTCTCTTCCATGCAACAGCTCTCTGAAAATCCATGAAGGGGGGCAGTTAGGTGGCACAGTGAATTAGGTGGCTCTGGAGTCAGGAGGACCTGAGTTCAAATTCAGCCTCAAGACACTTGACACATTTACTAGCTGTGTGACCTTGGGCAAGTCACTTAACCCCAATTGCCCTGCCTTCTCCAAAAAAAAAAATTTTAATGAAAATCCTTGAAGATACTGATTATGTCCTATCATCCTGCCCTGACTCCTCTCTTTTCCCAGCTTAGCACTCCTAGTTCTGTTCAAGCTAAAATGACCTTGTCTCCACACCTCTTCACCACCTTTCTCTTGATATGATCTTTCCTAATATGTAGCATCCATAACTGAACATATTACGCCAAATGTGGAGGGACCAGACACAGCACAGAAGATCTCTCATGGCCCTTGTTCTGGGTGTTAGCTTTCTTTTAATGTTTCTTCACATTTAGCACCTATACTAGCACGGTGCCTGTCACTTACAAGGCACTTAATCAAAGTGAATTAAAACTGAATGGTTGCTTAAAGTAATACAATAATGTCAGCTATGATGGTTCTTCCTTTTGAGGGCAAGACTGACATAATAAGAGCTGGAACTTAGGAAGAATCATACAGACGCATGATATCAGCTGCCAGATGAGAACTTTGGTCTTCTGACTCCCAGGACTCCTTTCAGAGCCTCATGGTAATTTAGCAAATAATAAGACTTGCTAATGTCATTAAAGCCTTCCAAATGATCTTTTCGAATACACTCATTTCACCAATATTTTCCATGTTTCTTATTTTAGGATCAAGCAATGACAGCGTGGCTTCATGCCACTAAGCTGGGAAAATTCAGGTTCGCGTTTTATCTGACACATAACGATAGTCACTCGTCTTGCAGTGTCCCCTGGCCACTCTCTAGGACTCAAAGTTACTGAGAAGGTGCTAACCTGCATTGCTAGAAAGATTGCCCTCTTCCAGGGGAGTCACTGGGCCACTCCCTATCTTTTCCCATAGTAGTTCTCCCTAGTAACCTAGAAATTAAAAATATATATACATACATATGCATGCATATATACACAAATATACATATATATGCACACATATGTGTATGTATGTATATATACATATACATATATATTTTTTTTTTACATCTCGTATTATGTTCTATTACTGGAATTATAACACGGTCAAACTATAACACAACCCTTGATTGATTTCCCAACTATCTTGCAAAAGAGTAGCATTTCTTTAATCCCCCTCGTAAAAATGCCTCCTTCTTAATAAGGTCACACAGAAGTGCCATCATTTCTGACATCATCACACACTGTACTTTAAGTTACTCCAACTTTGAAAGAACTGGTAACCAAAACTGAAACTTTTCCTCAACTTCCATGGAGGCTGCCATGGGGACCTAGCATCTTCAGGTCCACAAGTTGAATCCCTGGCCATGAAATCTCTCTGAGTCCTCTGCTTTCTTCCTCTTGTACAATAGGCTTTGGACTTCTGATCTCCTAAATTAAAGGAGATTCCTCTACATGATGCATTGTTTCATAGAAATGAGAATATTCTCCTGAACATTATTAAACAGTGATTCTACTATCTTTGTAATGTAAATAGGGCCCAAATGGAGCCTGCCACCCTCTGGGTTGTAAGTTAATATATCCTCTCCTTCCTATTCAGATTCTCATTTAATATAGTCACTGAGGCATGCTTTAAAATAAGAAAAAAATCAATATTCTGGCCCCATTATTTGTTTGGCATGTGTTTCACGCTGTCGTCTCCAACACCGAGGAGCCTCTCTCTGGGTGATGATAAATGTTCATTATTCTGATCCATAAGGTGAATTTTCATCTAATATGCACGTTGAGAGTTTTGCCTCTCTCGAGGTAGAGAACGCTGGGATTGCAATAAAGTGCAAGACAGCCTCCTTTTGGTTTGGAGTAAAGCACTGTCTAGGACTGGTTGAACATCTCAAAGCTCTCCCTTTCTCACAATTAACAGAGAAGTTCATTCTGATAACTAAGTTCTTTGTCTTTCATCCCATAGGACAACGTGAATATGACATCATGAGTAGCTACCCCAACATATGACATACTTGACCTGACTTCTTCTTTTCTCTTTTCAAGGGGGACGGAGGCCAGGGGGATCTATAAGCTATTTAGCAATCTGTCTAATGACATCTTTGGCCCTGGGCAAGCAACTTAGCCTCTCTGGGCCTGGGTGGGTAGACAGAGGTCGCAGAGCTGCAGAATGACCTCTAGCTCATGTGCATGGAAATAGAGCTGGATGGAGAAAGTGTTTAGTGGACTGCAACATCATCATGAGTCCAAAGCGTGACCCAGCAGCCCAAAACATGTGATGCTATGCTAGTAAAGACTTAGGATCTAGAATGACAGATGTAATGATCTGGCCATACCGTGCCCTGATCAGACTACACTTAGAGTATTGTGCTTGGTTCTGCAAACCACGATTTCTGAAGGACAGAGACAAGCTACAACCAGAGGTGTGCATCTGTCTCCTACTCAATGAATACCTCTGATGGAAGCACATCACAGCCAGGACCAGGAGAGAATTAGAAAATGTGTTGTATGAAGATCAGGTGAAAGAACATGGGGTTTAGCCCAGAGAAAAGAAGACAAGCAGGAGGGAGAGGGGTACTGAGAGCTACCTTTAAACATTTAAAGGGCTGTCAAATGACTGATTGGTCCCTAAGGGCAGAACTGGGAGGAGTGAGCAGTAGACATATCCCAGAAGCAGATTGAGGCTTTTAATGTCAAGGAAAGCTCTAGCCAAAAGGAGAATAGGCTCCCTCTCCCCCTCCCTGAGGATCTTCAGGTAGAGGCTGGATGACTGGTGGTTAAAAGAAGAGCAAATATATAGACATTCACTTGATCCTCATGAGAACATATGAGGCAACTGATGCTGAGAGAGATTAAGTGACTTGTCCAGGGTCATGCAATAAGTATCTAAGATAGGATCTGAACCCAGGTCTTCCCGACTCCAGATCCAGCACTCTATCTAATATTGTACAGGGGATTTTGGATGGTAGTCGATGACCTCTGAAGACAATTTCTTGGTGCATGGATTACCAACTGCATGCCAAACATGGTTGGAGTAGGGAAGGAGGTGGAACTGCTACCCAGCAAAGTGACATTAACTAAGAGGACAATTTTCCAATTCAAGTTTATAAAGGAATTCCCTCTGTAAGTAGTCATAAACTGTCTCCAGATGTTGGAGAGTCAGGCTCAACCATAGTTACACCTGATCATACACTCTATGTAATGGAGTTTAAATCTCTGCTCAAAAAAATCTAGTTTCCAAATATTGTTCCAAAGTTCTATTCGGTATAAGAAATATAAATGTCTTTAAAAATTTTGTTTAGAGAACTCTCTAATTGGAAGATTGGAAATAACTTACTTATAGGGATTTCACAACCTTTGGGAAAGTGCACAGTTCTTTTAATGATCTAAATCTTTTCCTTGAAACTAAGGTCCATCTGTTTAACACCAATATTTTTCTGGTGATACTGAATGACTTTGAGTCATGGAATACTACAGTCTCCAATGAAGAAGCTAAAAGACACTCAAAGGGGAATGGAAAGGTGTATGGTAGGTAAGAGCAGGCTGCAATACATTACAAATGAGGAATTACCCAGGAGAGATAGTGTAAAGGAAGTCATCAGAGAAATGTAGGTGCAGAATAAAATGATGGGCTGGACCTGCAACAAGAGTAAAGGCTAGCCACAGGACAGCCCACAAGCTCCATTGACATTTACATGATGCCAAGAAGAGACACCCTTTGGATCTGGTGTCTGCCAAGTTCAGGACATTAGCCACAGCCCTCTCCTCTTGACTGACGGACCCCTGTGAGGCAGGGACAGCTCTACAACCTTTCTCAGCACAAAGCAGCTTGGGAAGCTGAGACCTTCGTCCCTTGTCCCCAAATGAATTTGGGTCCCATCTGTTTGAGGGGGAATTATGGGGTCTAGGATGTTTTGTCTATAACCTCAGTTTGTAAAATCTCACTTGTGTTCAGGTACCTATGTATGTAACACCAGTTTGTAATAAGCCTGTGCAACTAAGTTGTAAAATTACACTTCCCCCAGCCTAAAAGTTTCTTTTTCCTGAGTTAACAGCCTACCTAGTAGCAGTAGCCATCCCATGAGTACATCACCCAAGTATTTCATAAACAAATTCTTTAGTCTAGAGAAGTACATAGCTCCTTTGTTCTAAGTGACCAGCTGCACCCAAAAACCTTGAACATTATCAGAGGGAAAACTCCCTTCCAATATGGTACCTCCTGAATCCCTAATTAGTCTAGTTTCCAGACTTGGCACCACCTGAAACATTCAAGCCTATTATCCCAGCAGCCATATTGGACATATTTGAAACCTTAGGTATACTGTGAAAATCTTCTGTTTGAGCCCTCCTTTCTATCATACCACCTGCCAAATAAGGGAAAAGTAACCGCCAGTGCCAATCAAAAGTAAGAGCTTTGCATGGGGGGGGGGGAGGGTTCTTGGAGGGAGCTTTGTGATGGTTGTTTATTTAACCCAGCCTTCTGCTTCTGTAAATTGGCATCCTCCTCTAGACGTTTCCAGTGGTATGGATTGCCTGCTTCTCATGAGATTCTAATAAAGAAACTTTTCTGCTTTCACCTGGAGAGATCTCTGTGTAGCTAATTTGGGGTAAGGTCTTTGCACCCCATACACTGGTATGTGCCAAGCCCTGGACAAGGCACAGAAGATACAATAGCAAAAATGAAATAGTCTCTACCCTCAAGTAGCTTACATTCTACATTGTAGAGAGGATTTCTGTTCAGGGTCAGAGTTGGCTGCGCTGTCTCTGAGGTCCCTTCCCACTCTGAGATGCTGTGACTTATGAAGATTCATTCTCCACCATCTATATTTCATCCACAATGGCACTTAGTGACCACCACTCCAGGAAAAAGTGCCAGTAACAGAAAATTTAAAAAGAAAAAATGAGCATTTTAGATGACTTTTATCTTTCCTACTGAAATTTGTGGAGATAAAAAAAAAATGCTGTACTATCATTTCAGCCTTGGCAAGAAGCCAGTCATTCTCCTCAGTTCCACAAGGTCCCTGAGATAAATGCTTAACAAAAAATTGCCAGCAACTCTGTACTGTGGGTAGGAATTGCAAAGCCTTGGGTCAATCGTTTCAGCACCATTTTAAATCGACTTTTCTGTGCCAAATGGTTAGATTAGTCTGTGGACCATATCCATGGGTTGCCTATATTCCCTAGTGAATATAAAAATAATATCTTGCATGCCTATGGATAGAGCTTTGGAAGCTGAGTGGCACTACCATGAGAAAAAGTATGGTGCGGTGGATAGAGACAATTGTGGAGTCAAGGAGACCTGCTTAAGTCCTGATTCTGACAAACACTATCTCTACGACCACAAGGAAATCAGTATCCTTCTCAATGGACCCAGAAGCTAAGACTACAATTTACATGCTTCCTAAGATTACAAAATGTCATTGTGCACTGAAAGAGAATGTCCCTCCAGGGAATCTCCTATATGGACAGAACAATAACAAAAAAGCAAATCACTAGCACCTACCTTCAGTTTCTTCTAGCCCCCCACACAGAGCAGCATCAGATCTGGGGACTAAGCACTCCAGTCTCTTTATTTTTCCCTAATTTGAATACTCCTCTCTCCAGCCCCCAATACAGTTGGAAAGCAATGTTGATTCCAGATTCTAGAGTCACAGCAGCCAGGGCGCTCCAGCCCCTAATACAATGAAGTTTTTGCCATGATGTCACTTGTCAGTGTCTTAGTGCCCGAGATAAACCGAGGCCATCCACTGAAGGAAGATAGCATGAGGAAATCAGTCATGTCCAACTCCTGTAAAATGGCCCCGTCAGTCTGGGCCTGGGGAGAGCATGATGGAAGGAGGGCAATCAGGGACTCCGTGTCCTAGTGATAAATTTTTTAATTTATATCAATGTGATGTTCTTTTAAGCTGATCTGAGCATATCAACTGACAGCCCTGCTATGCACATCTGCACTTTTATTATACTTTTATTATACCTGCTAAGCACACCTGCATCTTCATGATCAAGTTTGCCTGAGGCCATCACAGCAGCAGGGCCGGGAATACATTAGTAAAATTAGAAGAAATATCATCAGGCAACTTCAGGCTGCATGTAAACAATTAGCAGCTCATTAACAAGATTTCCACTTTTGCTGAAGCTTAGCCTCTTTCTCTCTCAAGACATAAGCTAATGGAATGAGGCCTCCAACTGGAGGGTCAGGGAGATGGCAGGGGCTGTGTCAGGGTCAAATTCCAAGTTGTTTTTGAGCATGCTCACTGCATAGTGATCATCTGGTGAGCTAGGGTGAAGAGGAGAGAGAGCTGACCCCGTCCTCCTTCTGCCCTTAACTCAAACTCAAAGCATCATTCATTTGCAAAACCATTTTCTATCAGGCTGTGTAACCCTGGGCAAGTCATTTAACCTCTTCCTGCTTTGCGAATCTCTCTAAGACACAGAAGGTGTGTTAGTAGAGAAAGGTTCCTTATCTGGAAGTTCCCTATATCATTGCAATCATAGGCCCTGCCATCCCTAAGGCAACTGAACCAGGAAAAAAAAATCACCCTTCTAAATTATTTTCACAGTTCTGCTCCTGTATCTCTCTGCGTCCTTCTGGTGGACAGACATTAAATAGACCTTAACTATGCAGGCACATCTTAACCTTTGGAAAAGGCTTTTGCCACCAGCTGGTTGAAAAAACAAAAAGCCAAAGGCCACTGGGAGGAGGCTCCAGTATTGGCCATTGCCCTTAATCTATTCTTTTCTTTGGGCCATAAATGGAGTACTTATTAGGATCAATTTCAAATCCCCGCCATCATCACAATTATGCTTGATTCGGGCATCATCTCCATCTTGCCAACAGCCATTCACTGAAGGTCTTTAAAAGAAAAAAAAATGGCATATTAAAGCTCTGCCCCCAAACCACCAATTAACTGCCTCTCTAGTGCCAATTATTCACATCTTCCCAAAGTCTCTCTTTCAAAGAACTATGATCTGTATATTTCTAATTTAATCTGAAATACTTAATTTAACAATTAGGCTTAAACTTCCAAAGACATATCTTCAGAATGTTGTCATATATAATTGCAACAACGTCAGAATCACAATAAAGAGGAAAAGCAATTTTAATTATGAGCTGTTGCTTTAATAATTTGAACCTGAATAACTTAAAAAAAAAGAAAAACCGAAATTTGCTTACAATTGGGAGGGTTCTTGAGGTCAATTAATAGGGCTGCAAATGTGTCCAGCCAGAAATAATCACTTAATTTAAATCAGGATTGATAGAACCCTTTGAAAGAAAGGTGCCTCTAGTGGGAATGTCAGCATTGGCCAGATGCACCTCACAAACGACCCTCTTCAATTTGGACTTTTCTTCCATCCACATTCTGATGTTCCAGGTTCACCATGTTACAGTACCTTCCATGTTTGGTTCTGGCAACTGATGGCTGAATTGGACCTCCATTCTAGTGAAATTGGTTGATTTATTGTTCTCAGAATATATTCAATATATGCTGCTGAACCTTTGTTTTTGACCAATTTACATCAGATGGACTAGAGGTCTTAATTCAAAGAGGCAAGTTGACTTCAGAGTTACTCCCAAGACCCATAGCTTGAATATGGCTCTGGATCAATATGTTACTCAAAAGAAACTAGATAGGCAAAGTGGGGAGGTAGAGTCATTTTGTATATTAAGAATGTATACTCATATGAAGAAATATAGAAACAAAAGTGGGGAAACATGGGGGAGAGTATTTGCTTAAAGATCAAATAAAAAAGTGATTTGGTCATCAAAGTATAAATTCTATTCTGGATTTGATTCTCAACAACAGGAAAGAACTCGTCACTGGGGTAGGAATTCTGGGAACCTTGAGGGAAAGCAATCATTATCTCCTTGAGTTAATAGAGGGGAAATGATAGGAACCAGACAGGGCCTGGGACTGCATCAGCATAAGGTGCACTGGGAGGAAAGGAATCTCCACGACAAGACAGGTTAACAGTCTTCAACTTCAAGTCTTAAGGAGCTGCCTAGAGTACTGAGAGGACAATGACTTACTCAGGGTCACACAAGTAGTAGGTATCATAGGTAAGACTTGTACTTGGGTCGTCTTGGTTTTGAAGTTGTCTCTCTTGGAATATAGTGAAAGGAAATATAGTGATACATTGTCTGACACGTATCCTAGATTTGAGGAGAACAGATTCGAGTGTTCTGAGGGAGGATGGTTAGAACCAATGGACTAAGATTATACAGGTGAAAGTGCACAAAGAGGGATGGAAAAGTCAAGATGAAATTCCGAAGACCCAAAGGGAAACAATTCCAATGAAGAGGAATAATGAGAGCTGTCTGAAGAGATGAATGTGGATGCACAGAGAGCTAACCAACCAACTTATACATTGAAAGATGGAAGCAAGAGCAAGAAAGAGGGTAAATAGAAAAGTGTGCCATGGGATTATGAGAACAGTGATAGATTATGAGAATGAGCTCAGAGCCTGGTGCCAAAAGCTCAAGGAAAAGAAAAGGGATTTTTTTAAAGCTATGCAGGAAAAAAGGGCCAAAAAGGGACAGGACTTAGGGTCAGTATGGATGGGATGATGATGAACTGACAACACTCAGTCAACAAACACTTAGTAGGCCCTTAATATGTGCCAGCCACGGTGCTAAGTGCAGAGGATACAAAGAAAGGCATAAGGCCGACCCTGTCTGCAAGGAGCAAAATCTAATGAGGAAAATGCAAACAAGTAGGTGCATCCAAGATAGAGAGACCACAGAGTGAAACTAAGACTAGAAGTTGCAGGAAGGGGCTGACCTGCATTTTTCGTGAAAGGAGTTACCTCATTTGGGAGTCCCCTGTAGCCCAATGTAGTCATAGTCCAGTGCCATTAGTACTCATTAGTGTTCATATCAGTGTCATGGTATGATTACAATGATTATTCTCATTAGTTTATGAGCATGTCTATGAAAGGCAGTGTGGAGTGGTGGAAAGAGCCCTGGATTTAGGTCCCAGCTCAGCATTTACTATGTGACCTTGGAAAACTCATTTTGTTTCTTCAAGTCTGAGTATGTTCTTTTGTGAAAGAAGGAAAGCTACGCTTGCCCTCCCTATCACGCAAGGCCATGATGAGGCTTGAATGAAAAAAAGTCTAGTGGAAATACTTTGTAAATTGATTTGTAATGGACATGTATTTTGGGTGATAGGCACTGCAGATCTACCATGAGCTGGGTACCAAATTGAACAGAAGGAAGAAGGTAGGCTGGAAGCACTGGAGAAACCACACAAAGCTTTGGATGGTCCCCAGCTGTTCCCTAACACCAAAACCCCTCCACCATTTTTTAAACACCGAAATTTTCCTAGGGAAAGCTGTAATGCTATATGACCGCCAATCATGGGAGGCTGCAATCTCCAAAAAACCAAAATTGTAGGTCACCCAAAGGACAATGGAGAGATGCTTGGTGGGCATAAGTAGCCTGTAGCATTTTCCCAACAATGATGTGGATGCAAGAAGTGACGTATATAATGTATCACCTAGCAAACATATCCTTAGAAAAAACAAGAAGGCATAACAGATGGGCAACCTGAGTCCATTCACATCCATGAAACAGTAAAATAGGGTCTAGAGGAAGGTCTTCAGCATATCAGGGAGACTGCCTCCCGAGGATTTAAGGAAGGACAGAGGTAAAAATTGAGTAAGATGAGAAGGCAGAGATCCACACTGCATCTAATAGAGGGAGTGTCCACATTGATGACAACATAAGTCCATCAAAACAATGAAGTATTAAAAAAAACAAACCTTGAAAACATGGGTTGTATTTCTTCCATCTCCCTATAAGATGGCACCCAGCACATGGAAGGTACTCAGTAAAGTCCCCCCACACTGCTCACTTCTGTCCTGGCACATTCTCTAGTCTGCTCCAACTCCATGCCAGGGCCCCCAGGCCAACTCGATGATTGGTGAGCTTTTGTCCAGATTTACCATGTATCATCGGCTATCTCAACCACACTGTACTTCTCTCCTGGCACACTCTCTAATCTGTTCCTACTTATCACCACTTGCCTTGCCCAGTCCTACTGGTACTCACTGACCCACTCTTTTCACCTCCCCTCTTTTAGAATATAAGTTCCTTTGAGGGCAGGGACTGTCGTGTTTTCTTATGGTATTTTTTTTAATCCTCAAAATTTAGCACACTTCCTGGCACTGGTGTTTAATAAATGTTGTATCTATATGTCTCTCAGTCTGTTAATGCTATTGAACATGTGTACTGGTCTGGAATCAAGGCAGGTAATGTCTGAGAAGTAGTTTGAAAAAGAACTATATAATTAGTGTTCCTACTCCTCACATTGGAGTACTTTATGCCTCTTGAGGGCACTGAGCATACTCTACCACAGACTTATTTTTCAAATGAGTTAGATGAGAAAAGTGCAGTTCCCCTGAATGGTGCCCCCTCTCTGGGATGTCCAGTCAATAATCTAGCCAACTGCACGGACAGATATCTTCTGATTGCTTCCTGTAACCCATGATGACTCAGGAGTTTGTACTGTGTGATAAGGAAAAGTCTTTTAATTTGCTGCTGGGTCAGTCCTCCAAGGATAAGGTAAAGGAACTACCCAGCACTCAGCTTGGCTCTTCCTTTCTGTCTTTAAAGCAAACTGGCCATTAGAGCTGCAGCTAGGAAGGTAGAGTAGGGGAAATGAGGAGCTCTGTGACCGGAATGTGGTGCTCTCTTTTCTTGGATTTTCTCTGCCCCCTACTCTTGCCTTCTCCAGTTTGGATGGTAACCTCAAGATGGATGAGTCCAGATGATGTGATTTTTACAAGTTCATGAGGTCCTGGGAGGCCACCAGAGTGGTCCATTGTAACAGCAGCAACCAGAGTGATTTGGTACCAAGGAAAGACTCAGCATTGGAGAAATAGAGAGGGGGCCACCTGAAGAGATCACACTTTAGATCATGTTTGGTGTTTGATTGGACTATACTTAATTGAGGCAAAATGTGAAACGGCAAATGAGTAGCCTTGCAACAACTGCTTATATCCCAACAAGGCTTGAATATTAGCCTCTTAAATGATTGTAGTAGTAGTGATAGGTTACTGGATTAGAGTCTAATCCTTCCACAATTCTTTCTTGCTTATCATCCCTTTTCTGAGTACAAATAAACTATCTGTTCCACACAGGATTCCTATTTGTTCCTTTTTTGTATTTTCCCCTCATCTTGGAGGAAATCCTAGACTAGAGACAAAAACAACATTACAGTCGTTTGCAGCTTTCCTTGGGAAGTCAAGGAAAAGGTGAGTAGCCAATGAATGTGAGAATTACAGAGCCTGCTTTCCCTACTGAGAAGTCAACCAAGCACAGAGCTTGTGTGGTTGGCTCACAAAATCATGACTGGGTACAGAGCAGAGAGAGATGGCTAATTACCCCCCAAGTTCCTGTAAACTCCAGCAGCAATTGCCTTTAGCCTCTTCTCCAAAAGAATGGGAGAAAGGAACAGGAATGGAAGTAGGGTAAGAAAGAAGTAGGCTGTAAAAGCAGGGAGCCAAGTGAGAAGCATGGTTTCCCCATATCTGATTGCAGTTGTTATCAAATGTGTAAATTGGAAGCATCCATACCTATTTCCAACAGACTACCAGAGGTATTTTCTGTGTTATGTGTATGGCTCTTGGAAATAACATGCTTATTCTATCATTTGTCAACATTTTGAACTATTTCCTGAAAAAGATGTCTAATTTGGACAGAAACAGAAGAAATTATATATGATAACTGTTTTTGCAGAGCAGCACAGAATGAGCAAGGATCACAGGTCATACCAATATACCCAAACAAAAAGAGAGCCCAGCAGGCTTGCCACACCCCTCATTTGCAAAGCTATATTGCCAGTTATAAACGGTGTTGCAATGCCTCGGTTGTTCGAATCACTAGAGAGTGCATACGGTTCTGACAAACTAACCAGCTGTAACAACATTCCCCCACTGGGGATGTGAGCAGAACTTCCATGGAGTTATTTTCTTTGGAGCTGTAGAAAGGTTGGCATGGTGCAAATTCCCATGCTTCACATAACTTTGCCATGATTTTCAGCTGCCAATGAACGAACCTTTCCTGCAGGTGCCCAAGCTGGGTGATTTGAAGTGAGGCTCAGAAAGAGGAATGATTTGTATTTGGTTTCATGCCCCTACCTCATACACAGGCACAAACACACAGAGATGCACATATATTAACACAGGATTGGGCCCTTCCTTATTTTCACCTTGCTAGTCATCCCAATTCCATTGGCAGTATTTAACAAAGTAGATTGGGATAGTATCATATGTTTAGAGATGGAAAGACCCTCAGAGGTCATCTAGTCCAATCTCTCTTTAGAGAGCTGGAAAAATCAAGACCTAGAAAGAGTATGTGAACTGCCTAAAGTCATAACAAGTGCCAGCCCTTGAAACTGAACTGGCCCTCTGATCCAACTAGCATTCTTTGCACTCTGTCTTTGTAAATTCTGTTTTCAGTTTCATCTTAAGCAGGTGGAGTCATGTATGATACAGTAGCTCCATACACCTGATCACATTAGATCTGTTTCCAGAATATATCACCTAAGAATCCCTTAACTGAATGCCAGGGAAGCTTTCGTTTCTGGAGTTTGCAACCTTTTCTGTGTCATGGACCCCCTTGGCAGTCTAGTGAAACCTATGGAGCTTTTCTCAGAATAATGCATCAAATAAAATACTTAGGATTACACAGGAAACCAATGATACTAAAATGCAGTTCTCAAAATAGTTTTAAAGACAGATTCACAGATCCCAGGTTAAGAACCCTTGCTCTACTGGACTCCAGCTTCTTTAAAAAATAAAATCAAACACTCAGCCATAGTCAGGCCATTCCCACACTGCACCAGACATAGCTCTCTATTTCATCTCTGTCTCCAAAAGATTCCCTCCCCTTAGTTAAGTATGCCTGCTCCATGGGTCACAGATTTCTCAAATGCAAACTATAAAGGCAGGCTTATCTACTTGTGCCTTGCAGCTGTATCTCTGTAAAACCCTTTGATAAGACTTCACCATTATATAGAGGCCAGAAGAAGATGGGGACAGGATTTTTTTTTAGTCAGGCCCTTATTTTCTCAAATTACGCATTTCTCTTTGCAAAGGCTTGCTTCAAACCTTGCCTGGGCCCCCTCACATTCATGAGAGCAGCAGAGGTTCCTCCCTCTTTGCAGAGACTGTGTGCCCCTGCTTGATCTCGTCTTGGCAAACTCCAGCTGTTTCAACTGATGGAGTGGGGCGCCAATGGTCTGCCCTTCCCAGGTGTTCCATTTCAGTACAACTGGGTCTCCATAGCCCATCACACTATTATTAGTAGCAAATTGTAAAAATGAAACAGATGGTATATGCTGAATGGGGGTGGGGGGAGGGCTGCTGTTCATGTGCACAATGCTTTTAAAAGGACAAACATGTCACAGAAACCTAAGAAAAAGATGGAATAATAGAAATGTAAGGCATGGAGGCAGGGGTTTGTCCTTGGTCAAAATATAGCATGAAAACATTCAGGTTTTGCTGCTGACAGATATGAATAATAAAGACAGGAATGCTGGCTAGGTGGGTAGAGAGTAATGATGTTGCCTCCTCACCTTGTTATTTTTTTATTCAAGTGTATTTGCACGCAAAGCCTTGGCAGTATCTAACCCTAAATTGGATCATTATCAGTACCAGAGGACTTTGATCTCCAAACCAGACATAAAATCATTGGATCCAACATCCTGAGCTAGAAAGGACCAGAGAGGCCATAGAGGTCCCCCTCCTCTCCATTTTATAGATTACTAAGGTCCAGGGGGTTATGGACCTGCCCAAAGGAAGTATACAGGTTCTCTTATCAAAGGAAGGACATTTGAACCCAGGTAAAGAAGAAAGGGGCGTGGGGGGAGAAATAATTCAACCGGTATTCCTTCCCACCTCTTCAGGGTTAGAAAGAAAAGACAGTGTTATGCTGGAGGAACTCTGCCTTTTGACCTAGTGTGGTGACCATGAAGAGGAGGGCCAAGAAGCATTCAGCAAAAAGCAATGCTATCTATGTACAGAGGAGCCTGTGGCTTGTCGTTGGTTCTCAAAGAGAAACATGACATGAGGGAGGTAATGTCATGACTTGCAACTAAATTCGATTTAAGTGAGGGAGGGCTGCCCAAAGTCACCAGCCTCACTTTCTCCTCTGGAGCCATGTGGGTCCAGTGGCCAGATATAGCCATTTTCCTTAAGCAACATTAAGCCCAGAGTATAGTGGGAGGAGGTCTAAGACACTTGTGAAAGCCCTTGTTAAAATTTCAATATGAGCATTTATATCTCGGAAATCAGCAACAAATCAATGTTTGATTCATTGTTCTTTTAAATGCCTAGATTTAAGAAAATGTTAATAATACAGATTAAATTTAAGTGTTTTCCATATATCCTATCCCCCAATACACACACCTTAATCATTTACCAGCACATAATATATTCCTCTAAATAAGTGGCTTGAGCTCAGCAGGAGTCTCAAAGAATGAGGTCACCACCAGACTGGAGACTTGGTGACTGAAGCATAACCATAATGACAGCAGCAGCTTTTATATAGCACTTTCAGGTTTGCAAAGCACTTCACACCTTTTCTCACAACACTCCTGGCTTAGACTATGTGCCCAGTAATCACCCTGAGACCAGCAACCCATCCGGCAGGGAGCAGGTCCAGTGAGAACATCACAATGACATTATCAGCAACCTCACATGTGTGTTGACCCTTCCATATGTCCCGGCTACATGGTTGCCATATGTGTCTCTCATGTGTGATCTTTATATGTGTTCACATATTTGTGGAATGGTGTGCCCCAGGTTTACTGGGGTGGTGCTCAATTATGATTTTTCTGACTATGCTATTTCATGAAATGCCTTTCCTTGGAACTAATTTGGTCATCTGGCTGACTAGGGGAAAAACAGACTCATCAGTGAGAATGAGCTCCTGAGTTACTGTTTTGAAGAAATGTGAACCCGCTTGGATCCAGGTGGGAGCCCCATGTTGTGCGGGGAGGGGGGAGGAGGGATGTCCCAAGTACCACAGGACTATGCACCATAGTCTTTATTACTGAATAATATCAAGATATAGTGCTGTATAAAGCAGAAAACATTCCCTGGGGAACAGCAATGTCTACTTACCACAGTTTGTCTCAGACGTGAGACTGGAAACCTAGCTCTTCTTGATTCCCAGGTCACTGACTCCAGTCAGGAAGTCACTAGGCCTCAGACTGAAATGAGTGTCAGGTCTACTTCAGTGGGACATACATGCACCCCCAAAGTGCCTCACCATGCAAAACCACATAAAAAAACCCACAGGGCTTATGGGAGAATGGGGTTAGAGGCACGACATGTAATTTGGTCAATAATACAGAAAAATAAAGATGGGAGCCTAACCAAAATAGTAGCACCCTTCTAAGCCTGTTACATACATAATAGTGGCAGAGGCCCCGGTCTGGTGTTGCTCCCTGAGGCAGCCACAGGCCGAACTAGCAAAGGCTCCTCCAAGCTGGGCAGGCCCGGTCATGCCCAGGCAGGCTGAAACCCCAGGCCTGTGGGTGGGGTCTTAGCCAGAAGCTATGGAGGCAGGGGAGGTGTGGCCCAGTCCTCCTTTGCAGCCAGAGACCATCTCTTGCCGCACAGGAAGAGAAAGGTTTCTGTGTATTTCCGCCATTTCTTGGGGAAAAGATTGTGTGGGGTATGGGGACCCCAAAAATCCCCTACCTCCCAAAATGAAAAGTCAGAGGTATCTTGAGAAAGGAACAGGAAGTTTTATTCTCTTCCCCTATGGGAAGAGGGTGGTCCTCTCCATCAGGGGGAACAAGGAGAGGAGGCATGTTTATAGAAGACAGAATTTATATCCTAACACGGTCAAGCTGATTGACAGCAAGGGAAAGGGGGAAGGGTCCTGAACAATTCAAATGTTCACCTCCTTATTTGGACAACGCTAAGGCTCGAGAGGAGCAAAAGTGGCCAGCAGGGTTGGAGATGGAAAAGCCGTAAAGGGCCTAATGCTGATAGGGGTGTGGCAAACGAGGGGGGGGGGGGCAAAGACTCCTGAAGAGACCTAATGCTAATGTGGCAGTAGGAAATAAGGGGGAAAGATGGGGGAAAGATGAGGGAAAGAAGGGGGAAGCTAACTCCAGCTTGCTCTCGCAAAACTTATGGGCTGAGAAATTTCACCTTTCCCATTCAAGATGAAGCAGAAAGCAGCCAATCACATCAGAAAAAATTTGCATTTTCCAAACAATCATTATAGCAGAATTGACTATATTATAAAATTTATGAAACAGTTTATTTATGGAAAAGTAGAAAGGTTGCTGGTGTGGGAGATAGGAAAAAGGAATCTAGTTCCAGCTCTGCTGCTAACTATTGGCTAATGGTTGTGGTTGATGTCTAGGGACTTTGCTCCCCACTCAACCTGATCTGCAACTCTGTTGTGGTCTGCCAAGTGGAGACTTCACCCTGGTGATATCCTTTGTCCTCTTTGTGAATGAAGGATGAGTAACAACAAAGTTTACCAGGTGTGAGAACTGCCTAGAGCAGCCAGATAAATGGGTCATTTGGCTACTATGTGTCAAGAGCAGCACTTGAACACAGAGCTTCCTGATTTTTGTTGGTGTTGTTATTTTTTGACCATTTCTGACTCTCTGTGACCCCATTTGAAGATTTCCTGTCAAAGACACTGGTGGAATGGTTTGCCATTTCCTTCTCTAGCTCATTATACCGATGAAGAAGCTGAGTCAAATAGGATGAAGTGACTTGCCCAGGGTCACACACCTAGTAAATGTTTGAAGTTGAATTAGAACTCAAGTCTTCCTGACTCTAGGCCCAGAGCTTTATCTACCATACTGCCACTTAGCTGTCCACCAGTGGATATAACCCACATAACAGCCCTTCATATTTTTTTTAGAGTACAAAAAGGCCCGAGGCCAAAAAGTTTAAGAATCACTCAACTATATGATTTCTAAGGTTCTTTCCAGCTGCAAATCCTTGGTCCTATGAGTTCAGTGCCTACTTCCCAGTGGGGTGCCCTGACTAAATGAGGTAATATACAGAAAATGTTTTACAAACTTAGAAGTAGAGCTACATAAATGTCAATTATTATTATACATACTCGACTAATACTATATAGATCTTTGCTAGGTTTTAAAAATTTTTTTTAATCCTGACAGCAAATATTTCATCCATCCCTGAATAAAATGTCTTTCATCCATCCAGGCAAGAAAAGGTCTTTAGTTTCCTCATAAGCCATAGTGTAAGTCTATCACTGCACATGAAATTTAGGTAAGCTGAGAGCTTATCTCATCTAGAGGTTAGCTTCAAACAAATAGCGGGGCATTGTTTCAGACTGCTCACTGCTGAAGGAAATGCTTTGATTCGAATCACTGGTGATTTATTTTTTAAGTGTTCATTCTGAGGCACATTTCCCAGATTTTAGAGGCAGCATGGCGCCACTAGAATCACTATGTGGCGCTGGAATTAGAGTCGGGAAGCCCTGCATTTAAATCCCACCTCTGACACGTATTAGTTGTGTGACCCTAGGAAAGTCACTTAACCTCTACATGCTTCAGAATTATCTACCCTGTCACAGAAGCATCTGCTTTGGTGGAAGAAATGGGCACACCAGGAGTTCCCTCACTGAAGAAATCACTGGTCTTGCCTATATTCAGTTGTTCCTCAATTTCATAGCCAATCATTTACAACTGACTCCCCAATTATCCTAAATCATTTGTACACACTAAGATCACTGACCCCCAAGTCTAGTTTTGGTTTCATCTTGGGCCTTCAACAGAATTGAACAAACATTTCTAAGGCCGCTGCTGTGTGTGTGAGATTGCCCTTGGTGAGATAAAACAAGGAGACATCCTCCTTCCTTTCAAATTCCTTACACTTTACTAGGGGAGACTGGGCAGGTATATGTACTGAACATATACAGGATGGCATGCGTGTGTGTGTGTGTGCGTGCGTGTGTGTGTGTGTGTGCATGCTTTATCTGGGTTGGAATACCACAGGATAGTTCTCTATAAACTATTTTCACCCCTATATTTTCTTTTAATGTTTCATCTAAATTTCCAGAATAGGAAATAATTACTGGTCCCTTATTTTTCTGCTTAACTTATTTCCTAGGTTTTTTTTCTAAAAATCAGTGCTTTAATCACCCTCCTTTTTGTTTTTCTGGATAGAATCCCTTTCTTTAAAATTCGGCCTGATCAACTAATGGGACTTAGTTGACACAGCTGGTAGCAAAGTGGCTAGAATGCTGGACCTGGAGTCAAGAAGACCTGAGTTCCCATGTGGTCTTAGATACTTTCTGGCTGTGTGGCTCCACTTTCCCCAAATATAAAAATGAGATAATTTTAGCACCTATCTCCTAGTTGTTGTGAAGATAAAATGAATTGCCATGTAAAATGCTCTGCAAACTTGAAAGCAGTCCATAAATGCCAGCAATGATTATTTCTTTTGGTTCACCCCTCAGACCTCAAGCCTCTCTTTGATTTCTGTTGGTTGTAATCTCCTGTTATGACTATATGGAACAGATAGAGGCTGGTGTGCCCTTTCTTGAAGACCAGCTCCACTCAAGGTAGGGGAACCTATCGATGTCTTTCTGAAAATGGAGCACCTAGTACATAGTACTCTAGAACTGACCCAATTTAGTGGGGGAGAATGTTGGGCAGAGAACAGAATACCAATCTTCCTTATTGCTGGAAGCTAGGCTTCTTTTAATGTTGCCCCAAATTGCATTAACATTCTTAGCTGCCATGCCCACCCCACTGTTGATTCTTACAGAGTTTGCAATGCATTAAAATCTCCAGGTCTTTTTTGAACATATTCATTTTATATGAATTTTCAAACTGCTATTCAGCTTCTCCTCCACCATCTCATACCGGCCACGCTGATTTTCCAAAATAAAGCATAAGCCTTTCCATTTATTCCTATTACATTTCATATAAGCCAATTTAGCTATTGTTCTCACCCAGGAAGATTTTTTCAGAGCCTGGCTCTGACCAACATTCGTTGTGCTAGTTCTTCCTCCCACCTTTACACCATCTGCAAATTTGACAAGTATGCTATCTATGAATTTGTACAAAGTTACACATGTAATATGTATCAGAGCTGTGATTTAAACTGTAGGCCTCCTAACTCCAAATCACTGGCCTTTCCACTCTTCTGGGAATCAACTTGTCTATGACTATGCTCCCTTTATGTGAAAGGGATAATTTCTTTTTTATATACTCCTGCCATTCAGACATATAGTGGTGACACAAATAATGTACATAAATTGCTTTGCAAACTTGAAAGTCTGTTATCATTATCATTTAAGAAAAACAACCATTTGAAAAACCACTTGTTTATATTGGCCAGCTGGACCTTTCCCATCTCATACTGACCAAGCTGATTAGCAGAACCAAAGCATAAAACTTTGCCTTTATGGGTAATGCATTTCACATTATCCAATTTTCTAGCCATCCTAGAATGAATGAATGAAAAAAAGTATTAAATGTTAACCATGTGCCCAACACTGTTGGGTGCTGGAGAGAAAAATGAAATATAATATATAATGCAGATAAAACGTAATATAAAAGTGAAACAAGTCCTACCCTCAAGGAAGTTCTTACAAGGAAGAGCAGCACAAAAAGGAGAGTGGCAGCCTGGGAAGGAAGTTTTGGTTGTGGTAGTCATAGAGATGTTGAAATGATGCAATCCGAAAGGCAGAAGCAATGGTACCACTGATTGGATTATTGTGCTCAGAACAAGAGGAAGAATAAAGAAAGAATATAGGCTCTGTGGCATGGAAGAGGGTAAAATGACTGAGGGAGATTGCTGGCTGGAATGTGAAGCGTGACCTGGTGCAAGGCTAGCTATAGATCATGGACTAGGTAAATCTGCAGTCTCTCACTAACTCAGTTGCTAACTCATGACAGCTCAGCTCTAGGGCAGGACTTCCAAAGCTAGGTTGATTTACTCCTCCAGGGACTAGGGACACAGTTTCTGGAGTGCCCTGTTAGGTTTTATTGCTATTACTTCTGCTTATGGATTGTAATGGTTGTAGGCAAACATTTATAATTTGTGTTTACTTATTTTATGGGTAAAGGTAACACCAACACACATGCACTGTAATACAATATTCACATATGAAATTAGATGAGTTCTATAGCAAAACAAAACAAAAACACAGGCACAGGCAACAAAAAAACAAACAGTGGAGTGAGAAGTTAACTTTGCAAAAGGTAATTAACACACTGCTAGATACAAGCCAATAAAATCTGAGCTCTTCACACTTGAATAGCTTTAATGGTGTTTTTTGTGTGACTCACAAGGAAGAGAGAGAGAGAGAGAGAGAGAGAGAGAGAGAGAGAGAGAGAGAGAGAGAGAACGAGAACCAGAGAGACAGAGACAGAGACAGACAGAGACAGAGACAGAGAACCAGAGAGAAAGAACCAGAAAGAAAGAGAGAGAACCAGAGAGAGAGAGAGAGAGAGAATGAGAGAGAGAGATCTTCATCTAGGTAGACTGTGTTTTCTGCCACAGTCATGACAAAAATAGATTAAAGTGAGGTAGAGAATGGAGGCAATTATATTATTTAAGTAATTCAGGCAGAAGTGGGTCATTTGCAGGTTGTTGCTGTTGTTTTTTGCCTGAATTGTCCAAATAATTGCATCTATTCTCCTCCACACTCTGTAATAGATTGACAGAAGGAGCTCCCCAACCAAAGTCAGCCTGACTATCTATCATAGGGCTGGGAGTATTGCTATTCGAGCCTGGCACTGGGGTCAGGCCAAGGAAGGCCAATTACAATGTGGAATTCAAGCAAAAGCAATTTTTATATGAATTATCCAGATAATGGCCTTCCACTCTAGTGGCTTGGCCTTGAAGCATAGCAGGAGTGTTGGAAAAGAAGGAAATGATGGGAAGCAAGCTGTTAAGAGAACAAAAGCAGCCACCAAGCTACAAAAGATATCCACCAACTATAAGGGAGAAAGCTGCTGAGGGCTGTGCATGCATACAGCACTGAATACCTTTTTCAGATGGGTTCTTTTGCTAGACTGGCATCCAAACAGCTTTCCCATTGGCCTCTGGCAATTGGATTTTGTTTTGACATGTTGCAGTCTGGAGGAAAACGTGTTCCCATGACACGGGTGTTGATTGCAGCTGTTTGATGATTGTTACAAGTTCATCTCAATGTTCTCTCACAAATGTCTCTGGTGCTGCCAGCTCCCCAGCTTTTCTGTTCAATATAACTGTTCGTTGGTTAAATGTTCGTCCATCTGACAGAGCAGGGCTGAGGAAATTTGTTAGCAACAGCCCAAAGTCTGCCAAGTGGTCATTATATTTCTCCAAGATACCTTCAGGATGTCCATTCAGCCTCCACTGACCTTCACGATGGTCATACTGCAAAGATCTTCATCACACTGAATAGCGACAAGCACTTCATGGTACAAGAGTCCTGAGCAGATTTCTTTGACCTAGAGAAGAGCCCCACCCTCCCCCATCACCACCACCGGATAGCTCTGCTCTAATGCCCCAGGGCTCCAACATCAGAAAGAAAAAACATCAAGGCAGAAGCAAGAAGAAAAGGTTTCCAAGGATTTTTCCCACTTTTGACACCTGATTGATGATCCTGGGCTCAGGGACACTCAAGTGTCTCGAGGTACCAAGCAATGGCATATTTTTTGTAAAGAAACCATGCCAAAATGCATTTCAATTAAAATGGGCTTTCACCCTATTTTATAAACATTTGGGGAAAACCTCCTTGTCGACTGTCATTTCACACATGCAAAAAAATGTACTCACATTCAACTGTTTTGTTTGTTACAAAAGCTTCAGATTCAAACCTTTTCCAAACAGATGGCTCTTGCTTTGAAAGTGGATAAATTATGGCTTTGACAAACCCTAACACTTGGGATGGCTGCCACCAGAAAGAATCAACTCTTTTTAGAAAACTAAAAGAATGTAGAGAACAACACAGCACATTAAATATTAAAACTCAATTTTTGGCCCTCTGTTACCTTATCAAAAAACAACTGAAAACCCCCCAAACCTCACTCTGCTCTTTCTTATCTTGGCGTCCTGGCTTTGGCTTGGCAAGCCCCATGTTTCTGAGTTTTAATTGTCCATCAACGGTATGTTTCCAAATTTAATCTATGATTTGGCAGGAGAAGCAACAAAACATTTGTTCTCTTTCTTCTGGATACAGTTGCAATCAATTGGATGCACAAATGGCAAGAAGGATGCTACAGGGAATCTCTGTCCCATCATGAGAAAGCATTGGATATTTTGACAAGGGCATGCTAGGTTTTACAGAATCAAAACAAAACAGCCAGGGCACAAAACAGAAGAGAGATAACACAGCCAAAATTTCCACAAGCATGAAGCTGGCAATGTATTTTTTTTTCTTAATACCCTCCAAATTCCCATTTCTCATTAATTCTGGATACAGTCAAGCCAAAGGGATAGGCAGGGATGTTAGACCCAAAGGCTAAATAGATAGGCAGGTGGAAAGAACTGACAGTTCTTAAAAGGCATCACTGTGGTTTAGTGGAAATAACAGGACTATAATTCAGAAGCCCTGAATTCTAATCCCAATTCTATTGTCAGCGATATTGGACATTCCTACCCCATTCTGTGTTTCAGTCTTCTCTACAAAATGGAGTTGGACAATACAATATCTAAGATCTAATCCCGACCGGCTCAACCATTCTGTGAGTCTGTATGTTAGTACTGTCTAATTTTCCTTGCAACTAGGGTACCAAGGATGGGTACAAAGAATGAGAACCTCACAGCCAGCATGGGACTCTGAAATTATAGACTGACAGTAGGCTCAGATTCATTAACTGAGCACCTAGCCGCTGCCCCCTTCCCCCAGCCTACTCTTCATGTTTCCATTGCTTTTTGGGTGACCTACAGCTTCAGTTATTTTGAGACTGGTATTCCATGACAACCCTACAATGTCATTGGAGTACTATTGGTGTTCATCCTTCAAAACATGGGGCAAAAAAAAAGAAAGTGTAGGAGCAGCTACGTGGAGCAGTGAATAGAGCACTTGCCCTGGAGTCAGGAGGACCTGAGTTCAAATCCAGCCTCAGACACTTGACACAAAAACCAGCCATGTAACTTTGGGCAAGTCACTTAACCCCAATTGCCCTCCAAAAAGCAAAAAAGTGTATTTGATATTATAGTCTATAAGCAACGAGGTCATGCTGAAATTCTCTAACATGGAACAAAAAATTCAAAATCAAACCTTTGACAGATTTAGGGGAGTTATACAGTAGCCAAGAGGTAGAACAGTTATTTAATTGAGGACAAGGCAATGAAAGAAAAGTATATTGAGGCTTTGCCTATGCAGTTCTACCAGATAAACCGTTTGGCTTGGCTTGGGAGTCAATTCAGTAACAGAAATAGGCTGACTTATTTCTGTGCTGAATTTCCCTAGACTAGAACTACAGAAAGGGAGAGAGACTAAAGCAGCAAGCCATCTGTCATTGCAAAAAAAGGTACGTATATACACACACACACATGTATACGTATGTGTATGTGTGTATATATACACACGTACATGTATGTATATATACACACATATACATATATAATATATGCATTCTGTAGCTACAGAATTTCCTACAGTGACTAGAAACATGCTTTTATAGTAATGACTTCTGTTGTGTGTGTGTAGTATGTATGTTTAATATGTACATATATGAGTGTTTAACGTGGGAGAGGTTGGAGAAGGCTTCCCATGGAATGTGCGATTTTAGTTGGGACTTAAAGGAAGCCAGTAGGGTCAGTAGTCAGAGCAAAGGAGGGAGAGCATACCAGGCACTGGAGACAGTCAGAGAAAATGCCTGGAGCAGCGAGATGGAGTATTTTGTTTGTGGAGCAGCCAGGAGGCCAGTGTCACTGGATCCAAGAGTACATGGCAATGAGTAAGGCATAAGAAGACTAGAAAGGGAGGAGAGGGCTAGGTTAGGAAGGATTTTGAATGTCAAACAGAGTATTTTGTATTTGATCTTGGAGGTGATAGGAAGCCACAGGAATTTATCAAGTTTTGTGTGTGTGTGTGTGTGTGTGTGTGTGTGAGAGACAGAGAGAGACAGAGAGAGAGAGAGAGAGAGAGAGAGAGAGAGAGAGAGAGAGAGAAAGAGACTACTACTGGCTATTGTAGTAGTCTAGGGATGAGGTGATGAGGATGGGGAAGTGTTAGAAGAGAAAAGGGGGAGTATTGAAAAGATTGCAAAGGTGAAATTGACAGGCCTTGACAAAAGCTTGAATATGGGGGTTGGGTTGGAGTATGAGAGATAGGAAAGAATCCAGGACTACTCCTAGGCTGTGAGACTGGGACGATAATGTTGTCCATTACAGTAACAGGGAACAGGGGTGGAGGTAGAGTGGGGAATATAATGAGTTCTGTTTTGGATATATTGATGTCGACTGGACATCCAGTTTGAGAGGTCTGAGAGGCATTTGGAGATATGAGATTAGAGGTCAGTAGAGAGTTTGGGGTAAGATAGTTAGATCTGAAATCATCAGCCTAGAGATGGTAGTTCAATCCATGGGAGCTGATGAGATCGTCAAGTGAAGTAGTACAGAGTGAGAAGACAAAAGGTCCCAGGACAGAACCCTGAGGAACACCTATGGTTAGAGGGTGTCATGTGGAGGAGGATCCAGCAAAGGAGGCAGAGAAGGAGCAGTCAGGTAGGAAGAAAACCAGGAGACAGGGGTGTCCCAAAAACCTGGAGAGAAGAGGATGTCCAGCAGGAGATAGTGCTCAACAGTGTCAAAGCGTACAGAAAGGTCAAGGAGAATGAGGATTGAGAAGAGGCCATTGAGTTTGACAACTACAAGATCATTCGTAATTTGGAGGGGAGCAGTTTCAGGAATGATAAGGTTGGGAGCTGAATTTTAAGGGGTTAAGAAGGGAGCAAGAGGAAAGTGGAGGCCCCAATTGTAGATAGTCTAAACAAGCCACTTAACTTCTCAGTCTACAGATCAGAGGTGTGAGACATGAACACTGTAGCCCACAACAGTCCTGAGCAGGGACCAGAACCAGATGTAATTGGGGAAACAAAAATGTAATTGGGAAATATTTAACAAAATAAATAAAATACAATAGAACATAGATAATGTTAATATGCATTTTCTAAGTAAATCTACAACTCGCAGGGATCCTTCTGTACAGTTAGCAGCCCTGTTTCTATTTGAGTGTGGCATCACTGGTTTAGATGACTCCTTAAGGCTATCCTTAAAGCTGCAGAGAAGGTGCTGACCTGAATTGGTAGAGGGAGTTTCCTCACCTGAGAGTTCCCTCTATGAATATATAGACTTGAATTATACTCAATATTCTTAAAATTTTATACAGATTTAATATATTAGGGGAAATGTTTTTAAAAAAATACTTATGTCTTTCTTTTTCTTTCTTTTTTGAGCGTGGGTCTCCCAATTTTACCCAAGCTAGAAGTACAGTGGCTGCTTATGAGTTAATCCCACTGCTGATTGGTACAGAAGCTTTTACCTGCTCAGTTTACAGTTTGGGCTAGTTCTCCCTTCCTTAGGTAGCCCAGTCCTCCCCTCTTCCATCAGCCAGAGACTCCCCATATTGGATCTAAACTTAGCCCAGATTCCTGGTTGGCTTTAGCCCATCTGCAGCTCAGAATTCCCAAACTCAAGTGATCTTCGCACCTTAGCCTCTCCCACAGCAAGAATTACAAGCATTTGCCATGCCAGGTGTAATGTCATAACACAAGAGATTCATTATTAGCCACTATGGGGGGGCGTGGGGGGGAAAAACATATAGCGCAAAGGACTACATTTAAATACCCTCTCCTGGATTCTCTTCTCTGTTACTGCTGAGGCCTTGACACCTATGAATTGACTGAAACTTTATCATTTCTAAAAATGTTATGTTCCTTATCTCACTCAGTTACTGCTATCTGGCTATTTTGATTGTCATGAAGAATGATAACAGCTCATTCTTCATGATGATGGAGGGCTGTGAGGAGGATCAAATGAAATAATATATGTAACGTGCTTCGCAATCCTTAGAGTACTTTATGAGTGCCAGTTATGATGCTATAAGCATTAAGGTTATGAGCTAAAAGAACTGAGGAATTTTTTCATCAAAATCTGTGGCTCCCAGATTTCCTCTCCTCTTTTCTCATCATTCTCCTTTCCAGAATTTAACCTTTCCCTTTCAGAACCACCTTGAACACACACACCTGTCTTTCCTTTATGATGACCCCAGAGTAACTGTATCCCAGTACTAGAGAGAGCAGGAGCAGAATTGAATAGGAAGGCAAGCATTTTTCTAGAACATAATTCTAAACGTTCCTTGATTATATTATTATTAAATCAATTATAATAAGTAAAATTTCCCTTTATATGAACCTTGTAGTTGCTGCTGCTATTGCTGCTACTTGAGGGGGAAGGTCTGGACCTACCTGTGAGTTTATTGTTAGAAGGAGGTTGGGAATTCTACTAATACAGATGGCCAACTCATCTGTAACTTTCTCTTTTTAAAATTAATTTTCTTGTTTACATCGCTCATTTCCACAAGATTGTGAGTTACAAATTTTCTCCCCATCTTTCCTCTACCCACCACCCCAAATCAGCGATTCCACTGTATAGACCCTCCCCCAGTCTGCTATCTCCTATGTCCTCCACCTCGCCCCTCTGACTTTCTGGTAGGGCAGGAAGGATCTCCCTACCCCAGTGCCTGTATATCTTAATTCCAAGTTGCATGTAGTTAATAATAATTATATATATATATATATATATATATATATATATATATA